>CM052437.1:127062283-127141587 GCA_028533085.1 Varecia variegata | reverse complement strand
ATTTTCTGTTCTGTTCCACTGGTCTGTGTCCCTGCACTTGTACCAATACCAAGCGGTTTTAATAATCACAGCCTTGTAGTATAGTTTGAAGTCTGGAAAATTAATACCTCCCATTTTGTTTTTATTGCTTAAAATTGCTCTTGCTAAACGGGGTCTTCTCTGGTTCCATCTTTTATTATATTGTTTCTCTTATGGTAGTTGAAAACTTTGTCATGCTTTCTTGCTTTCCAACACTTTCTGAAACTTATTTCAGGAATATAAATTCTAGCTTCAGAAGGAAGCAGAAGCTCATTCCCCCTGCCTCCTCTGTGATCCATCAGCGTGTGATTCATCAGTGTATGATCCAATAGCACGTGACCCATTAGAGTATGGTCCATCAGTGTGATTGCTCAGGGTGGGATCCATCAGAGCGGGATCCATCAATATGTGAGGTGCACCACTGTGACACTTTAGCTTGGAATGCAGTGGCTTGAAGAGGGAGGTACTAGACAGAAACAATTCTGGCCAGGAGGGCATGGAGATATTCTGTTCTCTGAGGGAGCAGGGTCAGAGGTCCTAGGGGTAGCACCTTGTGTCCAGAATCTCTAGGGTGAGGC
Source organism: Varecia variegata (assembly GCA_028533085.1). Classification (NCBI taxonomy): domain Eukaryota; kingdom Metazoa; phylum Chordata; class Mammalia; order Primates; family Lemuridae; genus Varecia; species Varecia variegata. The sequence continues at coordinate 127,140,991 of CM052437.1, read as the reverse complement.
ATTGCACTTGTGCATGAAAGCACAGACAGAAAGCTTCCCTGTAGAAAAAACCATGATTTTCATCCTGAGGTAGCAACCTTTTTAGTTCTACTCCTTTATTGTACGTGGGAACCAGGACATTAAAAACAGGGAGGAAGGGCATGTAAATGTGGAACAAAAGAGGAGAAAGAAATGGATTCCAATACTCTTATCTTCAAAGTTGAACTATAGAATAATTTTAAAACTAATAACCTCAAAATTTAAATATAACTTGTCAACACAATTTCTCATGGGATCCTCGATTATTTCTGCAGAATTTTGTTTGGAAAGCTCTACCCTATAATGTCCTAGGTAAAGTTTTATAGTGATTAAACATGCAAGTTTTTTATGAGTTCTGGGTCCAGATTGTTGTTCCTTAAGTTATTAATTGTGTGACTTTGAAAAAACGATTTAAATCTTTGCAAGCACCTGTCCTTTCATCTGTAAAATAAAATAAAATACCTAGTGAGAGAGTCTATTTTCAACACACCTAGTACCATATTTGGCCAAAGACAGGCCTTCAATAGTTACTGATAATATAATTAACAATGAAAAGCATTAAGTTGAACTAGAAAAATATTCCAAGGGTGGAACAGAAATAGAGAGCACCAGTAGTTAGGATTCTTGAACTGCTGGTGGCAGTGCTGTATTACAAGGCCTTAAAAACTCGAAGAGAACAAAGACTAGTCTAGGATAAAGAAGAGTATTCTATTTAATCTTTATGTTTGAAATAGGAGCCAGGAAGGATTAATGGGGGTTCAAGTTCTACTTTAAACAACTCCCCTTTTCTATGGTGTATGCAAGTGATTGCAAACACCCCAATTTTTATCTCTTTATACATCTTCTCTTTTCTTCTTTCTTCTACTTTATGGACTGATGTTTCTTTGTGCTTGTATGAACACACACACCAGTATTTGTGTATTGAACAAAAGAGTTAAAAATAAAAAAACATTTGCATTAATTTTAGAATTTTTAAAGGAACTAGCTTTTATTAGTTCTTTTCTCCATTTTTCTGCCTTCTACCTTTATCTCTTTAATTTTGGAATACAGGAGTACTAGGTAGCCTCTGCAGCTAGCTTGATGGCCTCACTACTCACTAGTAGTTTGTTCAATCCTATTCTAGTGCTCCAGGAGTTGTTAGAAATAAACAAAAGAATATTCACATCCTCCTGGTAATGGCTAGTTTATTTTGTTTTTTCATTTTTCCTTTTGCTTCTTCATTCTTCCTTTTGGATTCACCTCTTCTTTCCGCTTCATCTCTTAATTAGCTGGCTTCTTGGTAGCCTATATATTCTACACAATGATTTGCTAAATTACAGGAGTAATAGTGGTATGATGGTGTACATTGCTTCTCTTTTCTCTATGGGGCACATGTCTCAAACAGAATATGATTATAGCTATATGCTAAGTGGGACACAAGCAGCCCTTATATATCGAGGACAGGAATATAAACCTGAGTAACTATTACTACTGATAAAAAAAAAACACTTACAAAAACCATCACCACTCATCAATTTTTAAAATGTATCTCATGTTTAAACATTTATTTGCTTCAAATGAATAATTAAAGGCAGTCCCATCTCCTCACAAACCAAAATTAAGTAGCATTGAAATTTCTTTTCATAGAGAGATATATGACAAAATTAAATATTTGGAAAGATACAGACACTGCTTGCAACTATAAAAACAAGATCAAAACATTTGGATGCCCTTTCTCCACTTCAGTAGGACAGCAACTACACAAGGCTATTCTCTGGAGTAATGATCTTGTCTCCCTCCAAAGGCTTTTTTATCCTATATTCACGAGGTCATATGCAGTCTTCAGCTGCACAGAGCTCCACTCCTATTAATTTAAAATGGGGGCTCCAGAGGTTCACATCCAGCAAAATCTGCTCCTTAAGAGGTAAGCTCTACCCATCTCCCATTTGAAGAAAATAAGGAGCATTGTTATCTTTGGAAAAAATAACTTTCTTATATAATCCATCTCTTCACTAATAAGAAATAAAGAAAAGCTTAAAACAGAAATTAATAAACAATCCTTTTGATTAAACATAGTTCACTTTATTTTCATATTTTAGTAACATTGTTTTAGTGGATTGGGGGGGCTGTGATATTGTTATTTTTATCATTATCATCATTTTTTTAAGCTATCTGGCAAAATTCAAAAGGTTATTCACCCTATGGCTGCCTTTTTTTTTTTTTTTAAATGTTGAGCACTCATTGAAAAGAATGAAAGAAATCTGGTTGAAGATGCAGGTGCACTAATAAATGGGTGGTCTTTGGATTACAGTATTTATGTGTACTATGGCAAAGCTGAACAGAAACCTAAATGTTACACATACAAAGTGGTACAACAAGAACATCTGTGTTGGGGGGATTGAACTGGCATGGCTAACACCTCCAGTGCCAGGTGCAAAGGAAATTTCAATACAGCTTGAGTAATCTTGACTGCTAGCATCTGCCTGCATCAGATTATCTCCTATGTTCCTAGTCCACCGCTAGCCATTAGAGTATTTATAGGATACATCTGGTGGTGCAATGGCCAAGCAAGAAGTAGCGATGCCTCCGTTACTGGGGGCAAATGCCTGACTCTGTAACTCAATACAAAGGCAAACAGGAATTCTTTTCAGGCCCATGGGCAGCTAGCCAACTCTTCAAGACTAATTAGCAGATAGCACTCCAGCGTGATGGCTGCTTTGTCCTTTCAGTTTAGTCACATATCCATGTGCATAATCTAAAGACATTTAACTTTTCAGTTTAAAATCCTGTTTCTAAATAGTATTGCTAGGAAAATAACAGAGTTTTAATGTGTTGCCAGAATCATAACAGAGCTTTAATGTGACTTGGCTTGATCCAAAGTCTCAACATACATCAGATTTTCAGAATGAATCAATGTGGTAGGGTGAGAATGATGGAGATTATCAGTCTATTAGTCTCCACAACGTCAAGCCTCGCATGTCCAACAGCACAAAGATTATGTCCCTGTCCTCAAATCTTCAGATCCCTCTCACCCTCAAGAGATGATCATGCCACCTAATATAGAGAAAATAGAAGTCACCAGGCTTCTATTTGATGGTCATTGCATTAGCATTTTCCCATCTCAGACCTACACAAACCAGCACCTACCCTTCCTCTCTGCTTCCTATTACTACAAATTTGTGACACCACTGTCTTTATCTTTATAAAGCAAACCCATCTCCTCTGGTTTTATGTCCCCATCTTTCTCTGATTTCCCATGCACTCTCCCTCTCCATTGTATTCTTGTCATCTGAATTTTAATCTGCTCAGGACTGTCTCATTCAAAGAAAACCTCTAAAGATGCTATATCCCCCTACAACTATCACCTTCACCATTGTTCTCCTTTTTCACCACCCACCATCTTTACAAGTTTCTTTACTGTGTTCTCCTCCTAGTCACCTCTCAAACTATTCAAATATAGCTTCTTTCCCTAAAATTTCATTAAACTTTATCACATTAATTTCATAGTCTTGTCCCTTCATGCTGCAAAAGTCCATGGTCTTTATCATCCTAATAGATATTTCTGTAGCATTTGACATGGGTGACCATTACTTCTTCATGCAGTCTCTTTCCTTAGCTTCTGCTTTGGGATATTTACCCTTGTGTTTTTTTTCCCTACATCTTTGGCCACTTATTTCTAGTCTCTTTTGTCATCTCCTTTCTCTCTGTTTAACAATTAAAGGATGGAGTTCCACAGGGCTTTGTCCTGGGTCATTTCAATATACTCTTTGCTCAAATTCTCATTGAACAACACAGTTTCAATTGCCATCATTTTGCAGATGACCTACACATTTAATCTCCAGCTTGGAATAAATCTGATTTCTACCCTCAAGCCCTAACATCAAACTGTTCATTCAACATCTAAATTTGAATGACACATAAATACTCCAAATCCAATACTTCTGAAATTAAGTCATCATTCCCATTCCCCTCAAAATACTTTTTCCTTTTCTAAAGTTCCTAGTGCTTCCAAATTTTACTACCACCCATCCAGCTAGATAACTTAAGTCATTTTTACACCTCTGTCTTTCTCTTTTCCCAATCTATTAATGACCAAGTCTTGCCAACTAACTTTCTTAAAATTACACATCATACATGACTCTGTACTTTATAAACATGGCAACAATGTCATTTCATCATCACTCCTAATTCTTAAGTATGTTTCTTTATCCAGAAGTAATTGTAAGCATGAAATGTATCCATCCAGACCTTTTGCCTATTCTTACATATACTCATATATGTACCAGTTCAATTTGAAATATATGAATTAGTTCTGAATGTCAATTTTTACCAAAAAAAGGTAACATACTCTTTAATTTGGTTTATTCAGACAAAAACATGTCCCGGAGAGCTATTTTTGTACATACATAGATTAGACTCATTTTAATTAATGCATAAAATACAAAAATATGGATATCCCACTGTTAGACTTTCTTCTACTTAAGGTTGGGCTTTCTTTTTTTCTGTTACAGTGCAGCAATGAATATGTTCATACATGGCTCCTTAGATGGATGTTTCTTGGGATGGAGAAATTACAGATTTAGATACTGCCAGATTATACTTCCAGGTGATATTGGGAAAAAATTCTCCATGGATTTGTCACATTTCTATATGCCTTCAAGCAAGGCATTGTCCATCTTTTGTTTCTCACTATCTTCTCAAAGATGTATAGTGAACAGCCTCAGAACATAATGCATCTCCTTCCAGAGAGAAGGGAAGACATGCTTACTCTCCAGTATAACATTTCCCCTGAGCTCAGAATTCATCTCCCACAATGCAAAGCATTGCATGGGCAGGTGTTATCTGGCCCTCTTGGTGTCATCCTGTGGGAACTGGGCCTTGAGAAACCAGTGCAAAAGTGCTGATATTCTGGCTACTGCTATTGCTGAGTAATAAACTGTACTTATCTCTGTCCCAGGAGTCTTGTGCCTTTCACCAGCATTCATGAAACCGTGGCAATCACAATGCAGTTTATACTCTCATCATAAGAATATGGACAATATCAGCTTCCTCACATTATAGTCAATCATTGATAGTAATAATTTTTTTGTTTTTAACAAATAGAAGGAAAAAGTGGTATCTTGTTTTAGTTTGCATTTCCCTGGTTATTATTATAGTGAGGTTGTACATGTTGCTTTCTCTCCCTCTCCCTCTCTTTCTCCCTTTTTCTCACTCTAGCTCCCTTTTTCTCTCTTGTCATTTGTTCCCTCCCAAGTACTCCTCACACTATCATTTTTGTTCATCTCTAATGTCACCACTCGAGTCCCAAGTAATTGCAATAGCTTCCTAACTGGTCTCTCCACGTCTACTCAGCCTCTCTCAAACAGATATCACATTGCTTTCCTATTTAAAAACACTTGGTCTTTCCGACTCTCCTTAATATAAAACTCTAAACCTTCAACAGAGCCTACATGCCCCAGATGATTTTGTCCCTGCTCACCTCTCTGGCTCTATCTGTTGCTACTTTTGTCTTCATTTTCTACTCACACATAGCTTTTCCCTTTCTTGGGTATGTCATACTCGTTCTCCTTTTGGAGATATACATCCATTTATGAAATAAAATTCCATGTGCTATTTCAAATTCATGTTCTTATAATGAAGAAATTTATTACTATTTCATGTTTTTGCAAATAAACAAAAAACATATTTTGGCTGTACATTGCAAAAAACTATATAGGAAGAAAATATACAGAAATGTTAGATGGCAGTTATTTCTGGGTAGTGGGATAAATGTATATTTCTCACTTTTGTTCTTTTCATTTTCCATGTTCTTCTTTTTTGCAACAAATATATTTTGCTCTATTAAGTAGAAAGAAATTGTCTAAAAAAGTTGCTTTCTTTGGCTTCCATCCTGCTGTCCTCTATTACATAATTACAACAAATCAAGTAATGAAGTCTCAAATGTAATGACTGATTCCACCCGCAAGAAAGTAGCACAGTTTCAAAAATACAAAGAGAAGACTAAATGCACAAACAGCTTCTTTGTCATCACCTAAGTTAACTTCAAATTAGTAAGACAAGAAAATACAGTACTGAGTTGAGAGGAAATTCCAACAACAGCTCCCCCAGTTTTAGAGTCACACCAACACTGCCTTGACTTCCATTTACTTCTCTTTCCCTCTCACACTCCTTTGCTTTCCTCCCATTCAACATTTAATAAGCCCCATATAAGTGCTGCTAAGTGGAAGTCCAAGAAGTTCATGGTGAAATGAAGGAGTTGATCTGTAAGTACCTACCTTCATCATTATGGCCAATGGTAAGATAAAAGCATGAAGGCAATGACCATGATTGGAGTTTGCGTTTGGATGGAGTCTTGAGGAAAATGTGGGCTTTTGCCTGGTGGCTGAGGGATGCAGTGAGATTTCTCATACAAGGAAAACAGGGAGAATATGGCAAGTTAGGGCAAATATAAACAATCCTATAGGAAAGGAAACTGTAGTATAGGTATGCATGGATGTTTAGGTGGTTAATGACAAACATGATAGAAAATTAAAGTTTTTTAGCCACATTTTTCTCAAGGGTAAAATAGAGATAATGTATTCATAAAATGCCTCGCAAAGTGCAGGGCCCTATGGTAAGCATACATATTAGTCCTTCTTCCTCTTCTATCTTTTACATGCACATTCCCTTTCAAATTTCATAAAAGTCTATGGTATGTAGATATATCACAAATAATAAAAAAGATGGTAATAATAATAATCACTAATATTTTGAGCACTTAGTAAGTATGGTTAGTGTGCAAGTGTTTTATATGTTTTATCTCATTTAATCATCATATAATCCCATAAGGTGGGTACTAGTATTATCCTCATTTTACAGATGAGGAAACTGAAACACAGAGTTAAGTAACTGACCTAATTAATTAATGGTGGAGGTAGGATTTGCAATCAGGCATTCTGATTTTGGATTTGAGTTCTAAACTAGTAACATTATTAATGTTACTTCTCTGTGCACTAAAGCTATATGTAAATGGGAAAAAGAGATTTGAAAGGTGTGCATTTTATTTACAAAAGTCAAACATTTTTAGACATGTTTGTCACTTTATACAATGCTAAGCATCATTCTATGTGTTTGCCACTGTGTACATATGGCCCGGGTATTATTTATTTAAGCAGATTGATTTGCAGATTCATTCACAAATAATTACCAAGCTGTTACTACGTGTCAGGTTTTGTGCTAAGACTTTAACGAGTTGAAAGCAAGCAGATACTATTCTTGCCTTCTTGGAGTTTACTGTCTGAGGAGGGTAACAAGTTTGAAACAAAAACTAAAATATATAATCACAAATTATAATAAATGCTATTAAGGAAATTAAAAATACAAATACGCTATGATGAGAAAGAATAATAAGGAGACATAATTTTTATTTTTTTCTTTAACTTTTTAATTTGGATAGGAGCTGGAGGTAAGGAATTTGCTTAGAAAAGAAATAAAATTATGGTGAAAAATATGGTTGAATAGTACTCAAATCTCAGCCATGTCCAAGACTTTTTGGACTTCTCAAGGTGATGTTAGTGTATTATTATAAGTCATGAATAATAAATTTGGTTTATATATATTATGAGTCCAAATTACAGAATAAAAAAGGTGGCTCTGAAAATACATATAGTAAGTTACCTCTTTTCTTAAGGTGTGTGTATGTGTGAGTAGGGAGGGACATGTATGTGTTCTAAAATAACTTAAAGGATTTACACCAATGTGTTGGTAATAGTTGTCTTTGGAAGATGGAATTATGAGTGATTTTTCTGTTCCTTTCCAACAATTTACAATCTCTATTTTCCATATATTTCATCAGTGTTTATCCATTGTAGTTAATAAGAATACTGCACAAATGTATTCTTTTAAAAAGTTTTTCTAAACCTCTAACCTAGTTTCTCATTTCATCTCACCCATCGCATGAGAACTTCAATGGATTGAGAAAGTCACTTCACTACTTACAGACCAGGGTCCACATCAAATGACAAGAGAAAAGGCTGGAGGGTCGCTAAGGCCCACTAGAGATCCAGAGTTCATTATATTTCTGAAGGATATGCATGAGGATTTAAAGCACTGCTTGGATATTAAATTTTTTAAAGTGAGAATAATTCAGTTTTATTTATAAATGTCATATTTTCCAGTAATAATTTTTAGAAACAACTGCTTATTAATTTCCTCTACCTTTAATTTAACATAATGTTTGGATTTTTGTTTACTTCTTTGATGCATGCATTTTTTCCTAGATGCCAAATCTCTGAAATTAGTATAATACTCTAAGTTGCAGTCTCTATACTTTCACTTTTCCCATTTTTCCTAACATTAAAGAAAAAAAATTCACAAATATTTGTGGTTGTTAATCTGGACCAGCATTCTCAATTACTACAAAGCTCTAAGACTACTTTCAACTTCTAAAATGAGTAATTATACCAAGTTTATATAAAAATCACACATTGACCCATTGTATGGGTCTATTCCAAAAAAAAATAGTTAGAATATAAATGGGAAAACAGACTTAAAAACAAGCTAAAAGCAAGAGATGTAAGCAGGAAAAAAATAACATCATTCTTCAAAATATAGACTTGTATGCATATGTTCGATATAGAGCTCAAGCTATGTATTATTCTCTCCCTGTGAAGTCACCACAGGTAATGAATGGATTGACCCTTGGCAGAAAGTTATGTTTCCCTGGAGCCCATTCTACTAAGTGAAGTATCCCAAGAATGGAAAAACAAGCACCACATGTACTCACCATCAAATCGTTATTAATTGATGAACACGGGCACATATGGTAACATTCATTGGGTATCAGGCAGATGGGGGGGGAGGAGGGGATGGTTATATACACACCTAATGGGTGTGGTGCCCACTGTCTGGTAGCTCTGACTTGGGCACGGTAAAGGCATTATATGTAACCTAAACATTTGTACCCCTGTAATATGCTAAAATAAAACAAAATATATATAAAATTAAAAAAAGAAAGTTATGCTCCCCTCAAGGCAGTTGACTTTTCACTTTTCTTAATTTTCTTTTTCTTTTTACCTTTTCCTCCCTTTGTCCATTGTAGTCTATCTAGGTGGTGACAACTGCATTGCATTTTAACCCATGGTCCTGCCCATATCTTAGTAATAGTAAGTTCCTTTGTAAATAAACCCTCCTTAAGTTATCCTAACGTGAGTGTTTAATCTGTTTCCTGTTAGGGTCCTTACTAATAGGAAAATGTTACATTTCATTTGGCTTTAAAATAAACTAAGTTTTATTTGGAAAGGTGGATTCATATAAACACATAGACACACCTCCCAGATGGAACTTTGTGTTCATAAGACTACAATCTTCAAAGAGTTCAGATATATAGAATTTGAACAAAAAGAATCATTTTCAATATGAGGTATTCCAATATTAATATGTTCAAAATAGAAAGCAGAAAAAGAAATTTACCAGTTTATTCTGAGGAAATGGAAATGGAATTTAAAATCTTTTCCAAATAGATAATAAATTTGAACTCTAGCTTAACTTAGCCATGACACTTGAAGTCAATAGTTACAAGGTCATAGTTTAAAAAAGAGTTATAAATCTTGATCAACATTACTGTATTTGTCTTCACACTAAAACCATCTTGCAAAAGCACTGAATAGTTAAATAAAAATATCTTTCTAATGAAATACTAGTGAAAACCACAATGACATTTGCTCAACCTCGTAGGTGAATTTGTTGGTGGTCTAAGATGTCTGCCAACAAAAGCTCTTTTTGTACTGTGAGTTGACCAAAGGCCAAATGCTGATGGAAATGAAGACCTAATCTGCTTTGGAAGTGGCTTTTGCCTATTATGAATAAGAGATAGCTTGAGGAAAGATAAGGGGAAGCTGATCATACTTTTGTCCATTTATGGGCTTTCTAAACTAAACTACTACATTATATCCTTTGAGAAAGAAGCTGAACCACCATTCCTGGGACAGAGATTTTTTTTATAGCTTTATTGAAATGTAATTCACATATCATTCACCCATTTAAAGTGTGAAATTCAATGTTTTTTTAGTATATTCAAAGATATGTGCAACCACCACCACAGTCAATTTTAGAACGTTTTCATCACTTCAAAAAGAAACTCTGTATCTTTTATAAATTGCTCTCTTATTCACCAATCCCCTACTTCCCCTCCTCAGTACAAGTATCCTCCCAGCAACTAATAATATACTCTCTGCCTCTATGGATTTGCCTATTATGAATATTTCATATAAATGAAATCATATAATATGTGGTCTTTTGTGACTTGCTTCTTTCACTGAGCATAATGTTTTTAAGATGAATCTAGGTTATAGCTTGTATCAGTACTTTATTTCTTTGTATGGCTAAATAATATTCCATCGTATGAATGTACCATATTTTGTTTATCTGCTCATCCACTGATTGACATTTCAATTGTTTTGACCTTTGGCCATTATGAATAATGTTGCTATAAACGTTAACCTACAAGTCTTTGTGTGGACATATGCTTTCACTTTTTTGTGGACATATACCTAGGAATGGAGTAGGAGGGCCATATTTTAAGTCTACATTTAACCATTTTTGGAACTACCAGACTGTTTTACAATCCAACCAGTAGGCTATATTTATATCCTAATAATTTAATTTTAGTCATATATAGAACTGTTTTCCTATATAATGCTATTTCCTTTGTAAATTTTTGTGATATTATTTTTATAAATATTTATATAAATATTTTATAAATATTACAAACACATCCCATTGCTATAATTATTACATTATATAATTTTGTATCTTTTATTAAAGCTGAGAGAAGAAAGAACAGCAAGTAAATATTTATAGCTTTGCTAATTAATTATTTTATTTATAATTTCTGGATCTCTTCATTAGTTCCTGTTGATCAAGTTACAATCTGGAGTCAATGTCTTAGTCAATTTCAGCCACCTCCTTTGTGCTGTTATTGTCAAATATATCATGTTCGTATGTTATAGTCTCAATAATACATCATATATATAATGTGTTATGAAACTGCTTATTAAATAAGCTAAGAGAAAAAGGAGAAGAAATGTATTTATACGATCTTTTATAATTACATAATTATCTTTATCATTGCCATTTTTATTTTAATGTGGATTCAGGTTACTCTCCAGGATCATATGCTTCCAATCTGAAGGTTTCCCTTTATTATTTCACATAAAGTTAGTTTTGTTTATTTGGAAACGTGTTTATTTTGTCTTCATTAATGAAAGAGAGTATTACTCAATATAGAATTCTTGTTTGACTTTTATTTCTTTGAGCCCTTTAAATATGTTATCTCATTGCTTTTGACCTCCATTGTTTTTGACAGAAAGTCATCTGTTAATCATATTGGAATTCACCTGTAAAGTATGGAGGATGTTACTTCTTGCTACTTGCAAGATTTCCTCCTTGTCTTGTGCTTTCAACAGTTTTACTATGATGCATATATTTGTGGATCTTTTCATGTTTATCCTATTTAGTGTTTGTTCAGCACACTAGATATGTAGATTAATATATTTCAATAAAGTTGGGAAGTTTTTAGACTTTTCTTTTTTAATTTTTTTTTTCCTGTTCCCTTCTCCCTCTCTCCTTTACTTCTGGCATTGGTTATGTGCCTGTTGATTCCCACGTTTCTCTCAGTTGCATTTTCCTTCACTTTTTTCTTTATTCTTTGAATTACATAATCTTTATTGATCAAATTTCAAATTACCAATTCTTTCTTCTGCCAATTTGAATTCAGTGAAGCTTTCACTTCAATTATTTTATTTTTCAACCCCTGAATTTAAATTTGTTTCTTTTTAAAATTTCTATCTTTACTGATAATGCATTGATGTTTTTTATTTGATGTATTATTGTTACTGTACCTTCCTTTACTTCCTTAATCATGGTTTCATTACTTCTTTGAACATTTTATAATGGCTACTTTAAAGACTGTTGAATTCAACATCTGGTTGCATTCACAGGCAGTTTCTGTTGCCTGCTTTTTTCCACTGTGTATGAGTCATATTTTCCTGTTTCTCTTTAGGTCTCATACTTTTTTATTGGAAATTTGAAACATTAGGTAATATATTTTAGCTACTCTGGGTATATTCTACCACCAGAGGCTTGCTGTTATTTGCTTGCATTTTTGTTTTGTGACTGCCTGGATCATCTTGGAGAAGTCTATTCTATTAATACTCCCACCATCAAATGCCCACTTTTGCCCCCTTGTGGTGTGAAATTTCTGATATTCTGATATTCCTATGGGAATGCGCAGCCCTGGATATGACTATAATCACCCTGCAATGACAGTGACTTTTGCAGAATCCTCTTTGACTATCTCTATCATTGACCACATCCAAACCTACTAATTGATAGCCTATATTATGCTCTTGTTTTCAACAATGCCCTGGTGTATAAATTGTTTCACCAACATAGCCGATTAAATTCAGGATCATTTGAAGAGATAGTTCCTAAGTTCACTGTTTCACTTGTGTTCTAAGCCTAGAACAGGCACTTCTAAGCTGTCTCTCTCCCTGGTTCTCTTCAGAAAAGTAGTCAACCCATAGTTTAGCTTATATTTCCAATGAACCTACCAATCACCTCCAAATTGCCTTTCTCCATAGTCTTCACTGATTTTGAGAGCATCCTTAGGCTTGAACTTCTTCACAGTCTATTACAAATGAAGCTAGTTCCTGTGGGAAAAGATAATGGACCTCTCTGTTTTATAGCTTGTTGCTTCCCATTGCAAAATCTCTGAATTACACCTTTGGAGCTGAGCTGGGGACAATAACACACTTCTTTCTGACTAATGCTCCAACTTTAGGAACTGAGTGCTCAGTGTGTGTGTGTGTGTGTGTGTGTGTGTGTGTGTGTGGTGTAGGGGACACAATAGTTTTAGTAAATTTTCTTGACTAAATATTTATTTATTTATTCATTCATTACATGATCCATGTGTGCCTTTCTTAGGACCATTTCCAGAAGTTTAGATGACCCTAAGACCGTTTCCAGAGACTTAAGACTTTTTTTTGAAACAATTTTTACCAATTTCTCTAGGGATTGGATCCACAGAGCTCCTTGTGCTGTCATGGTATAAGAAAAATTTTGACTTCTTTTTTCAATCCAGCTACATGTATTACTTGAAGTGTCTGTGCTCTTTTGTATAGCTTGTATGTAGTCAAGGTCACAAAACCTAATAACTGTTATATATAGGCTTTATCTTTTATGGAATATAATGATGGATTAGTTTTGATCAGGTTAGTTAATGATATAGACCAGCACATGATCTATTAAAAAATTGACAGAAATTAAGACAATAAAAATTAGTGGATTAACTGAGTATAAATTTTCTACTGTCTGCACAAGACAAAGATCTAAATTTAGTTTCTAAATATAGTCAGTTAAGTTCATGATTGTAAAATATGCTATTGTTATATAAAATGAATTATTTATTTTTTCCTAAAGAATTCAGACCATTTAATGTTATAATTAGTTTTTTAAAAATGAATTAGAAAAATATTACTCTCTTTCATACTTGATAGAATTTCCATTTATTTTTTCCTTCCCATGAGTCACAGATTTCCCAGTTTCTAAACTTGTTAGTAAATTTCCATTTAAAATATCTGAAGGTCAAATTATTACTTGGCTATGGAGATCCAAGGATTGAGAAAATGTTCAGTCACATCATAAATAACCTTTCAGAATTCCAACAAGGTATAATCAAAATGAAATAAGTAAAATAAATCCACACACACAGACAGAAATATATAAGAAATTATTGCAGGAGAAAAATGCTATTACAAATATGCAATCCCTATTTACTCATTTTTTCCTTGATTCTTAGATTTAAAGCCAGATTCCTTCATTATTTCTGACCTGATATGAAACACCATCTGTCATGTGCATGTTAAGAGGATTATATGTAAGCAAAATAGATATTTTTTCTCTTTCAGACTCTAAGACTTTTTAAAGGCATTGTAGATTATGTAGATTATTAAATATGAAAATTAAACTGGTAAAGAGAAAAGATGGTTTCTAGGACTATATTTTTTATATTAAAGTAATTATACATTGCTTTAACAGTTAACTATTTTATTGGCATTCTGAAATTTTGCTTTTAAATTTTAGGCTCATGACTATTTTCCTTGATCAATATAAATTGAGATTCCCCAGAGGAAATGATAAAGATTTTTATAATTACCTTATGATTTATACACATATCAAACTGAATCTCATAGAGTTGTAAATCTATGTTGGCTAAATTTCCAGATAATTATCAAACATTTATCAATATCCAGTTTCATTTTACTTGCAATACACAAAATGGATCAATTATGTAGAAAATATAATGTAGCATTGGAATCCATGTTTGTGATTACTTTTGAAGATGAAGAATTTTTGCTGTTTTTGGCATTTACTTTGAATCATAAAATTTTAAAGCTAGTATGTGATGGGTCATGTGGTTAAAGAAGAATCTAATTCAAAAAATTTTTTTTTAGAGACAGAGTCTTACTATGTTGCTCAGGCTGAACTCAAACTCCCGGACTCAAATGATCCTCCAGTCTCAACCTCCCAGTAGCTAGGATTACAGGTGTATGCCACCATGCCTGAAAAGAAATTCATTTTTAAATAAAAAAGCTAAACTGCAAAAATGGTTAAATAACTTATCAGAAGGTCCACGGCTTTGGTAAGAAGTTAAGGGTTAGATTACAGATTGTTCAAGTCTTGGTACATTCTATTAATACTTTGAAATGTCTTATGATTCTTTTACAATGCTGATGAACTTTTTGTCCAGAAAATTTCACTTTGGAGAGCATGAGAATATGTATAGTTGCCCCATCCTTATGTATACCCCACTGGAAATTGAACTAGATTCATACTTTGAAAAATAATATTTTCCTACATTTTTTACTCAAACAATCATAGTGGCTAAGTGTTTTGAGTTTCAAAACATTTCCCAAATGTGCAAGCTACTAGAGATGTCTATGAGCAAACAGCAAAACAAAGCTAGCCAATGCAAATAAAAAGAATAGATCATAATGAAAGTGTCCAGAAAGGATTTGCCAAGGTCAATCCTCCAGAAATGAGTTAACTAAATTTTTATTTCCAATGTGGACTAAGGCTTATTTGACTCTATCTTGATAAAATTGTATAAGAAGTAGGGCAAGGAAGGAGGTAGGCTGAGAAAAGAAAGGAAACAATGTTGTTTATTGGTCCATATGCAAATACTAAAAGCATAGAACAAAGGTATATAATTGTACATATTTCACACATATCTATGTGATAATATTTATCTATCATTTCATGAAAATAAAAAACAGCAGGAATAATAAAAGGACACTTAAGATTTGAAATTCTATTAAAATTTTATCTACTTTGTCTCTTGCATATAAGATCACATCTGTCTTCAGAATTCTAGATGACCACATGTGCCACTAGAAAATATAAAATAAGAGTTTAGTGAGTTTCTTGTTATCGTTGTCAAGGTGTTTCTGACGAGAATATCAATTAAGACAGTGTTCGTTAAGCTATTGTCTATGTTGAACTGAATGCTGAATAGAGTGGCTTAACCCATATGCTATAAGCTCAGAGAATTTAATTTCAGGGTCATAGAGAATTTCTGGGTTTGAAGACAAATGTTATCATATCATCAACTTCTGTAGCTCCCTAACTCCAGGGACAGCAAGGTTCTTTGTAATATATTTTTATTCCATTTTTACAACTGATGCCTGTTAGACTTGTAGACCATAGAATAGAAAGGAGCTGCAGTTCATGTTATTTCTTCCCTTTGAAGGAAACAAAGGAGCTGACAACACTGAAGGACAAAGACCAAGTTGTTGCTGGGTACCCTGTGGCACTTAGGCCACTTTCCACTGCAACAAGTTTTCAATTAATGCACAAAATGTAGCTGTTGCTATTTTAATACTGTAACCTTTGGAAGTGGCCTCTCTATTGTGATTGGGAGTTTTAACTTATTATTGTTTTTATAAAACCTAAGACTCTAACATGAAAAGACATGAAATTTAATATAAGTAATCTGAAAACAGCTATACAGCTATGTTTACAGCACATGTGCATACATGCACAAACACACAAAAGGTATAACACTATACTGGGTGCATCATTATGGTGGCCACTAAGACAGTGCTACCTACAAGGCACAGTGGCTTTGTCCACACAAGTGAATGAGAGCAGAAGTGAAACTGGCAGATGACTTTGCCCTTTGTGGCAATCAGAAAAATTATAACAGAAAAATGAACAGTGAGGTTTTCAGGGTCAAATACATATTCCATCTCTGCCATTGCTCTGGACATAATTAAACAATTTTTTAAAAACTTATTTTGTATTTCAAAACTCATTACTTCTATCAGCACCAAAAAAAGACTAAAGTTTAAGCTTCCTAGCATCAGTTTTCTTTTCTGTATGTGTGTGTGCAAGTGTGTTTAAAAATATTTTCTTGTGAATGATAATAATGAATTAAGAACAATGGCATTTAGGATTACTCACAGCAAATTTGGTCATATACATTTCAGTAAGAAAAGGATCAAGAGGTGCTGAATCATACACACACATGTGTATGAATGTATATATGCATAGTAATTAAGATTCAAAAGAAAACTTAGAGAAAGGAGAAAAGCAAAGTATATATATGCATTCCACAATACCAGGGCAGAACAAATTTTATATTACCTCTGAATTAATTTACCTACATATGAAAATAAGGAGATTTGATTATTTGAGATGTTTTCCAATTTTAAACATTCTACATTATTTTACATGTTTATAAATTTTGTCATTATTGATATATATACACATACACATATAGAGTCATGTATCACTTAAGAACAGTGATACATTCCCAGAAATGCATCATTAGGTGATTTTGTCATGTGAACATCATAGAGTGTGCTTACACAAACCAAGATGGTATAGCTTACTACACACCTACGCTATATATATAATATAGCTCATTGTTCCCAGGCTACAAACCTGTACAGCGTGTTACTGTACTGAATACTGTGGGAATTGTAAGACAATGGTAAGGATTTGTGTATCTAAACATATGTAAATGTAGAAAAGGTACAGTAAAATCATCCTATTATACTCTTATGAGACCACCATTGTATATGGGTTCTGTCATTGACCAAAATATTATGTGGCACATATATATGGATATATAAGAATATGTGTATCTATATTTACATTTATCACATTCATTTTTGTCATAAAATTTATAGCTCACAGAAATGTGAGAAAACTAAACTATCCAAGAAGAAAATTTCTTGGGTTAATCTTTGGGGATATTGTTTTTTCAACAATTACAAAGTATGCCTACCCCTTGTTCAATGACCATCATTCATTTCCAAGAAAACTGTATCTAAGTAAAAGTTGTTAAATAAAATTTTTTACTTAAGTGTAGTAGGATAAATTATGATGTATTACATCCCATACCAAAATAACCAAATAATTTTTACTAATTGAAAAAATATAAGAATTAAATATTAGATAAATTTTTATATGTAATAAATAGTAATTCAAAAATAAATACAGTTTGTACATAAATGCAATGTAATGAAATTTTATTTTCTTTGCCAAAAGACAAAACTACTTCACAGCGAGAGATCTGTGAAAGAGAGTTGGTCTTTGGAAAAGTTAATTCTTCTCGTACCATTTTTTCACTATCTTTACCTCATATGGGCTCATATTTATCTCTTACTAAACCTGAACTTAACACTATTAGGGCAAAACAAGTATTTAACATAGTGCCTCAAAACAGGAGGAATGGAGTTCATGTGTAATACACTGAAGTGTTGTATTTGTCTTCATTCTCTCACTTGGCAAAAATATACAATTCAAATTCATTCCATATAATCCTTCGTACTAGAAAATGTGGCTTCACATAAATTGGTGAGTGCATTTTTGCCTAAAACAATGATGTCAAAATAATATGTATTATAACATAGTCACTTAGTGTGTTTTTGGGGAAAATGCCATTATACTAGAGAAAAAAGGAAGTTTAACTGAAAATGGTAAATACTTTCCAAAGTTGTTATGGTAAACGGTCATTATTTGAAGAGTTATTATATGAGGTAATCTGTAAAGTACAAAGCTCTCCACAAATTAAGAAAAAGGAGTGGAAATTAATGATATCAAGGACAATAACTAAACTGGTAAAAAGTAAAAAACTGGTATGATCAGAGAATTTTTATAACATTAACAACTTTGCCACATTTTATTATACCTCTACAGATTTAAAAGTATTTAAAAATCTTAGCTTAAACTTGGGAGTAAACTTTTGAGATCAGTAGATCACCTTCACTTGTCTTATCTCTTTTCATTCTCCTTGATGTTTACTTTGCTTATTTCAGTTCTTATAAAGAGCCAACTTCTTCTAGTCAGGGCAACCTTCATACATGTTATTTGTCTGGAAAGCTACCTACTCCATATTTCCTCCTAAGTCCAAGTACCTCAGGAATGTCTACCAGATGAGATGTGTTCCTAACATGGAGGTCTATCATAAATATTTTCACAGCAACTAAATAATTACTATTGTTGGTATCTGTATCTTGACTATTATGCTATAATCTTCTAGGACAGGGTTGCATCTTTGTTATTCATTTTTGGTTGAAAATTGTTTTAGGTAAGGTTAGAATAGATTTTGTAATGACTGTCCCAGTGATGTTATATTTTCTGATAACATTCTGTAAAAAACTATTTAATAAAAATAATTTATTAGTATTCTGAAGAATTGACTATATCAGGAAATCATGAAAAAACTTCTGCAGAAGGATAATTGTCATATTGTAAAATCAAGTCTATTTTGTTGTGTGTATATGTGTGTGTGTTATTGTGTATATGTATATGATTACACACATGTGTTTGTGTGTGTATGTATGTGTATATATATACACACACATGTGATCATGCATTTGCTTTAGGAAAAAAGAAAATACCATGCCACCATATAGGGTAATTCAGACCCTGGAGACAAAGACAAGGGAATCATTAGAGTAGATCAAATACTTCTCAAAATTTATGTGATTCCATCTTAACCTACCTAGCATATAGCATGCACTAAGACAGGACCAACTCAAATTCTTAATTTGGAATTTGAAATTTTTTCAAAATTTTTTGTAAGGGCATAGTCCTATTAGAAGCACCCAAAAGATATTATTAATTAGAGAACAACTAGTGCTAATTATCTTGTTATTTTACTAGCTTAGGGTTTCATTGCTCTGAAGAGAAATGAAGAAGTACTTGTAAGACTAAAAAGGGCTCACTAAAGAGGCAACTCCCAGAATGATGGGTGTGTCTGCTCTTAAGGACAAATTCCAGGTTCCATCTTCCAAGCAAAAATTCTTTACAAGCCCTAACATGTCAGTTTCTAAGCTCCAAGAATCTTAAGATCTAGACTACATTCAGAGCAGCAGGAAGAAGAATCTGCTGGCTACTTGGAAAGAGCATTTTGTCTTTGCTACACTATAACTATTCAAGCTTATTATCCATGCTTGTTATTCTGCCTTCACAGTTGCAAAAAGAAAGTTTAATTTCTTGAGGTGTCGGCTAGAGTTGGAAGACAGAGGGGAACAAATGAAGATCACTCAAGACAATGCAAGCCTATGTGTAACAAAGGGCTTGCCTTAAGCTAAGTGCAGGCAAAGAAAGAAGAAAGGGGACATAGAAAGGAAGTAGTGGGGAGACAATTTTTCAGACGATTCTCCACCCTAGTCTGGCTAGCCAGTGACAAATGGGGCTATCTGAAGCAACTGTGAGTGAAGAGCAGTGTAAAAGTCTCTTGGTCTCTCTTTTTCTTTGCCAAGGGAGGATGTTCATATTTGCTATTTTGTAAAGCAATATTTCATGCAAGTGTCCTTTGTTCTTGCCCAAAAATTGAGTCCCAGAATTTCCTTTTTGAAGTGTGAGAGGGTGTGATTGGGGAAAATCTTCCCCCATAGATGGTCCACACTGCACAGTAATAACTCTTCTCTTAAAGATGCTGTGACTGAATCATTCAGGGGAAGTTTATAAAGCAGGGATGCGTTTGTATCCATTGAAATGAATATTCTACACACCTCTATAGATGTGCCTAAAGATGATTATTATCTAAGAATATTAAGTACAAGCTGTTAGTGGGAGGGGAAAAGAGATGGGCAGGTGATCCCAGAGGAAAATTGTCTGCATCATTAAAAACCTACTGTCAAGGCAGAAGAACAAGAGTGTGTGGGGGGTGCGTCCACAGGGAGATGAAGAGGAGAGCCCCTCTCCCACCTTGCACCTACTCCCACAGACGGAGAGAAAGCTGAAAATAAAGCTTCTACTTGTCACCCCCCACATCACAGTTACATTTAACTAAGCAAAGGCCTGGCAAAGGCAATTTTAACTCTAAACCTCGGGTGAGAAGTGCACCTATGTGAGATTCAACAAAAGAACCCCAAATGCCTAGAAAGCATGGAATCTTTGTGGTCCCCCTTGCAAGGCAAATAAAAGCCATTGTGAGCTACAAACCTCCTCTTTCTAAGTCTCCTTGGGAGGGAAAGTGTCAACTGTGGAGAAAAAGTAAGGAACCTTACCAGGCACATTGAAAATTCAATACAATACAGAAGTAGTAAAGAAAAAAGTCCTGTACTTCCCCTCACCAACAAGTTACATATACCTTTGTCATTCCTAATGGACTGGGGAATAAAGAATAAAGTAATAACTATAGATTTAAAAGGAAAAGAAATTTCATATACTGTTCTCCAAAAGTAAGTGTAAGATTTTTTTAAATTTGCCAATATATATATATACTATATGCTGGCTTATGGTTCTTAAACTACTTCAGCTTATCTTAGCAGTAAAATATCCCCCAATAAAGTATTCCTCTACCTCTTGAAAACATGAGCCACACAATGCTAAGTGAAATATTTGCTACAAATATTTTTTCCAGTGGTATAAACACTCCCAATGCCAAATAAATTGCTAGGAATGAATAATATTTTTGAAAATAATTTTATGTGAATGGATTCTTTATGAAAACATAAATTTAATATTCTGAATTCAAATAATAAAAAAATCAGTCCAAAATATTTCCATTATATTTTACTACCCTATCTAGTTTTCACTGCCACTTTTGCCCTCAGAAAGTTTCTTCATTTTGATGCTTTTCTATTGGCAACAGTAAAATCTTAAGGGATTTAGAAAAGGTGATGGAGGGGGTATATTCCCAATCTTATATCATTGCAGTATTCGCTTTAAAGCAATGTAATCCTTTTCTGTTTCTGCCCCAACATTTTATAATTATATCATTTACAAGAATTGTGTAATTTACATAACCACCTAAATTGTCATAATTGCTAGAAAGTGCTGAAAAAGCATACGGTAGGCATTTCAGATTCATTTCTGTTCTCTGTTTGAAACTCATTTGAAATGCCTTTTGCATAAAATTTCTTTTGGTCAACAAAAAAGTAACTTGGATTTTATTTTGCAGGAACCCTCTCTTCTCCTTCTCAGGCTGACTTCTTTCTCCTCTTTCGGGAAGCCTTTATTCTACCTGAGCACTGGAAAGAAAGGTCACCAGGATAAATAAGCCCCTTCCTCTCAATTTTACAGAAGAAGAAACTGAGATCAACAAGGTTAACGGATTTGATCTGAGTCCCACAGGTCACCTCTGCAGAGTCAAGGCTAGAAGTCACTTTTTTAAAACTTGCATGTTTTTTTTCCTTGTCCCACACTGTTCTCCACTGTATTTAGAAAGAAGAAAAAAGGAAAAATACAAGAATGGAATGGTCTCTTCAACAGTTTTCTCAGCGTGCCATTTCCATTATAATTATCTTAACCATCTGTTTTGCTTGGAACAGGCAAAAGAATTTGATATTAAGAAACGAAACTGTCATTCTGTACCACAGAGAAGGGCCTCAGAACTGGGACCTTATTTCAGGAAAAAAGAGGGGATGGCAATTTTATCAGAGGTTTCATCAGTGAAGTAGAATGCCAATATTTGATCATTACTGCTTTGAAAATCAGTAGTTCATGTAATTTTATAAATAAAATTGTATAACTAAATGTCATCATATCATATGTAATATTTGCTAAACTGTAATCTGGAAACATGTGAAGTAAACAAGAGTATTGGAAAATGGCAATTAACTTTCTTAACATAATTCTGCTTCAGTTTCTCCTCTAAAAAGCTTATCTAGCCTTGCATACTTAAAAGACAATGTATTAATATTTAGCTTCCTGATGCTAAGTTGGCTGTTATATAAAGCTATAAAATTTTGTGGAAATATAAGATATATGCATGAATAACAAACCACATTTCTGAATTGCTTACCTCTTGCATATGTACACATATATGGACACACACACTGTACAAAACACCCACACAGTTTACTTAGTAATAACTCAGTGTTTTACAGTGAATAAAAAAGAGCTGATTCACTTATTTGATTGTTTTGTCAAAAATGACTACAAAATATACATTTTAATTCTAATTAAAAATAAAATGTAAAGAGTGATGTACCTATCTTGCAGTTATAGACTTTTCAAATTATAGATATTATTTGAAAGAACCAATAGTACTTTAAAATCCTTATTTAAATGACTTGTAATTATGACAATTTAACCAAGCTTCAGAACAAATAACTACCAATAGAGAGGGCAGGCAGCTTATCACGTTTGAAATAAACATGGGAGACAGAACAATTTTTATAGAACAGTGAAGAGAGTATTCAACTCAATTAAGGAAGAAAAGAAATAATAAATTATCATTTCTGGAAAAACTTGAGAAAATAATAGCAAAGCTAAGAGGAATGAGAGGCCCTTTCAGTATTAATATCTTCCAGACCATAAAGTTTATCATAAAAACACTGAAAAAAAAAAAAGAAAAAAAATAGAAACAGCATATACTTTGATAAAAGAATAATTTTGTGTGTTCAATAAGAATCAGACTGAGAATCAAATTTTATGCAGCCAATAGATGTAACATAGTCCTGTAATTTTAGGCAAGTAATTTTAGAAATGGTGGAAAATTTCATTTGAAAGAAACAAAATAAAGTTCATAATATTTTCTAAAAATATCAAAGCAATTAAATTTTATCCAACTACAAATTATATATTAGAAAGAAATAATTTAATTCCAAATTTCTTTTTCCTGAGATGAAAAATCTTATAAATTAATAACTTGACACATATAAGCTAATTCAATTCTTATACCAGCAATACTAGTACCTGATCACATCTCAAAAAATGAAATTAAATAGAAAAAAAAATGTAGTGAAAAGAAACACGTACACCCCTAAACATTTTCAGAATTTAATATTAAATGCTTTTTTCCCCCCTCATGGTCACTTTTCTTTTTTCCTTTCCTCATCTGTAACGTTATATTTGCCTTCCGTTTTCCTTATTTCTTGGCAATGTGATAGAAGACAATAAATCAATCTGGCATACTAACTCTAGTAATTAGTATGGAATATAGAGAAACTTCTGAGATTGCTTACATTTATTCTCTTATAAACAAGGTTCATTTTCAAAGCCACGGGTAAAGTCCCACAGTCCAACATTACACTTGCCTAACACATTTCTACATTAGTCATGCATAATGTCCTGTTACTCTGTTTAAACTATATATATATATACGTACACACCTACAAGTATTTATATATATATATTACTTATGTATAAATATGAAGAATAAAATTGAAATGGACTCCTTCACTGGAACAAGCAATGTGAGATATGAATGGTATGCTCAATTTATTCATGTTTCCTTTTTCCCTCCCTCCCTTCCTCCCTTATTTCCTTCCTTCCTTCCTTCCTTCCATTACTTTTGATTACCTTCTGGTTTGTGTATTGGCCTTCTCTCCTTCAAGTGTTGGGTTGTGAAGGTGCTAATAAATGGGCCATTTACTCTTTAAGGTAGTATGTTCAATCCACTAATGTACCTGAATAGTCACCAAATAGTAATTAATGTAAGACAATACTGTCTTGAGTAAGTATAAATTATATATATATAATTTCTAATATTTTACAATTATTCAAGATAATTTTTTAAAATTACATTTGAATTTTGACCCTTATAAGATACATCCTTTACTCAAGGTATTTTGCATATGAATCAGAAACAAGTCTGATAGCAACAAAATAGTGTATATGGAGGCATCAACATGATGATGATGATGTTACCTGAGTTATAAAACAAGAAGTTAAAATGCACCATTAATTTGGTAATGAAGAATAGAAACTATCATTTTTTTAAGTTCACCTCTTTAAGGTAACATGAAGAAACAAGCTTTTTCATTTTTTTTTCCTTTCACATATATATTTTTCTTGATAATATTTGTAGTATTCAGGGAATGTTAACCATTCACTCAATATTGATTTAAACACAAAAAATAAACAAGAATTTTATTGTCCCTAACAGAGGAAATAATTGTTAAAGGTTATTTATATTATTACATGCATCACTAAAACCCAATGAAATAATTTTTATATTAATGTATTTTAAATATATCTATTAAATTGGTTGATGTCTTATACATATACAACCATATGACAAATATCTCACAGAGGTAGGTGAAAGAAAGTGTTTCTCTGAAATTCATAAACTTCTTTTTATCAGAAATAAGAATTAATGAAAACTGTTTCATTTTTTACTTGATTTGCAGAAATTCCAAGCCTACATTTTGGGCTCAAGTACAGTAAACTTTTTTAGAGTACATGGTCTGATTTAATAAGAATGAAACTTAGCAATGATTATAGCAAATCACCATTCTCAAAATAGTACAGGATAAAGGGTTAATGCTTTTATCTTCTGTGGGAAGAAAGAAGGTAGAGGTGAAATTGAACCTAGACAGAGAAATTACAGGTAATTTCCTTTAAATTGGGTGTCTGGGTAGTGGTGAGTTGGTCCTCATGTCCCCAAGAACCTCCTGGCCCAATCACCCTAGATTTGGCTGGCAGGTGAGAAAATTCTTGGTGTTATTGCTGCTGGCCTGGAAGTCCTGGTGAACCACAAGACCTATACCATCTTTACCAGTCTTTAAGCTGGAGGAGACAACTGTCTCTACATATTAGTTGAGAGATACAGGAGGATGAGGATAGTATACCCACACCTGTGAGTCTCCCAGATGGGTAGCTGTACAAGAACATTCAGAATCACTTCATTCATATCACAATAATACAACTTTGCATTTTATGGAATTGGAGTCATCGCATTATGGTGGGAGTTTACAGAATTTTCCCTTGTCTCAACTCTCTACCATTTTAACCTTTCATTTAGGTCTTTTTATTTCTATTTTAAGGATTTTCAATTTTATTGCATTTTTATTTTTTACTATAAATTTTGAAAATTTTATAGAAATGGGTTTAGTCTAAAGAGTTTAAATTCAGGTATGATAAATTTAATAATTCTTGAGCTATTATACTAATCAAAGACATTGTAGGAGATGAAAGGGAGAAAATCCATATGAAGTGCACATAGTAGACACAGTAAATTATAGTTATTACAGCTATTATTATTTTTAATAAAGTTGGAAATATATAAGTTTATGAAAAATTAAACACAGGTTGGATGAATTAATAAAGTTAATCAAGAATGGTATTTCCTAGTAAGAACACACATCAAAGCAGCAGTTGGGTACCATTAGTTGATATACTGCATATTGTATCTGTGTCACTTGTTTATTAATTTTTAGGTGCTTGTTGAAATATCATAGCCTAAGAATATAGTCATGCTTTGTATTTGGTCTTAAAATTTTTAAAAATTTATAATTATTTATTGTTTTTATTCTTCAAAAAGAGGTAAATGTCTAAAGTAATGATTATATTACAATGAAAAAGGATTTTATTTTGTCAGCAGTAGAGCATCTTCCGAGGGAGATAGATGAATGCCCACTCCTGTTGCAGAACTTTGTAACTGCTTTTGCTGTTTGTTTCTTCTCATTCATTTTGCATCCGTGTTAGGCTTGCATCTGTTTATGTTACTTGTCTATTATTCATCTACAGGATAACTGCTCAGCAGTCGTTACTTCCTTTCATATCTTTTCTGCATCTTTTTTTTCCATGGATTGTTTTGGCAATAAAACCAAGAAAAGGGTACAAAGCTTATAAAAAAAAGTGCAGTTGGAACATCATGTTTTTACAGCTCTAAGAATGTTATGGCTGATTTCAAAAAGTTTTTTTAAATGTTAAAATGTATTCGGCAAAGTTTAAAGCTCATAGGTATGATGAATTTGAAAACTTCAGAGAATGGAATGTAAAAAGTGTCTTCTGAAACAGCTCACTACTGTTTGATCTTTACGTGGCAGGCTGCCTTGTGCAATTTTCTGTTTACTGTACATTTTAATACCAAAATTTCGAGTAATGAAGTCATAGTAATTCGTTACATTTATATAGCACTTCATAATTTTATTGTGTGCTTACTCATTCATTATGTCCTCTAATCTTTCTAGGTAGATAATTAGCATCTTCATTTTAAGGATGAAAAAAAGAGAGTAACTATCTTAAATGATGTGCTAAGGTCAAAAGGTGAATGAATCTCTAAGCCTAGACTAGAATCTACGTTTACTTGATACCTACCCAGCCTGCTGTGGGCCAGGACGCTGACACTATAAAGTTGCTCCAATCTTTCTGTGGGCCTAAGGGGTAAAACATGATTTGGAGGGATCTTAAATTATATAAGCATAGCTTTATGTGTGATTTTAAATTATTTTTGTGTCCCCAAGCCTCATATGACTTTATCGATAATTAAGGTACATTACACTAGTACACAAAAATTTTGCCTTCTATGTCAAGGGGTTTATGGATTCTCTGAAGCCCTTCTGTACACCCCAGAATAATAATTTCAACTCTGTATGATTACTTTCATCCACTCAAACTATATTGTTTCTACATTATCATAGGGATCTTATTTATCTGATTCAATGTGCTAAGGCTCAAAGAGTAATTCCTAGATTATTTTCAGCAAGTACACTGAAGGTACATAAAACCAATTCAAAGAATCAATAGCAAGACATCTGTATAAGACGATGTATTCAGAATATGCTATGCATTTCTTTCTGAAGCCTTCATATACCTACATGATGATTTGTAGGTTATCAAAAATAATTATTTTTTTTCCTTATTCAGACATTTGTTGATTTTTTCAATAAACCTCATAGCTAGGAAAAACATTAAGAGCCATTCGAAAGTGACTGCAACACGGTTCCTTCAAGTTTAAGGCTCTTTAGTCTTGAAAATATGAAATTTCTTACATTTTGATAAGCATAGTAAAAAGAAACAACAAAAGTCATGACAAAGTCCTTGTTTACTATTTAGTTTTGGTTGAGTTTAAAATGTTGAAAACGCCACTCAGAGTTGGTTCTGACTAAGGCAGTGATTTCTGTCTGAATGATGCAAAATATCCCATGTCTTCAGAAAGCCTAAAGGACTTCTCAGAGTTAGAGCATCACAATTAATTATTTTATTAAGTGTCAAAGACTTCCATTGTACCATTTGAGATGGGTTATGATTTCCAAAATAATGCTGAGTCAGGGTCACTGGCCATAAGATTATACCTCCATCTAGCCTGATTATTATGGAATTGGAGTTTAGTTGGTTAAAGGGGATTAATACAAGATCAGAGTTTAAAGATAAATCTATAGATATTTATCTATTTTACCATATTACTATTTATAGACTGTTACAGAAGATATTTTAGGTCTTATTTTGACATATAATTTAAAAATATATTTATTTTTAATAAATAAATATAATTAAAATAATTTTATCCCATTTCCTTTCCAGTCACTGTATATAAGTTTTGTTTAAAGCATGAATGGAAAGGAAGACATGGGCAAGTAGAGAAGATAACATAATACACATACGTTTCTAAATCTTCCCTCACTCATTATATATGCCTATATATGTACCCATTAGCCAGAAAACACTTTTCTGCCAAAGAGATTTCATTACTATCTCTCCCTGTTAATTATTTACATGTTGTACATCCCACTGTTGTAAAAGAACAATCAAACAATCCCCCAGAGCCTACCTTCCATTTAAAAGAAATTTTCTATTGTAATTATGTAGTACTTGTGAAAAATCATAGAATTTTAACAACCCATTTGGTTTGCACCCAAAACAACCAAGAAATGTCAATGTTTCAACAATTGCTTATTTTTAACATTATTACCTTTGGAGTGCTTAAGCTATTATTAAGTGATAAATAGCAAAATGATATTATTTTGGCCTGTGCCATCCACGATTCTCCTAAGAAATGTAAATTTGTACTTTCTCATCATTATCAGAGTCATTTCTGTCACCATGGTGTAAGATGATTCCTGAGGAAAAATGAACTACCTCCCTCTTTTAATCTCCTTAATTAGAAATGTCAGAAAGTACTACCTAATCTTTCGTTCCCTCCTCCCAAAAAAAGATCTTTGGTGAAAAGACTTAGTTTCTGCCACTGGCTCTCCTACTTATGGCAATAAAGAGAGAAAAAGCGAGCAGCTCAAAGATGCTACCTACCTACTCTGACATCTCCTTCTTCATTATTGTCTTTCAGTCACTGACTCATTAATGCTGAATAAGCTAAGTGACAATAAGTAGTTGCTGTTTAGAAGGATTGATATAAATTGCTGTTAAAATATATATCTTATATTTAATAAGTCACAGAGGTCTCTGAAAATGTTTATATGTGCATCTCATTGAATTTGTAGAATCTGTGAGATAATAACTTCACAAACCTTTATGAGAATGTCTTTCTAAGTCTTTCTCAAGTAGCTATGGTCATAGATATGGCCTTAATGCCAATTCAGCTCGTTCCTCCCACCGTAAATGCCTTGGAAACTCAAGCATCATCAAGAAATGGCCTGAAAATGACTTAAATTGTATTCTGGCCTAGACTTTGCCTATAAGAGCATTAATAAATGTACAAAGCTTTCATCCTAGCTAGCCACATGGACATCTAATGAAAGTAAGTGCTTATTATTGTCATTTCTATAAATTATAATATTAATAATTCATACACATACTGCATATAAGACAAAAGTTCACAATATATAATAAAAACAATCAGAAGCCCAATTTTCATTTAGTAGTTCAAACATACAATTTCTTCTACCTAAAATTTTTACCTTAGCATTTTCTTCCATGGCTATTCTATAAAGGTTATCAAAATTCTGAGCTATTTTGATCATGTGAAGGAGGGTTAGCTATAACTCCTAATATATTACAATTAAATATATAAATGTTATACCTAAATCCAAATCACACAGCTTAGTGTAAAAAATGACAGATAAGGAATATCCCATAGTCCTTATGTGTGTCATAAAATTGTCCTTAAGAAATAATCTGACTTTTAAGCAGCTTAAAAACACTTAATAGGAAATATTACAAATTAAAAGCCTTTTAAAAAAAATTGAATTTGAAAATGTTTTGTTTTAACTGGTTGGCTTTTACCTGAAAGTTGGAAAGCAAAGTAGAATGAACAAGTAAAATTTATTTGCCTGAACTCCAGGGAACTTACAAATATATCATGAGAACATTTACGTAGATGAAAGAACAGAAAGAAGGAGAACATTAGAGATGTAATATGGAAAGTATAGAATAAAATATTAAGAAAAACAGTTTTACAAACATTACAAAATCACTGCAAATTAATGATTAAGTAATAAAGACAATACCTTGAACTAAATTATTTTTAGAAGCAACAAATATAACTAATTGGGTAATAAGACAAATTGCATTAGGATACACCCCCACACCCCCACCCTCCCATATATATATATACACACATGTATATATATATATATAGGGGTGTATATATATTTATATATATATTTATGTATATATATATTTGTGTATATATATTTATATATATATATATAAAACATAAATGACCTGCAGTAATTCATATATTTTAATACATCTATGTAAAAAAAGGACAATCAACATTCTTTGGTCCATACTTATTAAGCAGATGATGCCTGCTGAATGCGAAAACCTTAGCAGATTTTGTTTGATTCTGTCAGTCCCTGACCTGCCTGCAGGCTGACATAATTTTCCTTCACAGAAACCAGTCGCCAGTGGTTACCAATCTTGATCTCTTCCAGTGTAGGATGAGTTCTCTTTGAATTACTGGAGTGAAGTGTATGCTAGGCTGGATAAATCAGCCAAACAGAAAGGCCTAACAGGGCAAAGAAGCAGCAGGGCAGTTGTCCTTGCATTGTCCTGAAAGTGACCTCAAGTGTGACTTTCTGCGAGGCAAGAGGTAATTTTGTCTCTACTTTGGCTTAGCTTATATCACTTACAGTAAAGGTCACAAATCCTGACAGCTTTCTGTGCTTGAGAGTAAGATTATTGTTTGTCTGAGAAGGAGCAGAGAGCCATGAGACTTGATTCTCTTAGGAATCTAGGTCAGAATTCATTCAGGAATGCCACCCAGGCCCTTCAAAGCAATATCTTACATTGTGGAAATACTTTGAGCAAATCCTGATGGTTATTCATAAATTATATTACAACCTGAAGGGAGAAAAAGTTATTCTGTCCCTTTTTGACTCCAGCTTTTCATAAGGTAAGTCATAAAACTTAATTAGTGACCTCAGAGCAAGGTCGGAGTTCTTAAATTCAACGACATCCTTCATAACCTCCAAGTCAGTAATAATAACTGAAGATGATGTTAGTGCTTCTAAATTCGATAGAAGTGTCAGCAGCAGTTAATATAGAAAAACCACATCCAAATATATGAAAGTTTTTTTTTTTTTTTTTTTAAAGTATATGAAGCTTTCTAAGTGTCTCCAAAATACTGCAATGTCTGGAATTTGGACTTTATGTAAATAGGAAGCATATGCACATTTGAAGATTGGAGATTAGAAATGGATAAGATAGAATAAGAGAACAATCTTTTAAAAAACAATTTCAGACATTAAATGTACATAAATGAAAATGTCTATGAGCAACCACAGTAAGCCTATTTTTAGGTATTTTACCTTTTCTTGGACAAAAAAAGAAAAAAAGAAAGAAAAAAAGAAATAGGAAAAAGAAGAGAAAAAAAGGAGAGACAAGTGGAAATTTGCTTATTGCTCTGAGGTTGTATAAATGTTGCCAAAGCTATGCCTAGTGCCTTCAAAAGTGTGCGAAACAGAATTGGCACTTTCTGTTTCCAGTGCCAAGTTTCTGTTAGTAACAAAGAGCTGTGCTGTTGTGACTCTGAAGTCTGGAATCCTGTTGCTAGTGTGAATAGAACTGAACTTCCCATGTCCTTCAAGGGGCAGGCAAATCAAAGAAAGTGAGTAAGTGATAGAAATTGGTGGTGAGAATACAATACAAGCAATACAGAGACATTTAGAAATTCCTAGAACCATATGGATGCTAACATATTAGCTTTTAATAATGAACACTAACTCAAATATTCTGATTATCTTTAAAAATCGAGGTCATATGCTACATCCACATAAGCCACTATTTGAAATATGGAAACCATACCTTTATACCCTGGTATGGCATTTTACTTTCTGCAACAAATATATTTGTGAATGCCTCTTTTTAAATACTTCATTCAGAAATAAAAATATTCCAGTTGGGTTATTTCCTTAGCACATTATGACTGACAAAAATCTTTTGTCTTAATATTATTAATATCACTATTCTCCCAAAAAATCTGAGAAGTCAATCATCTTTGAGTATAGTTTGAGTTAGTCCACAGTATTGTTAAATCTTTCTTCAAAATGACCCTCATGTTGTCCTTTTTCTTTATACAGCCATCGTCATA
Organism: Varecia variegata; assembly: GCA_028533085.1. Taxonomy (NCBI): domain Eukaryota; kingdom Metazoa; phylum Chordata; class Mammalia; order Primates; family Lemuridae; genus Varecia; species Varecia variegata. Next base: position 127,109,274 of record CM052437.1, on the reverse strand, counting down.
ACTTGAAACCAAATTGGGATCCAGGATAACTGATTTCTAGTACCACTTTTGCTATTTGGTAGTGGTCAAATCACCTAACTCTATTAAATGAAGGAGGTGAAGACCTCTAAATCTAAGTCTAAATTTCTATTATTAATATTTTCCTTCAAAAAATAAAATGTTATAGGGGATTCTCTGAAAGAGAGAAAGAGGGAGAGAGGTGCTTATTATTACATAAGGAGAGTAAAGTAACTTCTGGCAGAATGATTGGGGAAGACATAAAGAGGAGATAGAACCTGGACAAGACCTTAAATAATGAGCAAAATGTTAACAAGTTGGAGCACAGTGCAGTAAGATTAAATTTACCACCATTGTTCTTGCCAAAATTTTTCTCAAAATTCATTTTACCATGAGATCTTTTAGTGTGATGTCACTCACTGTTACAAACTGAATGTTTGTGTTCACCCCAAATTGATATGCTAAATCCTAACTTCCCATGTGATGGCATTAGGAGGGTGGGGCTTTGTATGGGGCCTGGGTCATGAGGGTGGAGCCCTCATGAATGGGATTGCTGCCCTTTTATAAGAGACTCCAGAGAGTTTCCTTGCCCCTTATACCATGTGAGGGCACAAAGAAAAGACAGCTGTCTATGAACCAGAAAGTGGGCCCTCACTAGACACCAAATATGCAGTTGCTTTGCTATTGGACTTCCCAGCCTCCAGGACTATGAGAAATAAATTTGTGTTGTTTATAATCCATTCAGTCTATAGTATTTTTGTTGCAGCAGTCTGAGTGGACTAACACAGTAATTAAGTTCTGGCAGCTATTATTACCCCAGGACTCTCATTACTTTTTTCTTTGTGTCTCATGTGTGGAGAGAGAGACACATATGGAGATGTTTTTGAATGGAAGGAGGAATGAGATTCATGATGGTGCCATAGAGAAGTCTCCCAAACTTTGAAACTAATTTAGCCTTCAGATTTACTGTATTTATACTAGGGAAATACACACAGGGACACATACATACATACATACATACACACATGCACACACACACTGTGCTGAACTTTGGAAATAATAAGATAAAAGACTACTAGCTAAGACTAAATGTCTTACTGAAAAGTTTGCTAAAGCCCCAAACTTTAATTATGATTATTTATCAGTAATGTCAGGTAAGGAAGATATGAATTTGAATGTAATGGATTAAACAGTAATATAGAAATCAAGTTCAATTAAATATACCTTGTTGGGGAAAAACCTAAAAAACTAAAAGAAGGGAGTTGGATAAGCCAGGTAAGCATAGGAAAAGAGGTATTACAGAGGTAGATTCTGGCCAAGAGGTGAGGAGCCTGTCCCCAGGTGGCCTCTGACATTTAAATATTGTGGTTTCCTTGGCAAGACTAATGGTATAATGAGTACCAGTATTTCTAACTATTTTAACTAAAGGACAAGTTCACCAACAAAAATTATAATAATTTTTTTCTCCATTTAACTTGCCTTCATGAAGAGAATATTCTGGCTAGATTGAAGTGAAAGTAGAATTATTTGACAATTATTTCAAATTTTAAATAGGAATTGGAATTCTGGTTACAAATTGGCTTTTTATAAGACAGGAGCCTTCTTAAAGGACATTTCTTAACTGGTTTGTATGCAATATTCATAAAGCCTTCAGTCAGCCCAGGGATCTCTATATAATACTGCTTAAATGAGTTTTCTATATTAATATATTATAAAAAATAAAATCTAAGTATAGTGGCTAATATTTTTTGAGTGGTGATTACTTGCCAGATGTTGCTTTAAGTGCTTCACATCTAATCTTTGCAATAACTTTATGTTATACATTTTAAAATTAATGCCATTTTTTAGCCAAGGGAAATGAGAAACAGAAATGTTAAGTGTATTGTCCAATATCACACAGCTGGTAAGCGGAGGAGTCAGAATTCAAAAGGAGGTAGTCTAGATTCTGAACCCACATTTTTAATGACTGTGGCAAGCTGCTTGTTAGATTGTGCTGAAAATGCTTAAATCCATTTTCTGTGCAGAGAATGGCATATAATTCACTACAAACTATGTAACAAATTAAAAATAATATATTCAGTGGGTTTTGAAATCATACTCAATTTCTTTTTTTTTTTTGGCTAAGAAACTAAGGGTAACTTGAGCAAATATGGCTCAGAGATTAGTTCCCTGAGTTGTTTGTTTTCCCCCAGCTTCATTGAAGTATAAGTGGCAAATAGAAATTAATTGTATATATTTAAGGTGTACAACATGATGTTTTAATACATATATAAATTATAAAATGATTACCATGATCAATCTAATTAACATATCACCTCATACAGTTACCTTTTGTGTGTGTTTGTGGTAAGACCTACTCTCTTAGCAAATTTTAAGCATACAAAACACTATTATTAACTATACTGCTGTGCATTATTAACTATACTGCAATACATACTGGACATTAGATCCTCAGAATATATTCATGATGCATGACTGAAACTGTACTGTTTGACAAACATCTCCCCATTTCCCCCATCACTGGCCACTGGAAACCACCTTTCTATTCTTTAATTGTAGAAGTTTGGTCTTTTATAGATTCCACACATAAGTGAAATCATGCAGTATTTATCATTTTGTGCCTGACTTATTCACTTAGCATAATGTCCCCCAGACACATCCATGTTGTCACAAATGGCAGGATTTCCTTCTTTTTAAAGGCTCAATAAGGTACCATTGTTTGTGTGTATGTATATATACGTGTGTGTATACATATATTTATTTTACATATTTTACATCTCTTTATCCATCCATGGACACTTGGGTTGGTTTCATATCTTGGCTATTCTGAATAATGCTGCAATGAACATGGGAGTGAAGATATCTCAAACACTGATTTCATTTCCCTTTGATATACACCCAGAACTGACATTGCTGGATCATGCGGTAGTTCAGTTTTTATAATGGCTATACCAATTTACATTCCCACCAACAGCATACAAGGGGCTCCTTTTCTCTATATCTTTGCCAATACTTACTATCTTTTGTCTTTTTGATAATAGCCATTCTAACATGTATTAGGTAATAATCTCATTTTGGTTTTGATTTGCATTTCCCTGATAATTAGTGTCAATGAATACTGTTTCATATACCTGTTGGCCATTTGTATGTCTCTTTTTGAGAAATGTCTATTCAGGCCCTTTGTCCATTTTTAAAATCTGGTTATTTGTTTTCTTGCTATTGAGTTGTTGTCTAATTAAAGGTTCATAAATTTTGTTTATCTTTTCCAAAAAACAAACTCCTAATTTCATTGATCTTTCCTATTGTTTTTCTAGTGTCTACTTCATTTATTTTTGCTCTGACATTTATTTGTTCCTTACTTCTGCTAACTTTGGGTTTATTTTTTTCTTCTTTTTCTAGTTTCTTAGACTGTAACATTAGGTTATTTGAAATCTTTCTTTTTTTCTTAATGTAAGCATTTATCATTATGAACTTCCATCTTAGAATTGCTTTTGCTGTATGAGCTTTGGTATGGTTTTTTTTCCATTTTCATCTGTCTCAATATATTTTTTTACTTCCATTTTAGTTTCTTATTTTACCCAATGGTTGTTCAGGAATATGTTGTTTAATTTCCACATATTTGTAATTTCCCAATTTTGCTCCTGTTATTGATTTCTAGTTTCATGCCATTGTGGTTAGAAAAGACACTTGATATGATGTCAATCTTCTTAAATATGTTAAAACTTGATTTTTGTGGACTAACATATGATGTATCCTGGAGAACGTTTTATATGCACTTGAAAAGATTGTGCATATTGTTGTTTTGGATGGAATGTTCTATACATGTTTGTTGATCTATTTGATCAATAGTGTTGTTCAAGTCCGCTATATCATTATTGATTTTCTGTCTGTATGATCAATCCATTATTGAAAGTGGGATATTCAAGTCCCCTACTATTATTGTGTTGTGGTCTAATTCTCCATTCAGTTCAGTAAATATTTGCTTTATATATTTAGGTCTTCGAATATTGTGTGCATATATATTTATAATTTTTATATTCTCTTGATGAATTAACCCCTTTATCATTATATAATGATCTTCTTTGTCCCTTGTGACAGTTTTTTCCTTAAAAAATCTATTTTGTCTGGTGTAAGTAGAGCCACTTCAGACTTTTTTGGTTACCATTTGTAGGAATCTTTTTACTTCCTTTAACTTTCAACCTGTGTGTGTCCTTGAAAGTAAAGTAAATCTCTTATAGGCAGTATATAGTTGGATATTATTTATTTTATCCATTCATTTGCTCTATGTCTTTGGATTGAAGATTTTAATCTACTTAATTTTAAAGTAATTATTGCTAGAACAAGACTTACTATTGCCATTTTGTTGTCTTCTATTTTGTAGGGTTTTTTTTTTCTTTTCTCCTCTCTTGCTGTATTACTTGTGATTTGATGATTTTTTTTTGAGTCATATTCTTTGTTTCCTTTCTCATTATCTTTTGTGTTTCTACTACATAGTTTTGTTGTGGTTACCGTGAGATTATGTAAAACATCTTATAACAGTCTTTTTAAGGCTGCTAATAACTTTGACCATATATACAAAATTTACATTTCAGCTTCTCCCACATTTTATGTTACTGATGTCAAAATTTACATCTTTTTATATTGTGTATCCATTAACAAAAGTTTTGTCTATGAACTTTTATACTAGATTAAAAATAATTTATGAACTATCATTACAATATTAGAGTATGCCGAATTTGAATATGTTCTTACTTTCGTATGTTTTCATGTTGTTAGTATCTTTTTGTTTCAACTTGAAGAACTCCCTTTAGCATTTCTTATTAGGCAGGTCTAGTGGTTATGAGATCCCTCAGCTTTTTTCTTTTCTTTTCTTTTCTTTTTTTTTCTGGGAAAGTCTTCATCTCTCCTTGATTTCTGAAAGAAAGATTTGCTGGGAATGATACTTTTGTTTGGCAGTTTTTTTCTTTTAGCACATTTAATATACCATACCTCTCTCTCCTGACCTGTAAGATTTCTGTGGAGAAATCCACTGATAGTCTTATAGAAGTTCTCTTGTATGTAACAATTCACTTTTCTCTTGTTACTTTCAAAATTTTTTGTCTTTGACTTTTGAGAATTTTATTATAACGTACCTCAGTGAAGATATTTATGTTCAATCTATATAGGTTTCTTTGGACTTCATGGATCTGGATGCTCATTTTCCTCTCCAGATTTGAGAAGTTTTCTGTCATTATTTCTTTAAATTAGCTTTATGCCCTTTCTCTTGCTCTACTTTTTCTGGAACTCCTGTAATGTGTATATGGTTTGCTTGATGGTGTCCCATAAAGGCTTTTTTTTTGTTTGTTTTTAAAGATAGGGTCACGATATGTTGCCCAGACTGGCCTAACACTCCTGGCCTCAAGTAATCCTCCCACTATGGCCTCCCAAAGTACTGGGATTACAGGCATGAGCCATTGAGCCTGGCCCATAGGCTTTCATTACTCTTTTTCGTTCTTTTTTTTTTCTTTTTGTTCTTCTAACTGGGTAATTTCAAATGACTTGTATTTGAGCTTACTGATTCTTCTGCTTGATCAAATTGGTTGTTAAACTCTTATAGCTCACATTAAGCTTCTTTAAGATGAATATTTTGACTTCTTTGTCAGGAAGTTTGCACATTATCAATTCTCTAGGGTTGGTTACTGGTGCATTATTTTGTTACTTTTACAATGTCATGTTTTTGTGATTATTCATGATTTTGCTGCCTTTCATTGATGTCTGCTTATTTGATGAAGTGGCAGCTCTTCCAGTTTGGAAGACTGGCTCAGCCAGGGAAAGCTCTTCATAAGTCAACCCTTCCAGAGATTCTGGATGGGTCAGCTGGTGAGGTCCATGGGCAGACTTGGGGATAGGATACTCAGGTAGGCTGGCTTTGTGCCTGGGTCAGTGGGCAAGCATCCCTGACACATGCAGCTATAGGAATAAACCAGGTGCCTGAGTTCACAGAAGCAGGCCTGGTACCTAGGATTGTGAGGGTGGGCCTGAATCCTGGGTCTGTGGAGCAGGTCTGGCTCTAGAATAGGCCTAGAACCTGGGTCTATGGGGGTTTTCCTGGAGCCTGGGAACATGGAAGGCAGCCCAGTGCTGGAGTTCACCTTGGTGAGCCTTGTCCTGGGCTTCATGGGAAGTTGGGTGTTCATTTCACTCTTCTTCCTCATGTGGATGGTATCTCTCTCCATGCTATGCTACATGGACTTGGAGGAAGTGGTAATGTGGATAAGTAAAAATGTTCTTCTTACCCTCTTTACTATGTCTTTTCTTATTTCTGTATTCCACTCTGGAGCTATAATATGTCACTTGGGTTCCTTAGGTCTTGTGAAGGTATTTTTGCTTGTGGAACGTTATTCAAATTGATTTTTATGTGAGAAGATGAGTGCTGAAAACTCCTATTCTGCCACTATGCTGATGTCACTTGAGGAGCCTCTGAATTTTATATGTGTTCTGCTCAACATGTCCAACTATCTGGCCCTGGGCTATCAGCACTGGATTGTCTAACATTTCCTTGTGGGCCTTATTGCTTTGTCTTAATTATTAGTTTTTAACATCTGAAATAGCCACAGCTTCCTATCCCTCTATCCTTATTGCTCTTATGTCTGAAATCTCTCTGGGATCCAATTTATTTTACTGCCTGGGAGATTAGATTTTTGAATATTGTCATGAGGATGAAATTTTAAAATACTTCCACTTAAAATGTTTTTCTGCTTAGAGTTGAAAATTAAAGTGACTTCCTCATTTTTTGTTATTTTCTCAGAAGCATGCATGCACTCTGTGGATGTAATCTGACACCACCATTCTCATGACTTAACTTTTCTCACTGTCCTTTGTCTCCTTCCCTCCTCCTTCTTCCTCCCTCCCTTTCAAAATGCACAAGAGAAAAGATTCATTAGTAACAAACAACTTGTCATCTTCCAAAGTGGAGCACCTCTGTTGCACAATTTTTGTGTTAGACTGAATCCACGGCACATGGTCTCCCAAATATAGTGTACAGATGTGTGTCTCTTGTTTAGATACTAATGCTAGCTAGTATCAGTTATGACCAGGTTAATAGGATCACATTAAAATAAATAGTAGTTTGTGCTCAGAAGGCAAAATATGGTTGCCTATTCCATGAGGGTTATGAGTAAAAAGCTTTTGAGTTGTTCATAGACTATATCCAGTATAACTATTAAACATTTTCTTAACATCAAGCTATTTATATTCAATTCTATGTGAGTTTTACTTTCATTGATGTAAACTCATGATGATGAAGAGAAATAAGGAGGAGGAAGAATAAGAGGAAAAGTAGAATGGGACTATATTCTATGGATGAAAATTTGTTCATCATGTGAACATTTATTCATCTGGAACATGAAACTTGTTTCAGAGAGAAAAGTAACTTTCCTGAGGGCATAGAACTAATATGAGAAAGAACGAAGAATTGAGTGGAAGGCATTGTGCCTGCCTTATACTCTCATGCTGCCTCCCAGAATAGATTTCCATTTCATTTTAAGAGACTTTCTCTGTACCCTCAATCCAATCTCATTGGACGTATGTAGCCATTTGTTGAGACGTGGGAAAGTATAAGCAGCTGGTGAATTATTGGACAAGATGACTCTATTACTATGATTTTGACATAACATGATAGACCATGGAGGTTACCCTCACTGAGGAGGAAGGGTAATATTCAAAAAGGAACATAGGATGTAGAATCAGATGATTTGCATTTGAGTTTCAATTCAGATATTTACTGATGACATGTTACATCACTCAACAACTCTGAATCTCATTTAGTTTACTCATATCCATATCGATGAGGGTCATAATAATACTTGATCTATTTTAAACTGTTATAAAATATGAGAAAGTGCTTCTCTGTATATTTTATCAACACTACACATACACACAGAGTACTTTTGTATTTTAATTATTATTATTATTTTTTTTCTTTCTTTCTTTTTTTTTTTTTTTTGAGACAGCATCTCACTCTGTTGCCAGGACTAGAGTGTCATGGCGTCAGCCTAGCTCACAGCAACCTCAAACTCCTGGGTTCAAGCAATCCTCCTGCCTCAGCCTCCCAAGTAGCTGGGACTACAGGCATGTGCCACCATGCCCAGCTAATTTTTTCTATATGTATTTTTAGCTGTCCATATAATTTGTTTCTATTTTTAGTAGAAACAGGGTCTCGCTCTTGCTCAGGCTGGTCTCGAACTCCTGAGCTCAAACAATCTTCCCGCCTCTGCCTCCCAGAGTGCTAGGATTACAGGCAGGCGAGAGCCAACGCGCCTGGCCGGTATTTTAATTATTATTATTTTAAGCTACTTCTAGATAACTGAAAAGCTTTCTTTATGCCAAAATTGTGTTTCTTTCTTTGTTTCCCTGCTTTGCCTCCAGAGCAAATGCAGAAGTGTGTGGTCAAGTTTAATTCCAAAAGTAAGATAAGAAATAAAAAATAAAACCCAACTGAGATTGTTTTCTCTTACCTGATCTGAAGGCCTTCCCTAATACCTCATAAAGAATTTTCTTATCATGAGTATTTAAAAATACTGGTGATTTCCCTAGAGTGAACAACACTCCTTAGCATTGGGTAATGCAAACAAGTGAGTTTTTCTTTTAAACTTGGCAAGGCAGCCAATAGAATGTGAAAGAAGTGCCACATTTGATTTATTATAATAATTTAATGCAAAAAATACACAAAATGTTCAGGTAAATAATGAGTTATGAAAGAAGTGAGGATTATGAAAGAAGACAAATATGGAGAAGAATGTGATGAAATCTGAGTATGGTGTCAAACCAATTAAATAGCCTTCTCTTAAAACTGTTCTCCATTGCCTAAGAATTATTTGTAATCAACAAACTTGAAAAGTCCTATTGAAAGACAGATGTAAATTTGTACAAAAAATGAAAATATTCCCATTTCAAGCCTTGGAAAAAATAAAATAATTTAATTAGAGGTGTTTTAATGATTAAATGTTTTAATATTAATCACCCTCCTATTGCTACTACACATAATGCAATCAGCAGAGTCAATATGTGTATACTCTTATGATGATAAAGACCAAGACATAGAGTTCAATTAAAGACATTTCACTGTGCTCAAAGCATCTCCCTTGGCCCCTAATTAAGTGAGAAAAAAGAAACAAGAATAAAGAATTCTTTAAATCTTTTCAGAGAACTGTAAATCAAGAAGCATATTCAGAGATTACTCGGTGACCCCTATGCTATTGGAAAAATAAAAATGAACAAGGTTAAATTAATGCCCTTTCCAAAGATTTTCATGCATACAAAATAATACTACATATACCTATACCTATTCCTAGCTCATGAGCTTAATTCTCTTTATTGATTGGTTTACTGCAGTTTGTAAAAACCCCCTTCATCTTTATCCTACTGTCCACCCAGCTACTTTTTTCTCCTCTTTTCTTTGTAGGTAAGTTTTTAGCGTAGTAATCTGCACTTTGTTTTCTTCATTTCCTCACCTGCCATTTCATTCTTCTGCAAACTGCAATCAGGCTTTGGTCATGTGTTCCAGCCACAGTGAACCTGTCCCAGCAAAGGTCACTGAGGTCCTACTGAGTGTGATACATAGTGCAACTATTTCAGGCCCCATTTTCTTGACCTTTCCAAGGCTTGTGAAACAACTCTATATGCCAGAAATCCTTATTTCTAGCTCTTTATGATAATGTTCTCTTATGATTCTCCTAAATCTTGGCAGAGTTTTGTCCATTTTATTAGACTTTTGAATAATCAGTTTATTTACTTATTTATTCAATCTTTTTTTCTATTAAATCAATTTTACTCCTATATTTTATATTATTTTCCTCTTCTACATTTTCTGCATTTATTTTGCCATTTTCCTAACTTTCTGAGTTGATTTCTTAGCTTGTTAATTTTCATTCTTTTTTTCTTTCCTAGTATGTCTTCTTTCTTACTACTTTCTTATTTCCTAGTACTTGTCTTATATTTATATTGACTTTTTAGCTCATTAATTTTTAGTCTTTCTTATTTCCTAATACTTACATTATTTTTCCTCTAAATACTACTTGAGATACTGTCTTAAAGTTAATCTATAGTATTTTATATTTAATTCCATTTTAATATTTTCTTAATTTTATTTGGATGCTTTAAAATTTCCTTTCCTAACCTATGGATATTTAGAGTGCTATTTTTTATATTTTATAAAAAAGTTTTAGTTGGAGAATAAACTAATCTGTTCCATGTGTTTTAAAAAATTATTCTGGCTGTTGTGCTAGTTGATGGAATATAGCCGGAATGGATGTTTGAAGACAAATTGGAGGTTATTACATGGTTTTGTTTTTGCTTGTTTGTTTTAGAAAGAAGATGGTGATTCTATGAGGATAGTCATTGTGCAGATAGAAAATAAGTGGACAATGTCTATTACAAAATAGACATTGAAGGTATAATGGACAGGTAAGTATTATAGTAGCATCAAGAAAAACAATAAGAAAAATGTGAGGGAAGGGTGAGCAAGGATCAGGATCAAGATGCTTCTCCTTGATTTTCCTATATATATATCTCTTCTAATTAAATAATAACATATTATGTCTAGGCTTTATTTATCTGAGCCTTAACTGCATTCTTGGTTTCTGCCTTCAAGAAAAACACAGATATAATATTTTATTAGCTTGAGAAATAGAATTTAAATGGTGTCAATACAAAAGAATGGCTTTTTTTTATTTGGAAGAGACTGAGTAAAATAACCAAATGAACCAAAGGACTATGATGGGTAAAAGTTGACATACTTAATAGTTGGAGAACTTTCTTCTGAAAATAGACTTAATATAAATCCTGTTCAACATACTCTTTTTTGTTAACCATTTTGTAAACCGTTAGCACTTTGATACCAGTTATTCAATATGTATGTTTGAACTTAATTTTTAATAAGTACTCAGTAAAAAGATGCTGTGTGTTAAGGGAAGGAGGAATCACATTTGGAGAAGGTACTTTGGATAAGAAGAAGAATACAGATTATTTTTGTTGGTACATTATGATTTTTTTTCAGTTATGAATCAGTAAGTAGTCTGGATTAAATATATTTTAGATTTGTTGACTAGAGGAATAACTAAAGATATATTTACAAGGACTACAGATACAATATACAAGCAGCTGAAATTAGGGTGAAATGCAACAGAGCATTCTCTGCCACTTTATCCTATAGCTTCCTTGCATAATCCAAGAACATTTAATCAGTTCAAATTTGCCTGAATGGAAGAGAACAAAAATTGCTAGAGGGTGAAAGGGGATGGGAGGGAACAACCCAGAGATGGCAAATGCAGCTGCAGCTCTCCAGTGGCAACAAGTGTTATGGAAATACACACAAGCACAATCAAGTCTATGTACAGCAGGAACTTGGTCTTTGGTGCAAAACAGAACAGACTTTTCACAGTTGATTGAATTTGTCCATCTTATAAAATGGAATAGTGACCATATAAAGGAATATAAAAGAATTCATAGCCCTAGGGTAAGTGTGTTGTTTTACCTAGGCCCACCCCTCAAAAGAATGTCATTACCCCTAGGAAAATCTGCAGCTTTTAAATTATTATTGGGAGGAACTTTTTTAAACCAAGAAAATTTTGATTCTTAAAGTCTAATTTAAGTCCTGCTCTATTTGAAACGTAGATTTTGGATGGATTTGTCTATAAAATGTGTTCAACAGATTCAAAGAAACTATCCTATAGCATAACTTTTATTTTGCAACTCTATACTATTCCCTGTTGAACAAGGTTTAAAAAAAAAATCCCTTGAGAACCTATCTCTTTCCTTCCTGGAATAAAGTACAGATGCAAAAATGGGCATTGACTGTCTCTGTCTTACACAATGAATTTTTTTTCATAGAAAGGCAAAAGTTAAATACAACTCAAAGAGGAAAGTGCAACTATGTGCAGGAATTGTTGACATGTAAGAGCCCATTTTATTTATTTATCAATAAGAATTATTTAAAAATGCAATCCGGGCAATTTAACAAGGTCTATTAAGTTAACCCCAATTAAATCTTTTGCATTTATTCAAAATATAGTAAATTCTTATCTAGTAAACTCAATGTATTTAAAATGTTCATTGTCATCGCAGTTGGCTATAAAGCATGGGAGATCCTCGGTGGATAGCTATGAGTTTCTCTTTTCTCATAAGCAATAAGAATCTCTGATATTGTCACTGAAACATTAAAATTATAGAAATATTTTATTGTTTCCTCCCATTTCTCTTTTCACCTTTGATCCAATGTTAAATGTTGTTTATGAATTTCACAAGCATCATATTTACATAAAATGAACACATTTCAAATTGTTGAGTATTTTTATCTTCTAGGTTTGCAATTATGCATGTCCTGACTTTGAAACTTTATTGCAGATTAAAAACAGATTAACACACGCACCACACATCCCTACACACACACAGACACAAATACACACACACACTCACACAATCTTGAATTTGCTTAGGAAAGAAATCCATCAAAATAAATAATTCATGTTGGGATGGACTGAAATCTAGTCTTTTAGGAGGTGCCAACAGATGGTTTACATTTATAGAATGCACACTTGCTGACTTCCAAACAGAAATTAAAATTCATAAAGTATATCATTAGGACTCCTTATAAGCAGCATTATGTTTACGATATGAATTTGGATTTTCCCAGGTGAACAGTTTTCCACCATAATTTTACTAAGAAAAAGTGAAACAAATTGCTTTCCAGTTACTATTTTGTGTTAGCAAGTTTAAAATTAAACTCTGCTGGTGATCATCCAGCAGCACAAGCCAATAAACTCAGAGCTAGATGAGGCTGTTGTTTTCATGATGTTTATCATTTTATAAGAACTATTTGGCATTTTTCATCATTAAAACAATAGGCATTATTATAACAATAAAATAAGGCAGCTTCTCTAGCTTTCACTTCCTATTACATCAGTTAGGTTAGGAACTTTCTACCAATATAATTAAGAATGAGACTTCAGCCTATTAAAGGTCAGGCAAGTAGGCATTTTTAGTTAATTTTAGCAACTCTTTGGCTTTCGTGGAGCCACTTAATACCACGGAATTATATAACATTTCATTTTTAGTGAACCTTGCTACTAATCAAAATGTTAACATTTAACTCAGGTAAGGTTATGATTAAAACATGCTTTATGCCCACAAAAAGAGATGATTTATTGCTCATTAAGATTTTGTCTACACAGTACAAAGTAAAGTGGAATATTGTCAATTATACATTTAATGGAATCAAAAAGTCATGAAAACCATTAAAAACAAAACAAGCCTGGGACTTCTATTCACTAAGTGTAGCTAGTGATTTACTTGATCAAAATAACTAAATAAATGGCAAAGCTTCTTCAGAATGGCAGTATTTATATGTGCAGAATATAAAAAAATTTATAAAATGAATTGGGCAACTGCTAGATGCTCTTCAGAATGTTTTAACTGTTCTAAATTATGCAGACAATTGTTTTCATTCTCTTTTTAAACATGTTGGGTTACTCAGTGCCAAGGTAATTTAGACAAAAATTACGGTGGCAAAAATCTGTAATTTCAGTAACAGAGTAAAAATATAAATGTTTTTTATCAAAGATATAAAACAATTAGTGCTTTAGGCTGGATTTGTTGCTTTTCAATCAATAGTTTTAATAATGTATAGATAGCCTCTTCATATGTTTATGCAGAAATACCTAAGTGTTGGTATGAATCATTCCAAGCAAATATTATATTCTCCCTTTCTGAACTTTAGATATTATATGCCCTAGGGTGAAGGATGAGTGAGGAACAGAAGTTTTGGACACATCTATTCATCAAAAACAGCTAGGGTTGAGTTGATATTTTTGCCTTTTCTGTGACTGACTTGATATCTTCAATTAGAGGAAAAAATAGATGTTATATTTAGACCCAATTAATCCAAAATCAATCCAATATGTGGTATGTATATAATCAAACATAAAATAAGATTTAGTAGCACCTTTTTCGTTAAAATAGATATAGGAAAGAAACCGAAACATTTTATATAGATATAATTTTGATATTTTAATGGGGACACAATGATTTGGTGATATTCTTGAATTTTAATACCAGTAAATTTTATCTGTCAGTTATTTTTATCTGTCAGCTTGATTCTTTTAAAACTAGACACACAGTATTCCAAAATTTTACATTCCATATTTTTTTCTTAAAAAGCAATTGGTACTTAAATGTTATTAAGAACATAAAGCAGAAATAAATTCTTCCATGTAAAGTTTCTTAATTAAACAACTTAAGAACAAACCATAACAATACGAGTATGTACAGTAAAATGTACTTTATATAATATGGAAGGCTTTGAATAAATCTTGGGTTGTGTGGTGAATAATCAATAACATGTATTTATTCTTACTGGACTTATGCTAGGAGAAGGTAAAAAAATAAGGGCAGAGTGACCCTCTGGAGTGTAGGAGCTCTTCGGATGATGATACAGCAGTTGAATTTTCAGCCTAGCAAAGGAAACTCAATAGCACAATGGTGTTGAGTAGAAACAGCTTAGCATTTGTGAGCCATCTCATTTACCTTGTAGAATGGATGGTTCTATGGTCTGAATGTTTGTTTCCCCCAAAAATTCATGTTGAAACTTAATCCCCAATGTGATTGTATTAAAAGATGGGTAGTACCTTTGGGAGGTGATTATGTCATGAGGGTAGCAGCTTCATAAATGAGATTAGTGTCCTTATAAAAGAGGCCCAAGGGAACTTGTTTGCCCCTTCTACCTTGTGAGGATGTAATGAAAATATGTCATCTATGAGCCAGATAGCAGGCATTCCCCAGACACCAAATCTGCTGGCATCTCGATCTTGGATTTTCCAGCCCTTAGAACTATGAGAAATAAATTTCTGTTGTTTATAAGCCATCCAGTGTGGGGTAGTTTGTTATAGCCGCCCAAAGGAACTGAGACAGATGGGTCCCAGATGTAGTCACTGTTCCTGGAGGAGTGGTTTTGGAAGATTTCTGGGCTGAGAGGCAGGCACCTGCCACAGAGCTATTGCAAAAGCTAGTCCAATAGGGTGAAGATGAAAGATGGGGAGTGGAAGTAGGATGGTAACTCAGAGTTATGGCCAAACTAGCTCCAAATACTCAGGCCACCTTAAAGTGGCCTCAGGCTGTGGCTTAGAACACTATATGGGCAAGTAGGGAACCAAGGAAGTCAGAAGAGATTTCATTAAACAAGTCAGATTTTCCCTTTGTACTAAGAAGTGGCTTGGGCCACAACCCTCCCATCGCCCATCAAGATCACATCTTGGAAGGAATCTGAGGAGAGGGACAGGTGGCTACAAGCTCTGAAGGGCTGCGAATTTTATTTTAGAAAGACTGAGCGTTATGTAAAGGGATCCATTTAAGTGTCAGAACAAGCACATTTTAAAATAGAATTATCTTGTGTTTTTCTTCCCTGCTACTCAGCAGATAGAGGTAAATTAGACCAGATTAATTATTGATAAAATAAATCAAATGTTTTTTATGTGCTTGAGTAAACTGTGAATGAGTTTACAACCCTACAACAGCAGGTAGTATTATTACAATTATCATCACCACTTTCATTTTATTATCTTACAGTTTCCTTCCAGACTAATATTTCTAATACTCTATAGGTATGCCTCTCTTTAAAATATTTTGGTGGATACATGAGATGAACTTTCACTTTCTCATACCCACTTCTCTCTAAAAATTCATCTATTGCCATTTGGCTTTAACCCACAACTCATTTTCTAGCCATACTTATATTTTAGATTGCTGTTCCTGAAGCATGCCATTTTCTCTCCTGCCTCTAGGTATTTGCACATGGTCCTCTTACCTCCTGCACCCTATGTCTGGCTAAATCCTATGTATCTATTAGGAATCAGTTCAGATGTTACCTCCTCTGGAAACCCCCCTCCCTGATCTATGTTGTCCACCATGAGAAGCACAACACTCTTTCTTGCTCTTGAGGATTCCTCAGCATCAAGGTTGAGAATTGATCAATTTTAAGACTATTCATAAAGTGAAAAGCAAGATTTTCCTGGGATTTCAGTCTCCTAAGAATTGCTCCTTGAACTTCGTTTATCCCTTAAGCAACAGTGTTTTTATTTTATATGTATCTATCTTAGGACAAAGGAATCCATTTTATATGCAACTTCACACTGAAGGTTTACATGGAAACATGAGATCTAAGTCTCCAAGTGATAAAGATTATTCATTCCTAAAATGTAGCAAAGCTTCTATAGGAGGGGAGAATATACATACAGAGTCCTGGAATCTAGAGAACAAAAGCTTTTCTGGAGCTATCAAGATATCTCTAGGGGGAGGAGCCCCTAAGGTTTGAAGTCAGTTATAGAGGGAATACAATTCTATTTTTGAGACCTATCCATGATTTCCAACAGCTCGAGTCATAGAGCTCCATGTGATCAAGATAGATTCATCATCAATTGCCAGTGATAAGATGAGGGACTGAATGGTTAGGGACAGACATTCGTAGATAGTGCTGGATTGACTGTCATGTGTTCTCTTTATTGTGTAATGACATATCCTACATGAGGTAAAGGAGAGAACCATGAAAAGACCAACTTCTTAGGATTAATGCATTTTATTAGAAATCTATCTGAAGTAGCCAAACCACATGTTCTCAGGTTGGTCTTGGTTTCTACATTAAATAGGCCCTAAAGACAAATCAAAACACCTGCTTCTAGGGAATTCGGTAGCCTGATTTAGGGATGCCCCTGCTGCCTTATTTTTTAGGCAGGGATCCTGAAAGAATATTGATAAGTCCTGATCATAATTAAGGATCTTACTGAGAGTACATGTTCATCTTTTATGAGTGGAAGACATTATCAACAAACAGAACGTAAATCTTAAGAAAGACAAGCAGCTTTTGTTTTTGTACTTTTTGGAACTCTGAGTCACTCACAGTATAAGAAGTCTGGCTATTCTTCTGGAGTGACTTTTAGAGACGTCACATGGGCAGAATCCCTGAGACAACATAGAGGCCAAGCTGTCCAAGCATCCCAGCATATGTGGCAGCAATAGGAGTGAGCCATCTTGGACATTTCAGCCCATTTTTTCACCCTGGATGACCACAGACCCAGCCATCATCACTAGAAGTAGAAAAGCTGCCAAGTTGAGCTCAAAAAATGCACAGAAACATGAGAAAAATGGTAGTGGTTTTTTAAAGCCATTAAAATGTGGGATGGTTTGTCATATAGTAATAAAAAACTAAAATAGGAGTTATTCAGAAGTAGGGTTTTGCTGTAAAATAAATAAAAATAATGTGGCATTGGCTTTGTAATGGTCACTGGCAAAATCTGAAAGGGCTTTCAGGAGACTCTCAGTAAAGACTGGGAAGGATTCTTTTTCCAGATTTTCCCTTCTCCATCCGAATTTATGCAATAGCGTCTTAATCTTCCTGTCTGCAAACCAGTTTTTCAAAGCCAGAGATTGTTCTAAAAATAAATCTACAACCTTCTAAGACACTCACTGAGCACTGAATAACATTTTTCAGTTTAATACGGGGGGCTTCATGGTCTGGCTTGGGCTTACTTTTCTGGTCTTATTGGTTAACATACACTTTTTGGTTTCAGGAAACTTTTCCTATGTTTGAAATGTCTTCTTTACTCCTGCATTCTCTTTTTAAAATTTTTTTGCCTAGCAGTCTCAGTTCACATGTTACTCATTGTACTACTTAATTGTCCATGCTTCTCTGCCACTGTGCTAACTGTCCCAGGTCAGGAAATCTTTCTCCACTTCTCCAAGATTGACTTAGATGACCCACCTATACCCATAACATCTCATCCTTGCTCCAGTAATTGCATTTGTAAACTATAATATAACTGCCTGTTTATATCTATCTTTCCCCTTAGATTTTCAGTATATTGAAGGCAAGGGCTATGTCAGTTTCTTTACGTGAACCCACACACCAGGGTTGAGAATAGTATTTGGGACATAAAAAGTTCTTTATGAATATATTTAAAAGAAATTAATGCATAAAAATAAACAAACAATTGATCCAGGTATTTGTGTATTTTTTCCCAAATATCATATTTATTCCAGCAAAGAAAATATACATAAAACATCTCCCACATTGGGGTGTTTATTTGAGTTTTGATTTGTTTTTTGCCTTTATTGTGAGGGGATTAGATAGTGAGAATAGTGGCAAAATAGGGTGGTTTGAGTTGTTGTTGAAGTGTCCCTTGCTCCTGACCCAGACTTAGTAGGTTAAATGCTATTGTGTGCATGTTAGTGCTACATAAAATGCAACCTTTTCTATGGTGGTCTATTCTCTGTGCTCATTCAATTGTTATTTTTACAAGGCAAACAGCTATCAGTATATAGAGAAGCCATCAAGCTCTTATAGATGATTTTAAAATACTGTTTTTAGTTTGTATGCCTTCAAATTGCGCCTAAATAACACAGTTATTTTTGACTGATTGATTCTAAGAATTTTGCTATTACAGCCAAACTATGACATTTTGCATCATATATTTTTAGCATTTTTAAAGAATGAAATGCTTTTCTATTTTTTAAAATGATTTCTTCATTTTGAGTTTCAGCCAAATATCTCAAAAATCCATAGCTCCTAGAACTCACAGAAAATTAGCAAGGCCAAATAAAATATATGTGGCTTGCTGCTGCAGCTGCATATTTTAAAGAAAGCTAATATATCGACTAATTCTTAGAAGAGCATCCATAAATTGCTGTCTTTGAAAAATGTTTGTAGCTATAAATGCTAGAGATGATGTCATTTTTGCTGCTACAGGTAAAGAGGCTTTTGTATGTTTGACCTTTTAAGTATTTCTATTGAGATTCTAAATACCGATGTACCAAAATACATATGTCATTATTTATCCAACAACCCTCAAGATAAAGTGACAACATTCTTTTACTCTTTGATTTTATTTTAATGGTTTGGTTCCTTTTTAATACATAAAGGAGTATATACATTGGTTTAACTAAATGGACAATGCTATTCATTTTAATACAGCTTCATAATATAACATGATTATTCTGTAATCAATTTACTTGATATTAATGATCACCAATATATTAAAATACATTAATACTTAAGCAAACTGATGTGCTTCAGTGTAACTGACGGTTTTTTGTTTTAATTCCTTGGTCAGGTAAACATTAACTTATATTTTAAAGCCAATTTCATTTGTAATATAGATAGTGAACAAGTTAGTTTCCTTCTAGAGTTATCTGTGATATAGGAGACATTTTTGTGAATGAGTGCATGTCTTTGTGTATCTTCTAGGGTGCAGTGGATTAAAAATGCCACAAATTTTTCAGCGCTTTTCCTATCAAGTCTTAAACATTCTATAACTGCTTTAACAGAAGAAAATGACAGAAGTGAGTTGTACCAATGTCTGGGCTAGATCTTAGGAGAGACTGGCAGCTTCCACTTCCTGTCTCAACACTTGCTCTTGGAGCCCTGAGAAACTGTCTAAGAGACCCAACTATTCAGCTACGAAAAACCATGTGGAGAGGTCCTGAGTCTACATGGAGATGAAGATGGACCCAGAGGAACTCAGCCTTTTAGCCCACTGTGCTAAGGTACCTAAGCTGAACACTACCAAGTGACCTAATCATAATCATGCCACATGGAGCAGAAAAATGACCAGCCAAATTACTGACTCACAAAAACATGAGTTGTAATAAATGCTTGTTGTTTTAAGTCACTAAGTTTTGTTATACAACTCCAGATAATCAGGACGTAGGGTAAATGGTGTGATTCTCCAGGCTGACACTCCATTTTGTGATGCTTTTTCATCAAACTATTTTAGAACAATTCTGCTAACTAGGTTACAACAAGATAAACCTCTAAATATTAGACAATGACTCACCAAGGTATACAGAAATATTGAATCTATTAAGTCTATAATTCCAGCACTAATGAAAAAAAATCAGGGTTTTGCCAGCCAAGTATTATCCAATTTCCAAAAATATTTTTTGGAGATAAGTCAAGTCTGCTAGCTTACCATCCAGCCCATTGATCTAACCACCATGTAGAACTATCTGACTTTCAGATTTTAAAACCTCTATCTCACTCATTAAAATCTCACACACACACACACACACACACACACACACACTCACTTCAAATACTTCTTTCACATTACCAGATTATAAACAACTTTATAAGATGCTTTATAAAGATGCTGCAACATGCACCCACCACCCACAGGCAGCTGCTTCTGTAGAATTAATCTACAACAGCAATAAATAAATAAATAAACATAGAATGAAAAACAACATACGCATTTTAGTATTCCTGTATACATATAAAAATACACAGAGATACATGAAGCATATGCAAGGTTATTGATTTAGAATTCAGCAGGAAGAAGTGCCCAAAGAATTCTCAGAATAACAATGTAGAAGCACATAAGAAATTCTTCTTCCATTTGGTTTCTTTTAAGATTTAAAAATGAAATGAGTGAAATTTAAGAAATGAATAAAAGAAATATGTTAAAAGATACAAATTCTTTGACTGGGAATTCCTAGCATTACTAATCAGTTTTGGCGAAAGTCAATTTTGCTTTCCCTTTAAGAAAAGCATGTAAATCTTAAGTTGGTTGAGCAATGTTATCTATTTAACCTCTATAAAGTGTAACATATTTGGAAGACATACTGAACATTTTGAAAATTTTATTTTATGTATCATTTCTGATAGAGAAGACTTGTTGAAAATAATGAGTATTAGAACATTAAATAACTGACTTTGATGATGCCTTTTTAATAGGTAAGAGCAGTGTATTAGTTACCTATTATGGGTAACAAATTACCTTTTAATTTAGCAGCTTAAAACAGCAAATATTTATTATCTCACAGTTTCTGTTGGTCAGGAATTTGGAGGCAGATGATTCTGACTCAGAGTTTCTCATGAGGTTGTAGGTTAGCTGTCACTAAACATCTGAAGGTTTCTGGGGCTGACCTGCTTCCATGATGGCTCACTCACATGGCTGTTGGCCAGAGGCCTTAGTTCCTTGCCACATGGACCCTTCCCTATGGCTGCTTGAGTTTCCTTATGACATGGCAGCTGGCTTCCCCCACAGTGAGGGATTAGAAAGAAAGGAGGAAGCCACAATGTCTTTTATGACCTTGTCACTGCAATCACACACCATCAGTGCACTTTATTCTATTCCTTAGAAGTGAACCATTGAGTCCACCCCACACTCGAGGGGAGAGGAATTAAACTCCACTTCTTAATGGGAGCAATATCAAAGAATTTCTGGACATATTTTAAAACCACCACAGGCAGGCTCAACAATTTGCTAAGAATCAACTTCATTTGTCTGTTTGGTCCTGAATTAGAGACAACAGTATAAGGAGTGAACATTTATTGCTCTGAGTCATAGTTAGTGTGTATTTCTGAAGGCTATATTCTTTCAGAGGCTTTCTCTGACTTCACCATCTCCCTGACTTCACCTCTGAGTCTTACAAAAATCAAATATATCTATCCTTTCAGAATGCAACCTCATATTCTGGCAGAGTGGGAGCATTCCAGGTCAAGATGATAGCTAGATCAGAAGAAATAGTGCAAGGCTGAAAACAACCAGAATGGAATTGCAGTTCATGGATTTAGAAACTTCCTATTTTGATGCAATCCATACATATTCCTTATTTTGTTTGTTAGGGAAATTTTATTTTCACACCTGAGAAATATTGTAACATGATTTTAGTCAAAATAAATCTTAAAGTCAACTACATAAAGAAGACTTTATAACACATGTTCTTTAAGTAGGTGGCCAATATTCAATTATCTGTACTAAAATCCTCTAACACTTCATAAGACTAAGACAGGGAATTAATAGGGAGACATCATGGCAAAATGGAAATGTATTGACCTTTCTGAATCATGGGTCATTGATTCCTATGTCTTTCAGTAAGTTTATTATAAGGCTTTTATTGTTGTTGCAAAAAAAAAAGATATTCCTCAATTTACTTCATGATAAAGGGGTTTCATTTTTGATGTGCATGTGGATGGCAGTGGAAATAGAAAATTAAAGTTGTCAAAAGTGATGCAACTCTAGCCTTAGGCTACTCTCTATTTCTCTCTCTAAGGCTATTGTACTCTGTCTCTCAAGGTATCCTCATTTTGACTACATATATGCTGCTTTCTATTCTCTTTCCCATTCCTACCTAACCAGGTTCCTCTGTTTACTCATAGTTATTGCTCCCTCCAACTTTAGCTGGCATATGGGCCATTCTAGCCTCTCCTGCCCCTTCTTCATATTTTGCTTTTCATCTTCTAAGTCACTTGTCAGCCTATGATCTGTGGGGTATAATATGGGTCAGGGTCTCTCCCATCCTATCAACCAATCAGCTCTAGTTGGGGCAGACAAGGCCACAGGGTTCATACAGCACTGACTCTTCAGGATGGGCTGTGGGCAGATTTGCTCCTTTCAAAGGGGGTTGTTGGTAGTGCAGGCATTCTGAGTCTTTGCCCATGTGATACAATGATAAATAAATAGGTGAATAAATGAAAACTATATTTCAGTTCTATCTCTTCTACTGATTCTATATATGACCTTGAGAAAATATTTTTATGTATACATTTTCTTATCTGTCAAAAAGAAATTTATTTATTCATTGACTAAGTAGACATATTGATGACCTACTTCTTGTGAAGCCATGTGTTTGAATTTGTGGGGTCTCGAAAGATGCTTAAGAAGGTTCTTTGCTTTCAAATCTTTTAATCATTATATTAAGGAAAAGGTGAGGTATAGAAGCAAATTAAGTAAAATATGATGTAGAAAGTGATTTTTAAAAGAGAGAGAACTTGAACATGTGGTTATTGGAGCTCAGATTAGAAGAAAATTAGAGATAATAATACCTTTCTTACCTACTGTACAGAGTTAATAACATGTTAACTGATATGATATAGGTACAAGCTTACAAGAATAAGCTTTGAGAAGAATAGAATCCTATAGGAATACTGGCTCTTATTTATGAGTAAATAATAACTTAGAAATTGATAATGGAACAAAATTTTTTTAAAAACTAATATGAATTATTTAAAACATTTTTATAAAACGTCCATATCTTTCTCAAAAAATGTAGCTAAGTTTAAGTTCATTTTTCCTAATATTTTAAAGATATATGAACTTCCATTCAAGGAGTGATAACATGAGAATCAGAATATATAGTGGCCCGAGCTATGTTGCTCACTGTTTTCATGATCTTGTATAAGTCTTTTAACTTCCCAGGCCTCAGTCTTTCTTGAAAATACGAGCAGATTAGACCAAAGAATCTTGAAGGTCCTTGCAGCTCTGTGATTCTACTGAGTCTGGTCCAACTGGTCAACAGTTATTTGTCATTAGAGAGGCTGCGGTCTATACACACATTTTAGCACCAAACCACAATTTAATAACAGGGCACAGAGGCCACAAAACCTCCTGATTTTGTTCCATTACTAATTTATCAGGGGCTAAAAGCAACCGGACTTAGGATCCCAAGCAGACAATGGGGCCTTTGAGGGGCAAGGGAAGCATCATTTAAAAGGAGAGCATTACCATTCTAAAATAATGGCAAAGCACATGGCCTAAGTGCTCTGAAAGAGAGCACTACAGAAAAGGTATTCTCAGCTTAAATGCCCCAAACACAAAAGCTTTTAGTTGGGACTTAGAAGGGAAAAAGAAAATAGCCCAGAATAAATTGGTTTCACCAGTATCCTTTTGAGTGTGTGTTGGTGTCAAGCGGGCAAGGGTAAAAGCAAAACATAATTTTTCAAATCTAACCATATTATGTTTCTTATTTAGAACAAAACCCTGACACTTTGCTAATGTGTATAAAGAAAGCAAAAGAGGTATTGCTATGTTCTTGCTTATTTTGGTTATTGACAGATCATGTGTACAACATGACCTGTTCTAAATTTGTATGTCCTCTTTCTTCTACTTTTCTTGATATTTTGGGTTTTTTTAAAGTCTTATGATAATAGCATTATATTAAAGTGAAATCATTTTCTTTTAAAAAAGAAAGAGAAAGAAAGGGAGGGAGGGAGAAAAAGAGAGAGAAAGAAAAAGGTGCAAGTGTTGGTTTTACTTCCTTAATATTTTGATATAAAACCAGAAAATGAGCATATACTACTATATATGCATATATGACTTAAGTTAATCTGATTTGAATGGCTAAATGAGACTAAAAACCAAAAAAGTCTTTCTAATTATGTCATTTATATACTAACCTTCATAAATAATACAAGATGATGTTATATTTATTTGAAGAACTAGACAAATTAATGATCTGTCAATTCAGAGCAATATAAAAGATGTATGTGAAAGTAACCTCTTAGTATCCCAGTCAGGTGTGTAAGGTGTTTGTTCACAGATGCTCAGTATAAAGTTCTTGGTGAAAAATTCTATATAATGCCAGCCATAATTATTACCGTATACATATATGTAAAATTATATTTAGGAAGGAAAATCTTATATGATCAAAAAGGAAAATATTTTGTAAATCTATATAAAAGATCATAAACTATAAAAGAATACTTAAAGATTTAGTTCAGAGAAACATATTTTCCAACCATTTTCTATTGACATTTGTCTTTGAAGAAGCTATGCACACAATTACTTAAAGATTACATTTGTACAGTAGTTATTTTTATCTGCCATACTGTCAGCACCTCCTTAACTATATCTATTGTCACTCTGCTTTTATTGTTTAAACGAGATGTCATCCATGAGTGAAAATATTTTCACATAGATGCATTAGTGTCTCCATATAACAAAACAAATCCCATAAGAACTATGAGATGTTCATAAAGCACATTGTTGATTTTTAACTATTGAACAATTTCACTTAAGTTGCAGAAATGGCTGCTGCCCTAGCCTCTTTAAACAAAAGATTCCAATTGTAAATCCTTTATGAATAATAAAACTTTTAAAAGGAATAAAGGATATAAAGTTTGTAGATTTTAGTATTGAGAATAGAGTGAAGGGACAGCATACACAATGGAAAAAAAAATTTGCAAATTATACATCTGATAAGGGATTAACATCCAAAAATGTATAAGAAACTCAAACAACTCAATAGCAAAAAAACAAAATAACCCAATTAAAAATAGGCAAAATGTGTATTATTTTAACAAAATAAATTGAAAAGTTATACTTCACAATACTTTCTCACTCTGTATCCTTCTAATAGTGCTTGATATTGCATCAAAATAACTTGATTTATTGCTAGTTCCTAATATATGTATCTTATTGATTTGACAATATATGTACACCCTGCTGTAACTGAGCTCCTAAAATATATTGTCATTACATGGGTACTACAAAGTTGAACAAGACCAAAACATGAAACTTATTAGCATGTTCAGAGGCAAGTCATTGATTGATTACACCACAATTACTGCAATAATAGAGGGGCTACAAATTACTATTGAAGCAGAGTAGTGGGAAGGATGTAGTAAGTAAATGTCTCATAGATAAGATGGCCTTTCTACTGGGTGTTTAAGTTGCTAATCCTATTCATCTTTCTCAAGGCATTCCAAGCACAGAAGACTAAGTGAAGAAAAAGAGCTAAAATTAAACATACAAAATTTTAGCAGAGTCCAGGGAAGTGTTATTATCAGAAGAAAGTCTTACAGACCACTTTGTGGATGGGGTCTCTATTGGCCTGGCTCACTGATGGTTGTACAAGAGTGCATCTGATAACTCACGTTGTATATTTGGATACCAACATGTGCCAAAGGATAAATATCAAATGGTTTTTATTTTTGAAAACAATTATGACACGTTTTTGAAGGTGCATCTATGTATATGGGAAGATGTTATATAAATAATTTAGAGAAAGAAAGAACACAATTATGAGGCAAATCTATGTTTAGCACATTTGAGAAATCCTTGACCTTAACATCCCTAATGGCAGTCAGCATTTTTGGAGTAGGTTCAAGTACTTAAATATCACATCTTCTTTGTGCTTAAAAAATTTTATAAAAGGAGACCTGTGTTTGGAACTGCCTTTTCTGTATTACTAGAAATTGTATGTATCAGTGAACCAGTGTAGGTTTTTGTTGTTGTTTTCTAATTCCCTATAGAAGGTGACAGCAATCAGAGGGTGAAGATCTCCTTGCTCACTGACCCACAAAGTTTGCAATGTTAGAAATCATTATTTATAATTAGTGCCAGTGTACAGCTGAGCATTCTCTGCAACCAGAGACTCTCTGCAACTATGAAGGGCTTTCCCGTGAAAGCCCTTCATGAAATCTATCTTGTAGACTTCACACAACACCTGTGAGCCAGGCTCGCCCACGGCTGTATGGCTTAACTTCCTACCCATCTGAAAAGTGTGCCTCACTGAGCACTGAGGGCATAATACTTTGGAAGGGCAGAATAGTTATAGCTGGGGACACAAAGGAAACAATATAGCTTTACATGTTAGCACAGTGACAATATGAAAATTTTGGCATCTAGACTTTGAATAGTTAAAGAATACAGAGAAAGTATTACTTGGGCACTAAAGTCTTGCACTAAAGGATATGACAGAAACCAAAATTTGGAATTGGATTTCAGAATCTCTTAAGGTAACTATGGCTATTTAAAAAGGTGAAAGGAGACGAATTAGGAATTGGCTAAATATTCATAGAATGGAAAAGCTTGCTTAGCAACTTAAAACCGACTTTGTTACTTATACTTTATATTTTTCATTGCCCTAAATTCTCATTTTTGTAGTCCTTTAAATATGTTGTAAAAGACATTTTTTCACATCTTTCTGGATAGGAAACTTTTGTAAGTTCACTGAACATTAAATGTCTAGATAATTTCTGAGATTCCAGACTGTGTTTCAATAACTGTAGTTATAAATACCTAAGCATATTATAACTTAACATATTTTGGTTATTATTAGAATTATAAAATATATGCCAAAAACCTAAGACAATTTTAGAAAAATGTTTCAATGGACAAAAAGGCATTAACAATATAAAATTTTTTTCACCTGCAACCAACACATTAGCCACTCTGATTACTTTTCCTGTTGGTCACACCTTCCCATATAAAGTGATACATAAACATATGGGCTTTTACAAAACATGTTATTTTTGATGTGTGGGGGAAAATAAGACCATGTGATATCTACCATCTCTTTCAGCATTAAAATTCTATGACTATAAGATACAATACATTTGTCCATGAGAAAAACAGATTTTTTAAGTTCTTATTATGGTAGAATGTATTAATCAGACCCTACAGACTCCAAAATACAAACATGACATAGAATAAAAGTCAGGTTTTGAATATGTTGAATTTATTTAAAAAAAAAAACAAAAAGGAAGCTATAGTTTTCAAGATTTTATTGGTACTTTTACCATCTGTTCTTTTAATGTTTTAATGAGTTCTTGAGTTCTACATGTCAGTGTTTCTCTTCTGTTAAGGTTAGCATTAACTTAGTGAAGTAGACTTTGGGATGCCACTTTTTGTTATACCCAGAATTTTTTTTAAGTTTATTTATTTATTTATTTTAGAATATTATAGGGGTATAAAACTTTGGGTTACATGTTTTATACAGTTTGAGTCAATAAGTGTGCCCATCACACAGATAGTCAGCATTGTACCCATTAGATATTTCCGTTGAGTTTTATTTCCATGTATGCAGTTAAGTGTTGATTGATTACTTCTATTTAATGGTGAGTACATGTGGTGCTTGTTTTTCCATTCTTTTGATACTTCAATCAGAAGAATGATCTCCAGTTCCATCAAGGTTGTTAAAAAAGGTATTAGTTCCCCAATTTTTTTTATGTCTGAGTAGTACACCATGGTACATATAAACCACATTTTGTTAGTCTACTCATATATTGATGGGCACTTGGGTTGATTCCACATCTTTGCCATTGTGAATTGTGTTGCAATAAACATTCGAGTACACATGTCTTTTTGATAAAATGACTTTTTTCCCCCTTTGGATATATGCCCAATAGTGGGATTACTGGATCATATGGTAGGTCTTCTTTTAGTTCTTTGAGGTATCTCTGTACTGATTTTCATAGAGGTTGTACTAGTTTGCAGTCCCACCAATGCATAAGTGTTCCTTTCTCCCTATATTCATGCCAGCATCTGTTGTTTTGTGATTTTTGGATAAAAGTCATTCTCACTGGAGTGAGGTGATATCTCATTGTGGTTTTGATTTGCACTTCCCTAATCATTAGAGACGTTGAGCATTTTTTCATATGTTTATTGGCCATTGATCCTTCTTTTGAAAAGCTTCTATTCATGCCTTTTGCCCACTTTTTAATGGGGTTATTTGATTTTTTCTTGCTGTTTTGCTTGAATTCTTTATAGATTCTGGTTATTACCCCTTTATTGGAAGTATAGCATGTGAATATTTTCTCCCATTCTGTAGGTTGTCTGTTCGCTCTATTGATTGTTTCCTTGGCTATGTGGAAGCTCTCTAATTTGATCAGGTCCCATTTATTTTTTGTTGTCATTGTTGATGTGATGGCCTTTGGGGTTTTCTTCATAAATTCTTTGT
This sequence comes from Varecia variegata, assembly GCA_028533085.1. Lineage (NCBI taxonomy): Eukaryota > Metazoa > Chordata > Mammalia > Primates > Lemuridae > Varecia > Varecia variegata. The sequence goes on along the minus strand of CM052437.1, from coordinate 127,080,792 downwards.
CTAGCCTGAAATATATAAGAGTTTTTCCAATATTTTCTACCAGAATTCTCATAGTTTCATGCCTTAGGTTTAAGTATGGTATCCATTGTGAATTAATTTTTGTGAGTGGTGAGAGGTGTGGACCCTGTTTCACTCTTCCATATATTCAGAATTTTTAATGGAAAATCTCTAGGAACATCTATGCTGTTCTAAATATTTGTCACCATGGTTGGTATTTGGTAGATTCACAATAAATGTTTGTTGAACTTGTGCCAATTCATTTTCCTATAGTTGTCGTTTACCTATCTCTACTGCATAGTCTACATGACTGATAGTGCAACCAAGCCACTGTAAATACATGGGTAGTACCTGTGGTAATTTGGTATTAGATCTTCAACAGGAATACATTGACAATTTCCAGGCTTTAATCAAAACTTTAAAGTGAAGCATGTATTTAAACTAAGTGGAGAGTCATGAGGATGGCAAAGGAAAGGTGAGTAGAGTGATCTTTGAACACATGAGTCCTGAAATAGAGCTTTCCAGAAGTTGGTGCCCAATTATCATTTAATATTTCCTTAACATGCTTAGATCTAAGACTTCTTAACACTTTTAATTAATAGAAGGACACCTTGGTCTTATAGATGACACTGCGAAGTAAATACAAAACATAAGAATTTTAATCATAATTTTATCCTATGTCAATGCCTCATTTCCACACTGTTCATGTTGGAATACACTGGAGGATATAATGGAGAAGAAATTAGAGAAGGAGCCAAAGCCATGATGCTTCAGGAATACTATAAGGTTTCTCTGCAAGTAGCTTTCTTAAGATTCTTATGATTCTTATGTTGTTAAGATTAGGCATAGAGGCAATGGTAAGTACCATGTCAGAGCCAGGAAGAACATGTTCGTTTGCATATAAGAAATTGTATCTTGAACTTCCTGAACTGATTGGGCAGAATGTGAGGGTTATTAAACTTTTTGATAATATGTAAGTAAGGCCTGTCTCTTAAGTGTTGCTGCTGTTGTTGTTATTTTTTTACTGGTATACCCCAGATTGGTGTGGCCTAGGAAGAAGGATCACAATGTGTTTATTTTAAAATAATTTTTAGTGTCATGCTTATGGTGTATTTTATATACTGAATATAAATTCTTCATTTGAAAAGAATTCACTCAGAATATATCTCCAGTAGTTACGCTTAATATACAATTGCTATCATTTACTTCTGATCAATTTTATAGTCCCAGGAATAAAGTGTACCTTGCACTTTTAACTGTTACCCTCTTGTATTTCCTTCCTTGAAAATTTTTTTTCCTGAATTTTGTTGTTTCTTTGCTTGCCTTTTAGCCACCCACCTTACTCACAACCCTTCTTTCTACTCTCTTTGCCTTCATCATTTTGTCCTTGTAGAGTAGCCAAAGTCAGCCTTTGGTTGTTAGTCAGACTCCATGGGCAATTCTCTCAATGTTTCATTGTTTACATGAAAGCATCCAAATGTATAGCAAATAGACCAGCTGGAAACCTCCCCACAGACAGACGCATCCAAACAGGAGGTTCCTTGATGTGTTGTGGTGGGTCAGTCTGGTTCTGCTACCAGAAAGAACAGCCCACACCCATATGCACTGTTGCTCCTGAATGGAAGGCTTGTGACAGCATCCACATGGACTGGGCCTCAGCCAAAACTTAGCCCTTAGCACATATAGCGACACAGAATGATGTGACAACGACAGAGTTTTGGAATACTGTTTGTAGCATGCTGTTCTTTGGCATACTTCTTCAGAATGTAAAAACAGATTTCTCCTAATTTTCCTAAGACATATTATTTATTATAGAATCAGGCTTTAAAGATGACTATAGATTTGAAGGCACTCGATCAATTTAATATTAAACTCAATATTTAGTGTTGATATTTTGGAAATTTATTTTGAAATGTTGCAACAGTGACTCATGTTGGGAAAAAAAAACAACTCATTTTTAGTTTCATCAGGGTATGGAAAGGGCAATATTAGTAATGGGACAAATACAATGACTGTTTACTCTAATTAGAGAAATGTAATGAAGAATTATTAATAAAAGTAAAATGCTTAAAAACTGAAGCAAATACATTTGAATGCATTTCACAAATATAGGCAGTTTCTGAACAAGAGTAATGTATTTGCACGAGTATGTATTCATACTACACAGCATACCAAAATCCTGTTTAAAAAATAAGCACTTCATAACATTTACACATTCTATTTTGAAGATGATCGATGTGGGCTAATCACACATGTTTAATCAGTAAATATTTCTGTCATAAGTGACTGAAAGAATAATCCATTATAAATTTCTATCTAAGTCACAGCACTATGCCATGATAAAGAAGGATGATACCATTAAGAAATCACTGTCCTAGTTTCAGTTTTTAAAAATATCCCTTCCTTTACCTTCTAGAGACTCACTGTAATTTTAAAATAAAATAAAACAACTATAAACAAGAAAATGAACACAAAACTCCTAATGAAAGCAATTCTATAGGGCCAATGTGGTTAGAGAAACATATCTTTAGCCTCTTCTAACCAAACACCTTGATAAAGGCAAATGGGACTTTGCAAATAAAATACCATTATTAATAAGGGAAAAATAATGGCATTTTTCTGTACTTTATGCTTGTTATTCCAGGTGGTCAACCTGATCTTTAAATTCAAGATGTGTACAAAATCAAACGCTACATCCCAACTCAAAATGCATGTAGTACTTCTACAAATCTGGCACACACTGTAAACAACATATGATCACCAGTTTGGGAGATCTCGAACCAACGTCTTGTTCATATTCACAAACAAACAGCAGGTAACGCAGACCCTGGCCTGACCTAGAAGTACAACACAGGATCTGGGGAAAAAAATCTCATTTAAAATTGAGACTTTTATTTGGCTCCCATAAAAGTGATTACACTGGAAAATTTCCCCTTCAAAACAAAAATGTCAAGGCCGGGTGCAGTGGCTCACGCCTGTAATCCTAGCACTCTGGGAGGCTGAGCGGGGAGGATCACTTGAGGTCAGGAGTTTGAGACCAGCCTGAGCAAGAGTGAGACCCCATCTTTACTAAAACATAGAAAAAATTAGCTGGGCATGGTGGTGCCCGCCTGTAGTCCCAGCTACGCGATAGGTTGAGGCAGGAGGATTGCTTGAGCCCAGTAATTTCAGGTTGCTATGAGTTAGGCTGACACCACAGCACTCTAGCCCAGACAACAGAGTGAGATTTTGTCTCAAAAAAAAAAAAAAAAGAAAGAAAGAAAAGAAAGAAAAATGTCAGAGAGACAGAGTTTTAAGCTTCTGTTAGAGCCCAGTTCTTCAGGACCAACAAAACTATAGATTGCTTACTTCAAGCAGCCTGAGATTTTCAATGCATTTTATTCCTAGAAAGATATATGGAAAATATAATAGAAGAGTAAAAATAAGATCTCATACGTTTCTTTGTGAAGATATGAAATTCCAGAGAATGACTGATTGAAATTTAGTTATTTGACTTTCTCCAGTTTGCATATCTAGCGTACAGGGGACTGCTAAGACTTTATTTATGGCCTGAAAGTCTATAAATTATGAGAGATGGATGTTATTTCAGTCAAAAAAGGCTAGGTTAACCTGTCACACAATAAACCCCAATGTCTTGGTGGTTTACAACCACGAAGTTTTATTTTTCACTGATGCTCATGTCCATCAAAGGTGAGTTGTAAGCTGGCCGCACCTTTCCTTCCCTCAGCCACAGGTTGACTGGGCACCCACTACTGGGAACATTGCTGGTTGCTGTGACAGGAGGGAGAAAGGACACATCAGCTACATGCTAGCTCTTAAAGCTTCTCCCCAGAGGAGACATCAACCACTTCTGCTCCCTTGCTATTGGGCAGAATTTCATGCCACAGTGGATGCTAACAATTCATAGGAGCAAATGCAACCTTTTCTGCTATCAGAAGAACATCTTTGTGGACAATAATACAATTTACCACAGGTAGCAACAGGCAACATATATTCCAGAAGTAAGGTAGAGGGATGGCCTGCTACTGTAGACTTAAGTAGGGGATATTAGCCTCCCAGATACTTCGATGGGCCATGATTTATATCAATAAAATGGCTACAAATAGCAGATCCATGGTGATGTCCCCAAATTAGTAAGGAGAAAATGCCTAAGTACTAAGCTACTCCAAAGTAGGCAAATGCTGTTCAGTGTTAAGCATGAGGAGATAAAATTTTAAATAATTTTCTTACTTGTAAATTCAAGGTATTTCTTCATTTCTGATACAGATATAAGAAAGAGTTTTACTTATGTTTCAAGTAACCATAAGACTACAATGCTTGGTGTAAAATGAGTCCTAAAATATCTTTTCAGATTTCGGCTCTTTCTTTGGTAATCTCAAAATTGGTTCAGAAATCTGGAATTCTCCTCAGAGTGTATGTCTCTATTGTTGTTATAAGGAAGCTATAGCTTGCGGTACCCTGCAGACCTGGGCTCTAACAGAAGTTTGAAACTCTTTCTCTCTGACATTTTTGTTTTGATAAGAAAATTTTTCAGTGCAATTCCCTTTTATGGGACCCAGATAAAAATCCCAATTTAAACATTTTATTGTCAAAAACTTTTATAGATTTTTATAGTAAATACCAGGAATACATGCAGGTGAAGTATTCAATGTAAGCAGAAAATTCTGCCATTGTGAGTGAAAATCACAAATCCTGTAAGTAGGCAAGAAAGATCTTGTTGCCCTAAACATTTTACTTCTCTAAGCAGCAGGCCAAGTTGTCATTTCACACAAGAAAGCAAACACTGGGATAGGGAAGCAAGAGCTAATCTCAGGAGTTTCAGATAGGTTAACTCTGAAAATTGTTTGTAGCTTCTACTATTTACTTCCTTTTCAATTTCCTCACAAAAGCAGCACACTCTCTGAAGGACAAATGCTTCCTTTTGAAATTTGAATGTTATGTTTATCACTGCTATAGAAAGCAACAGAAAATATGACAATTCATTTGTCCTGTTTGTGAAAAGTCATTTTGGTCTCATATCTTGGGATCTGAAGAAAAAATTGTGAATGTATTTGGCAAAGATATTAATTACAATGTTTAAATTCAAGAGTCCCTCTGTGTGAGAAGTTTCTTCATTTGCTGCATTTTCATCTATGGTGGATATGCCATGATTCATTTATGTCGCCTTTTCTCCCTCCTGCTGGGTCTCCCCTTGCAAAATGGCGCTGCACCATCAGCACTGACTCAGAATGCAGAATGTGGCGCGGCTGCCTTTCTCACAGTATTTTATGTGTAATCAAGCTGTGAAAAGTGTCGCAGCAATACTCCCATTCTGTGTCAGCTGAACTGTATCTGCCTATATTCATATCTTGAATCGACTACAATTCAAACCTGGTTATTTGTTTCGTTATCAATTGTCACAAAATAAAAGGCATATTTTAGCAGTGTTTTTGAACCCCCAAATAGGAAACCAATTTTTAGACAAATCTATACCATTCCCTCTTTGGGAGTATCAATCCTTAAAGCAGCAGGTGAGACTACATTTTATTAAATGGCTCATTCTAATTCAGATCCTGGGGTGATCTTACTTATGGATGAATTGTGCTACTATCCCAAGAAAACCATTTAGCCTATGTGCACTTAGAGAGTGCCTCTGTGTACCTGCCATCTGATTTCAAACCATGAAATGAAAAGCTTCTGTTCTTGAAATCAGGTTTTTCAGAGGTGCTGGTTTTGACAGTGGCTACTGCTTTATTAAAGAAAGAACAAGATAAATAAACAGAGCTTTTACCACTATCAGTTCCATGTTAGGCCATTTCAACATGATGCAAAATGCCAGATCAAAAATGAGTCATCCAGTAGTTTAGGTTTTCTGGATGGCCAACTCAGAGACTGAGAAAACTAAAATGATTGCCCATAAATCATCCTTAGGATGAAAGAGAGAAGAAAAAAATACAAAAGGAAACAATTCAGTGGCCATATATAGTGACATGCCCTTTAAATATATGTTTAGAAATGATACTCTTTATATTTTGTTTAGAGATAGTCTAACAATTCTATTTGTTGAATAAGCATATTATTAATATTAGTTTAATACATATAATACATTATCCTTCACAAAATAACAATTATTGAATAATCTGGACAAAAGGCTTCTTTTATAAATTCACTCACTTAGCAATAGGAAAACTCCTCAGAAATCACTTTAAGAACAAAGTTTTACCTGAATTTGCAGGTGCATGACCAAAAATATCTCAATGCCCAGCTTCTATTTGTACCTGCTAAGATGAAGGCAAAAAGATACAACTGAACTCTTCCAATCGTTTGTTTTCCACTCCATTCTTGGGTCATTCATTGTCTTCTCCTCTCTTCACAGACTAGGAACTAACATCTTATACCTGTAGCTGATGTATTCTCCATATGTTATGCCATTGATTGTTATTTTTTTAAAAATTACCATGCAAAATGTGTTCAATAAAGAAACTTGTAAGACAGAAAGAAATAAATAAAAAACACATAAATCATCTGTCATGTCACCACCAAAAATAACTAATGGTAACATATGGTTTGCCCTTCCGGTATCTTTTTTTTCTGTGTCTATGCCTCATTTCTTCCTTGGCTGCCTTCTCTTTTCTATCTGCATACTTTTTCTAGGTGATATCCTCCGGCATGCCTATAATCCATCCTCTACAGAATAGATGGAGTTTACTTTTTAAAACTATGCAGTTTAAAACCCTCCAATGGCTTCCGGCTGCACTTGGAATAAATTTCAAAGTCCTTATGTTGTTCTTACTGAATCTTTTACAACTTTCCTCTCTGACTTTGTAAAGCATGATTTCCTTTCCTCCTTTCTTTTATTTGCTTTCTATTACTGAAACAAATTACCACTAATTTAGTGGCTTAAAGCAACACAATTTTTTTCTTTTAAATTTTTCAGGTCTAGAGTTCAAAAGTCCAACACAGGTGTCACTGGGCTAAAATCAAAGTGTTGGCAGGCTGCATTTCCTTCTGGAGGCTCAAGGGGAGAATCCATTCCCTTGCCTTTTACAGCTTCTAGAAACCATCTGCATGGCTTGGCTCATGGCCCCCTTCAAAGCCACCAATGTTCGTGCAAGTCTCATCCTGTCATCAGTCTGGTCCTTCCTCTCCCATTTAAAAGGACTCTTGGGATTACATTGGGCCCACCCAAATATTCCGGGATAATTCCTTTACTTAAAATCAGCTGATTAGCAACCTTAATTCCATCCATGACCTTAATTCTTCCTTGCTATATAACATAACATATTCATAGATTCTGAAAATTAGAATGTAGACATCTTTGGGGAAAGGCAATATTCTGCCCACCACACTCTCAAGCATTCCTTAGAAAATCAGAGACAGAGATCCACTACTCCCGACTGCACCAAGCATGCAGACCCTGCACTGACCCAGGGATAGCTACTGTGATGTGAGGATTACCATGTGTGGTCTATCAAATAAATTGAAAAGTTGGAACTCCTGGAATATTGCAAAGGAAGTGTAAGATGTGAGGACATCAGGATGGAGCACAAGTTTATTCAGTCAAAATTTATATGGAATAATAAAAATGCTTGTTTAATTGTCTTGACGTCAGTTTATTATGATTTACTACATATAGACTTTAATTTTCTTCTTTTTTTATAGAAATTCCTCAGAAACAGGTGACATATTTTATTGCAACTTGTCATTCAACCATTCAAAGATTATTAAATATCTTGTATGGGATGGCCCTGGGGATATATATAGTTGTGAAAGGGACTAGGACTGCCTTTCAAGTGATTCACCGGTTAAATGAGATAATCAGACAAGTGACCATTTAAAATACAGACTAAGAAGAAGTTAGCATATGTTTCAGAGCGTCTTGGAGTTCAAGAGACTCACCAGAAAGAATCACTTTATATAGTTTAGATCACAGAGGTTCCAGAAATCTTTCCAAATGGAGATGAACCAACTATAGAGGAAGGGCATCTGTCAATGCGCATCAGATTTATTTCTTTATTGTCTTTTTCCTTCGACTACAAAGAGCTTCATGGAAGGAAGGATCTTACTTTTCTTTGCTCATCACTGTTTCCCCAGCATGTAGACTAGTTCCTAGCACATAGTAGGTTCTCTATAGATATCTATTAAATATGAGAATGTTGAGTACATATATATAAAATATGCAGTTTTTCTTTATAGAAAAGGCATCATACTAAACGTCCTGTTTGGTAAAATGTTTGTTTTCAGTTAGCAATATGTCACCATCATTGTCTGATCCCATTTTGACTGAAATTCAATCCCAAATAAATGTTTCTTCAACCAGGCCTTTCTATATTAGGTTTCTTTATTTATAATTATGGAATGACAGATATTGCTTACTTTTACATCTTAAAGGGGATTTGGGGGCCAAAATGTGTTTGAATTGTAATTTTCCAAAGCCTAATATCTGCATTTGTTTAACGTAAGTTTATTAAAAGCCCTTTGTACTTTAGATATTTCCTTATCTCCATTTCCTACCTGAGCTCAGGGGTACGGACCCTATAGCTTCATCTATTTTTTTTTCCTAGACAAGGTTTTCTGGGATAGTTTATTTCTAATACACTCTTTCGAAACTTTGAGTCTACTCTTGCTTCCCAGCATAAGCATCTCAACCTTCAATCCTCCATCTACCTTGTTTCAAGACCTGATTGCTATTTTCTGTAATACTAACCAACCCTCATACCTCTACTTCAAATCTATCAAATGATAGTGAGGGGTGGCAGTGGAAATCAAGTATTGGAGGAAAGGTAGGTAGTGGCTGACGGAAAAAGTAAAGTGGCATTTTACATTCCTTTCAGGTTTGCTACAAATTTTCAGGGGTAAAGGAAAAGGAAAACTGCCTGGGTAGAAAAGCCTACATAATGTGTAGAATTACATTTCTATAACAAGAATCATTTCACCAATGTATCATAATTTCCAGAACAGATTTTGATGTATTTTAAGGACTCAATATTGAATGAGTGAATGGATAAATTATAGAATATGATTAGTGAGAGTTTGGGCAGAAAAGGTAGTTTTGTTGAAATACAGAAAGCTAAATAAACTTAACATGACAAAGGTGCTTCATTTAGACCGACAATAGCCATAGTTAACAGGTAAAAACCTTTACCAACATTTTGGCCTCTCTGTTCTCTCTCTCTCTCTTTCTACACACACAAACACACACACACACACACACACACACACACACACACAATATAGACCCATGGCGATAATATTTTCTCAATCAAAAATTGAGTGCCATGATTTGACTGAATGGGTAGGAAAATATAAGAGGGGAAGGGTTTTAGGAAGGGAAGAAAAGTAGCCATAGTGCATCGGCTCACTGGGGGATGCTTTTCCGCTGCCATTTCCCTCATATTAATATTTTGTTACACATCCCCATGGGACACGCCCTCCACTCCTTATTTCTGAGAAGGGGTGTCCAGTGAGCTACTATTTTGAGCTACTATTAACCGTGTATATTATCTCTGTGAAGGTTATTGAGCCAAAGAAAAGCAAAACAAAACAAAAACAAAAAACAAAAAAATCCCTTATTTAGAACCATGTAAAAATATTTGAAAATGGCACGGTCCCCTATAATACAGGACATATGGTCACTATATTCATATACCAACTACTTCCAGACGCACATAGAAGAATGTGTAATCACACTCTTATGATTTCTGAAAGACAGCTACCAAAGTTATAAAATAGCTCCAGTGGAGTTTCCGAAGTCCACCAATATTTTCAAATTCGATGTGATATAAAAACTTTCTAAAAAATTAGCTCAACAAATGTTGTTTCTTATTTTAGATGTCGCTGTCATTTAAAATAGCAAATTGTACGTCACACTTCCTATTTTATTTCTTTCTCCTCACAAATCTGACTTTTTGAGGGATGTCCCAGGTGAGGCATAAACTCACAACCTTGGCATCAATAGTATTACGTGCTAACCAATTGCACAACTGGAACAATTTGACTTTTCTTAAATGGTCAATGATATGATTCATAGATTGCTACATAAAGTGATACTGCTATAATCACCAAGTTTATCACTCATTCCATATTGAAAAGCCCTGCATGAAAAATGATCACTTATTTTTATTAGTAATTAATCATTACAAACGTATTTGATAAAGTTATTCTATAAACCTTTGAATAATTTCAGTCAAATCTAAATAGTCTCTTAACTTTATATTTCCTTCCTACATGAGATCTTTTTGTTGTTTTTTTAACACTTGCCACTTTTTATTTTAATCTTAAGCATATTGACTTTCTTAAGGACATCCAGAATCCAGTTTTTAAAAATGTATTATTCATAAAAATGTCTCCTATATGGCTGTACTCTTTTTCCATTTCCTGGCTTTCAATAGTCTTATTTCCATCATCAACAATGAACTTTAAGGTACCTCATTTCAACTAGAGCAAATGGCCGTTGAATTCAATGACTCACTCAGCACAGAAATTCATTAGACATTGGTTTATCAGTCAAAGATGACATTTGTTTTGAGCCAGATGGGTTTTCTTGAGGAAATCCTCTAACTGGATGCAGATTTGATTGGATTTTAGCTTTCCTACACTATTAGACATCACAGTTTCATATGGCACACACAGCCAGCAATATATTTGTATATATTTGATATGATTTTAATAGCCAAGCCTTTAAAAATAAAAGATTACACTTTTTCTTTAGTGTATCTATTTGTGGTATTTGATATTTTATTTGTTTTAACACATGCGGCATCTTATACATATATTTCCAAAGCCTAAAATCTTAGGTAATATTTTTAAATCAAATCTTAAACACTAACACCAAAGAAGAAAATCTCATTTGACTAGGCTACCTAGTAATAATGGGATAGAAATGGTTGATCCCGGACATAATTTGTCCTTGGCTATCAATCTATCTTTCTCCTCTATTTCCTATATCCTGCATATCCTAACAATTGCCAAGTTCTGAGATTTCTACCTAAAAGCAAAAGAAATTCTCTTTTCACAGATACCCCGTCAAGACATCTTCATCTGTTGCACAGATAATAGGAATATTGATCTAATTTGCATCCTGTCTTCAAATCTTACTGCTTAAATCCATTCTCATAAAACCAGTCAGTAATCATTTAAAAAGATAAATTAGGGGACTTACTGCAATAAGAACTCGGTAATTTGGGCCAATCCTACCAATGAGGAAACTACTACTGCTGTGTACATAGACACATACATATACATGCATACACACATCCATATCCAGATGCATATATGTGTATGTGTGTGTGTATATATTTGAAGACTTAGAAAGCTAATAAGAGAGCAAAGAAATGGGGCTAATATCTTTCTAAATATGTAAATCTGGAGAGAAGGGTAGGTATACTTTTGGTCTTTATTATCAGCACTGAATGAATCACTGGCCAAGAAAAATTATTTTGAGAATGTATTTTGTACAGTTCCTAAAGATTAGTCTATTATACTAAGGGTGGTAGAAGCAGCTTAACATTTCATCATACAGTTTGGTTATTGTAATTATGCTGCTAGTCAATGTGGATATTTATTTAGCCCAAATATCTAGATTTATCTTAGATGAATTTGCATATGTGTCCAGTGTCAGTTTTCATAATTTTCATAATGACATTGTTTTTTCTGGCAACTCTAAGTGAAGTATTTCTTTCAGGGACATTATGAAACAAGGAAAGGAAATTCCTCACTTTAAATGGTAATGACAAAGTTTTTGTAATGACAAAATTTATTTGAAATGTAATGATAAAAATTGTTGTGTTTCCTTTTTAACTTGAGGAACAACATATGCCCTTTAAGGAACTTTGCTTTAGTGGTTATGACTATTTTTCCCTTCATGGTTAGCCTTTTTTTTTTTTTTTTAGAGATTGGGTCTTGCTATGTTGCCCAGGCTGGTCTCAAACTTCTGGCCTCAGTGATTCTCCCACCTTGGCCTCCAAAGATGCTAAGATTACAGGTGTGAGCCACTGCACCCTGCCAGTATTTCATTTTTAAGGAAGAATGTTTTACTTTTCTATAATAATAAATAAATATTTAGTTGTGAATTAACAAACTATGTTTTTTGCTATTGATTATTAATCCTTTGACACTGTACCTCTGTTTCATTAAATAAAATAACTTAACTTACCTGCCATATTTACCATTTGAATACTGATTTATTTTATTTATTCATTTTAATATCTTCTTTACTGCTTGATGTTACTTTGCTCAGACCAAACCTGGTCCTGATCTGGCTGCACTGTGCTCGTGTTCCAATTCAAATCCATCTACTGAATCATGATGGCACTCTCTATCACCCTACAAGCATCAAAGTAAGCCAGCCAGAACAGGGATAGAAAGTCCAACGGTCAACTGCCACTTATGCTGCTACACTGGCTCCAGGTAAACATTTTATCATCTCTTTAGTTATGAACAGTAATCTGGCCCAGAAGCCTTACGCTGCAAGGCCCTAGCATGAGCTTCAAGGTTTTCATGCACTTTGCTTGCAAACACTTTTTCAGAACCATGAAAGTCATCCAAGAATTGAAAAGTCTATTAAATATTAGAGGAAGAAAAGCTAACATGTACACAGATAATTTAATGTTTTAATGAAACCCTGGATTAGAACATGTGCTTCTTCACTCTTTTGTTATATTTTTAATGTTATCTGTCCATTATTCTACACAGTTTGCTGTCATAGAACTAATCTCTCTCTCTCTCTCTCTCTCTCTCTCTCACACCTACACACACACACACATACACACCGCACATACCCCTTTACCTCAAGCAAAGAAGGTTGTAAATGCTATTCTCAAAAATAACAAATCAGCCTGTAATTCTTCACACTAAAGTTAAGGTTTATGTATTTCCTTCAAGTTAAAATTACTACCTTTCAGATGAATTATCTTTTTATTTTTATTTTTTATTTTTTTGAGATCCACCTAGGCTGTCAGAGTTCCATATTTGGCATCATTACACCCAGTTAATGTAAGACAGCTTATTTTTATATTGCGGTGTTTTATAGATTTTTTTATTGCACCATTAAGAGCATTTTGATTTCTGCAATATTCCCAGATTTTCTTGTCATAATACACAACATTCCACAGCCCCACTTTGTGCCAAGTCTCATAGCATTCACTTACATCTACTTTTCTGCCTCACAAGGCCAGGTAATGAGCTGAGATTCGGAAAAAGAAATTGCTGGTTTCGTTTTTCACATTACAGCCCAAACAGATTGTTTTCTCTTCAATTGCTGGCCAATGTTCAGTTCACAGATATTTCCCCTGGTGGGTAAGCAATTGCCAATTTGGTGTTCAGTAGTGAGCTTACAGTTCATAAATGTCATTTGATTTTCAGTTTTTAATCTGAGAAATAAAACATTTCTTTCAATATTCCGTGAATTTTAAAGGAAATTTCGTGGAATTTTTCAACTGCTCAATAAAGTAAAAATTGTCCATTCATGAGATGGTAGACCTATATTAAGCCTAATGAAACCTATTAAGGGATTTAATATTATTAACACTCACTAGTTTTGACAATACAGTATTACAAAACTATTTGAATAGAGACAGTCTCCAGCTTGGGAGTTTACACAGTATTATGTATGACTTTTCACTCACTACATATATATATCTCACAAAGATATCATTTGAGATTCTCATCTCATTTTTAATTGACACATGTAATGATCAAATCAGGGTAATTGGGATATCTGTCACCTATCATATATCATTTCTTATCATCCTAAATCTTCTCCTCTAGCTATTTTGAAATATATAATAAATTATTAACTATAATCACCGCATTGTGCTATCAAACACTAGAAGTTATTCCTTCTATCTAACTGCATTTTTGTACTCATTAACCAACCTCTCTTTATCCCCCTCTGCCCCCTACCCTTGCCAGCCTCTGGTAACCACCAGTGTACTTTCCACCTCCATGAGGTCAATGTTTTTAGCTCCCACATATGCATAAGAACATGTGATGTGTGTCTTGCTGTGCCTTCTTGCCTCATTTTGATGATGTCAAATACAAGTCTAATCTTCGGTAGTGAAATGATTTTATCTTAGGGTCAAATGATTTTCAGAAGAGCAAAAACTTTCAGGTACTTGGCTATATGTTTGGAATTGTTGTTGAGAGCTGAAATTTAGAGCATTCTGAACATGTTAACTGCAGCATTCATCTATAGGCCTAGTGCTTTGTGATCTATCAAATGGCACAATTGCCTCTAGCCTCAGACACTAGAAAGTCTTCTTGGCAGTTGTCTCACACATTGCATCAGTATAATTTCAAGGCCCTGATTTGCCAATGATCTTATCATAATAGGGATCACTATATTCTCTTCAGGTTTCTCATTTTATAAGACAAATATTAGAAAGCAGAGGTTCTACGATAATGCCACAGGTTTGACTTTGTTTTTCCAGAGGTCTGTATTTAAATTTTTTTCCCAAATGATTAAATGTTGGTTTGCATGTGAATAGCAGAGCATGAAAGCAGATGAACTGTCAAGAAATAAAAAGAATGGATGAGACCTAGAACCAGGCACTAAGCTCAATCTTGGGAATACAAGAGAAAACAAAGTAGATATGTTCCCTGTCTATATGGTGCTTAAAGTTTATTAAGAAAAAAAAAAAAAAAAAAAAACAAAGCCACATATTCAGGCTCCAATAATTAGTTAATTTTATTGTGATTTCATACTGCAATACCTTCGACTCTCCCAATGTTTCCTCTTGCCCTACCAGGAACCTGAAATAATATGAACATTCCTCTTCCTTTTTGCTCATCTAATTCATTTTCATTCTTCAGGCCTCACCTTTATATCATGTATTCTCTAACTTCTCTGATCTTTTCAACAAGATTTGATACCCTTAGTATGTCTACCTTTATCACCAGGACTTCCCCATTACAGCACTTATCATTTTTTATTATAATTACTGGTTTCATTTTCTTTCCCACTCTTCTTTCTCTTTGAATCTACCACATTTCTTAACACATAATATTATACAATAATATTAGTGGGAAAATGGATAAATAGTTAAGGGTTATTCTTAATTCTGTCTTGAGTATAGTAGGAATCCAATACCGAATAGTTATAATCATTATCTCAAACTAAACCTCTTTCTAATTTCTAAAACAGAAGAATTTTAATAGTATAGAAAATGCTGATAGTCACTTAATATTTTCAGACCTCAATTAATTAAAGTCCTCCATAGAAAATTATGTGGTGCTATAAGCTTTCATCCAAGACATTTAATTCAAGTTTTAACATATTTCTAATGTATGACTGGGCATATTAATTGAATAGAGTCAAATAACAGTAAAGGTTAAAGACTAGAGGATGTTCTAAATGAAAGATGAGCAGTTGGCTGCTATATGTACACATAGGAAAAGAACAGCTGGAACTTCTCTTAGGATTAAAGAAATGTGCTCATATCTGTACAAATCGAATACAAATTTTTACCATGGACAGTACTGAATGTCAACTTACAAATGTGCTAATCTGTGGAAAAAACTTAGTATCAATAGTTAATATGCATAAAAGTAATGTTATATAATTTAAAGCAAGTAATTTGTTTTACTTATACATCGCTAACTGTATCTGTTGTGCTTTTTCCTAAACATAATATTGTGTCACTGACTTAGTTTTTCTTTTTCCTTTAGAAGAATCATATACTATCTTACTCAAACTTTGATATAAGCTTTTAGTTTTTCCTACCATTCAAATATTTCCATGTTGACTTCCTTAAATTGTGTGGAAATTTCCTTGCCCTTGGCTCCTATGTATCAATCAATTTATCTAAAAATACTACCGGCTTAGGGCTTTAATGACAAATAGAAATATTTTTTTTTTAAAATAAAAGGTTTGAAATAACACATTTTCCTGATTTTAAAAATAATGCAAACTAAATTTGGAAAATCTAAAAAATGTAAAATAATGACAACAAAATCTATTATCCTATTTTTTGGGAAATAATTACTTTTCTTTTTTATATACAAGTACATATATATTAAAAATAAAATAAAAATACTGTTAGTGTAGCATTATACCAGGCTTTCTTCATGTAATTCCATATCATGAACATTCTCAAATGTTACTAAAATTCTTCAACCTATAATTTTTAATGACTATGACACGATTCATTTAACAATACTCCCTAAATTTGGATATTTATGTTATTTACCCTTATGCAATGAATGTGTTTGTATATAAACCATTTTCTACACTATTTAATTTCTAATAGATTTCTTCTATAATGATTATTAAATTAAAAGACCTAAACTTCTTTATAATAGAATATTTCTAATATTAACACACCATTAAATGGTCTAAAATATACATTTAAAAATATATCCAAAAAAAGATTAAAAAGATATCCAAATCAAATTTTTCTTTTAATCACAAGTATCTTCGCCAAATCTTATGACTAACAGAAAGTGATATCAAGTCATAAGCATCTTCTTTAATATGTGGTATGAATGGATGGAGATATGGAAACAAATCCACATACATTAAATAATAGTTAGAAAGCTGTCAGCTAAACTTAGAAACAAGTGTGAAATTGCAAGTATGAAAGTAGATAAAATGGGAAATGTGTGAGCTATATTGAAGACATCAAAGAGGGACTGGGTGCTATTAAACCTATGGGAAGTTTGAAAGAAGAAAGCCCTTAGAGACTCTGCTAGGGCAAAATGAGGTTTTGTTTCTAGAATAAGTTAAACACATAAGACACGTTTTTCTCAGTTCTGCAAGTCAGTCTTTAACAATCTTGATGCTCTTTTGTTCTAGCACTTGAGTTAAATGGTCTGACTTTCTTCAGCTTTAGAAACAGTGAAATACTGCTTTCTTTGCTGATTATGGTTAGGATTAAATAATATAATCTGCTAGAGGCAGAGCCCTAACTGTCTTGTTCACCATGTATCTGAAGGAGTTAGCACATAGTAGATCTTCAATATAACATTGTTAATGGCTCTATGTAAAAGCAAAAACCACACTGATTAATCTTTTACAAGATTCAAGTAAATCTAATTTTCTGCAGCCAAAGAGCAAGGAGAACAGAGGACCAGGTTCAGACCTTAATCATCAAAGCAGCAGACTTCAGAGAATTCTGGTCTCCTATTCCATGAGCAGAAGCTGACAGTTGTGATAATGATACGTGGATATCAGGAGAGATGCAATTCAGAAATTAGAACTCCTAGATTCTCTCTGGGCCTGCAGAAGTGGTCTACTCCTCTTTTCAAGGGACAGCACCTTCCCTACCTCCATTTAAAGATCATATAGAGTCCTAAAAAGGGATAGGTTTCTTACAGGATAATTCTTGCCCTTTTCTGGAATTTACTTCCATTACTTTCCCTGACAATCAGACAAATATTGAGGGTCAAATGCCAGCACTGCCAGAACAAGGATTCTATGGGATTGACTGCTAAGAGAGGAGAGGGGCTGTCATTGAATTTGCTGAAGGATCTGCAGGAGCTGGGAGAGTGCACACAGCAGTATCCTGAGGGTCCTCAACAAAAAGTGACAAAGAATATACATTTGGATATAGCAGTTAATTGATATGAAAGCATCTACTGTGATATAAGATTTAAAATCCTGGCACATACCCTCAGAGATGGTGTTAATAGCTGCTAGGATGGTTCTTGGAAGCTTGGACAAATTTATGGCCCACTTTAAGTGGGGTAGAAATTTCAGAACTGCCATGGAAAATGAAAGAAGATGGGATCAAGGAACTCAGTGTATTGGGCATGCCTGATAAAATATATACGTAAAGCCAGAAAACCCACTGGATAAAAATAATCCAAAGGATGAGCCACTGGTCACTCCATTTACCAAACAATAAGGATTGTGGTATGTAGGATATGAGAATCATTGAGAAGCTCAGTGGTAACTGTCCTCTAAAGGCTAGCAGGTTGGAGATGGTATATCACATTATAGAACTGGGATTTCTGATAAAAATGGGAATGGTAGAATCTCTAAATAATAGACATCAAGAGGGGGTACTTAATTGCCAGAAGAAACACAGATACAATTATTGCAATGAGCAGGAGAACAGGAGTGGTAAACATGGAGTCTAATCTTTAGAAAACAACAGAGTAATAAATAGAATATGGAGTTCTCACAGGCAAGACAGATGGGCAGCCACCAAGGGTGTTGCTTAATTTACACGATGAAATCAAGAAAAGATAATCAGAGGCCAAGACAGGTTTATATCTTCCCTTCTCCCCAAATCTCCATCTTTTGCTCAGTTTCTAGACCTGACCTGATTCTCAGACTTCTGCTTGAAGACTATTGATTGAAGGAGAAGACATCTTTTGGGGAAAGAAAGTAGGAGGTAGTAATTTTCCCAGTCTTTCCAAAGGAACCTAAGGCCATTTTACTCAAGTGACTATGTACCAGGTAAATAGGAACATTCAGAGCTTTTGAGGATTGCTGGATTCAGAATCAAAAATAGAAATTTGTAGCCTGAAACCCAAACTGATCCTATAGTCCCCCTAATAGAATGAAGGCACGTGGGAGCCAGATAATAAAT
>CM052437.1:127005564-127061783 GCA_028533085.1 Varecia variegata | reverse complement strand
GGCAGACACTGAGAAGGAGATTTATAAAAAATCAACACAGTGCCACTCTTCTTACTAAATTTTTGTTTTTGAAAATATAGTTATTTAAAAATATATGTATATTATCTACTAATATATTGATGTGTAGCAGGTTTATTAATACTTTTAAATGAAGAGATAAGTATTTTTAAAATTTAAAAGGGATGAGAAATTGCTTACTGGGTACAATGTACATTATTTTAGTTGATGGTTACTCTAAAAGCCTAGGCTTCACCAATATACAATATATCTATGTAACAAAACTACACTTGTACCCCATACATTTATTCAAATTAAAAAAAATTGTCAGCTTTAATTTTGCATATGGTAAATAACAACAGATGTACCCCACATAAACAAAAGTTCTTTATAGTCCTCAATAATTTTCAAAAGTGCAAAGGGATCCAGAGACAAAAATTTGAGAACCAGTATACTATTTTGCTAATTGGGCTAGATGAGACCCACAAAATCTACAGATACACTATTAGAACTGATAAGTGGCTTTAGAAAATTTTGTATTTCTGAACAATAGCCGGTCATTAGGGAATAAATGTTAGAAAAGATACTATTGGGAATAGTATCCAAAAACATCAAATATTTAGGCATAAGACTTCTATATTGAGAACTATAAACCATTATTATGAGAAACCAAGAGATGCCAAAATAAATGGAAAGATAAACCATGGCCAACAATTGGAAGATTCATTTTGCAAAATTGTCAATTTTCCCTAAATCGATCAATTCAATTCCATTCAAAATTCCTGTGATTATTTATTTATTTATTTTGAGAGGGGTGTAATTAATAAGCTGATTCTAAAATGTGTAAGAAACTACAAATGATATGCTCTTTTTGAAGAATAAAACATTAATTAGGACAGTGTAGTAATGGCATAAGGATTGATAGATTCATAGGGCAGAAGAGGCATCAGCAAATTGTAGCATGGGCCATATCTGGACTGCTGCCCATTTTTGTAAGTTAAGCTTTATTGGAACACAGCCATGCCTATTCATTTAGGTATTGTCTTTGGCTGCTTTTGTGCAACTATGGCAGAAATGAGTAGGTACAACAGAGAGTATGTGACCCACAAAGCTTAAAATATTTATTATCTGACACTATATATAGTAAAAGCTTGTTGACTCCTTGTGTGGAATTAGGAATCCAGAAATAAATCAATTCATAAATGGAAACTTGGATTAAGATTATATTCCCAGTGAGCGATGGAGGTAGGAGCCTTTTCAAGAAAGCGAACAATGACATGAAAAAAAGGAATTATTCTTGATCACAATTGTAAACCATGTACAAAAATCAATTCCATCTTAATGTTAAAAGTGCAGCAAATAATGTTTCTCAAAAATACTACAGCATATGTTTGAATGTTTTTTTTAAACATTCAAAGCAATAGATTAAAAGCAATAATGAAAAAGTAATGAAATAATGAAAAAGTAATAAATTAATATATTGAACTTTAATAAGATTTTGATGTTCTGATATTCAAAAGATATCATAAATAAAGGCAAGCCACACAATGGGAGAATATATTTGCAACCAATAGAGAGAAAAAATACTCTAGTTCTTTCAAATATAAATCAATCAATAAAACAATAAATAAAACTAATAAAAATAGGCAAAAGACTTGAGCAGACACTTCACAAAAAAAAAAAAAATATATCCAAATTCTCTGTTCACATAAAATGGTGCTCCACAGCATTAGGCATCAATAAAAATGCATAACTAAAGCACAATAAACCAGTGCCTAAATTAAAAAGACTCATCATGCAAAGTGTTGGGGAGGATGAGGAGCAGCTGTAACCCTTGTACAATGCTGGTTGGAATGTAAATCAGTACAGTCACTTTTAGCAGCTTCCACTAAAGCTGAACATGTATAGGTACCTTATGACCCAGCAATTTTCATTACTTAATGTATACCCAGAAAAAATATATAATATATATAAAAAATATTAATATAATGTTCAACAATAATGTCCATAGCAGTAGAATTAATAATAGCTCCATTCTGGAAAAAACTGGACACTCATGTAATAAATACTTTCAAACAGTGAAAATATAGAATTAAAGAAGACAGGTATGAGTAAATATATGCTATATACTTCTATTTATATAAAATTCAGAAACTGGCAGAACATAGTGATAGACGTCAGGATATTGTGGAGGGCAGGTGACTGTGGGCTTCTCTGGTATTGGTAATTTTCTGTTTCTTAACCTGAGAAAGTGGTTACATAGGTCTGTTCACTTTGTCAAAATTGATTGTACATATATGATGTATGTACTTTTCTGCACATATGTTATATTTCATTACAGTGTTCAGGTTCTTCAAAAGGATAACACATAGTGGGAGAGGGATTAGGGGATAAGAGAAGATGGGATAATATTTTAGACAGGAGGTCAGAGAAAACCTCTCCCGAGAGAGCGTATTTTAACAGCGACTTGTTTTCAGTGAATTGAAAGAAGCAAGGGAGAAGCCATGTGAAGCCACACGAAGCCATGTGAAGATGTGAGATAAGAATATTCCAAGCAGAGAGAATATTCCAGGCAGAGAGAATATCAGTGCACAGGCTCTGAGGTGGTGTCATGCTTGGTGTATATGATGAGTATTAAAAAGGCCACTGGGGCTTGAGCAGACTGAGTGAAAGAAGGAGCTGTCATGAATCAGTTTTGCTGGGCACATATTAAAACTACTGAGTGAATGACTTCTGTGCAGATTGACACTTCTGGTCTTAACGTGATTATTTCTTGTAATCTGTCCATTAAATTTACATGACACATTGTAAAAGGGTCTTCAAAAACCCATCTACTAGCCTTAGAAAAAACAGATTTAACACAAGGGTAATCAGTTTGCTCAATTCAAGAACTAATTCTTGTTTCACTCTTTAAAGTCTTGTCCATCCTACACAATTCCTAATGAAGACAGGAAACCATCAGTTAATCAAGAAATTAGTTAAGTTGAGAAAAAAGTGTTAATAAAAGCATAATCTGTTCATTCACTGATCGTTTATGGAAAAAGAGCTTGATGTACATTTTATATATACATTTGAAATTTTTATGTAGAAAGAATGTCAGATTTAAGACACGATACCAACAACAATAGAAACCAAACAATAGAAAATCATTTTTTAAAGGGCCATATTACTCTTAAAGACATAATTATCCTAGGGTTGCCCATGAAGAACATGCAATGACAATTGATGCAACTGAAACTTACTCAAAAGACAAAAGAATAGGAACGAGAATTATACTTTCTACATTTTATGAGAACCTAGACACATTGTACTTGAACCTTATGAGATTTTTTCCTTTTTACTTCAAAAATAGCAGTGTCACCATCAGCACCAAGAATAAAACAATAACAACACATGCAAGAATAGAATACGTATTCAACGTCTTGAGACTTAACAGAGTTTTCCTGCGAGTCGCAAATGACTTGCAATGAGACAGTGACCCTGCCACCTAGAAAGAGTTGCTTCAGAAGTAGGAGGTGCTAAACTTTAAACAAAATCATAGAACTCCTCCAATCTTTCCTCTCTTACTGAGTCTATGTCTTAAAGTGCCGTAAGTCTTGCTGACAGTTATTGCCACATCTATTGACACACAGTCAGCATCAGTTTGAAAAGAGTTTTGGAGCATAGCTAGGGCCCATTACCTGTCCCCTGTCTTCTCTTACAATTTATTTTCACCCCAGTAGGCAACACCTCACAATGTCATTAATTTGTTAGGCAGCTTGTACTTTTCCCATACAGCCTACTTTAAAGAGGGCTCTTATAAACAGCTCTGTGGATCACCGGTAATTCAGTGTACCTCTGGGAGGGCATCAGAAATTTAAGAGCAGCAGGTACAACCTGAACTGGTTGCTGAGGTGACGTGGTCTCTGCTGCTAGATCAGTAGGGGTGGTCATGGTGATTAGCCTACGTGGTTCCCAGGAAATCAGTACTGTGGCCACTAAAATCTTAATAAAGTGAGAGATGGTAGATGTGCAACTTTTAAAGGGAAGGCAGGAAACGCATAATGTGTTCTGTGATTCACCGTGAAGAAGAAAGGCACCAAGAAATTACCTGCAAAAGCAAGATATTTCAGCCATCCCAATAGCTGACAAGAGTTGAATGCATTCTAACCAACTTTCATTGGGACAAATCTAATAAAAAGTGCCCCATTCTTCAGAAGGGATGATAAAAAACAATTTAAATCAAAAGTGGATCAGAAAGCAGTCTAATTCTCCATTAGATCTCATTTAAAGACTTTAAATCTTCAGAACTCTACTACTTTAATCATAAAATGGTTTTTTTAGAAAAAGAAAAATTTTCTATAAACTGAAACATCAATATTATTTATTTTTATAATTCTGTGGTATCAATATTAATTCCTAGAAGGGCTACTTGTTCCATAGCTAGAGAATGACCCCTTAATCTCTACCTCCTCTCTCACAAATGGAAGCCAAATTTTGGAACTGTTTCAAATATTCTAGAATGTTAGTCTTGTGCATATTTTAAAATTTATGGAATAATAATAGGATCACCTTATATTTCTGTAGTAAATTATTTCTTAAAATGTATTGATATGTACAAAAACACCCAATGAGGTAGAAAAGTCAGAAATGTTTATGTCCATTTATATAGGTTATGAAACAGCCTTGGCAAAGATAATAATTGGTCTGAGGTCACAGATTTCTTTCTCTCTTTACCATAGAACTTATTACAGCCAGGTGCTTATATTCTAGGACACTAAAAACTGAAGCCTGTCTATAAGAAATTCAGTAGTCTTCTATGTCCATGTTGAAAGTCTTTCTTATCAGGGGCTGCTGACTTGGAAAGAAAGTAGAGGGAATGAAGGCTGGGTTAGATAAGAATTCTGTGTAAGATAAACCGATTGATGTGATATTATTTTAGTCTTTTTTTTTTCTTGCCCATGGAATATCACACACCTCATGTGAAGACATAAAAAGAAAGAAAGGTCAGTACAGTATTGGGACTACTGTCTTCTGACAGAAGCTATTGTCTTCTGGTCTACAAGTACGTTTAACGGTGGTACAAGGTTCTGTGAAGAGAGCGAGTTGTTCAGTTACTGGGGCAGGAATCACTAAACAATGGTCCTTCTCATCTGGAGGAGAAATAGTGATGAAATCTGAAGAATGCATTATTCTCAAGTGATGACACATAGCACAAGAAAGGAAATAAAGACAGAAAACAAGGAATTCCTTTCTCCTGTCTACCCATTTCCATCCTCCTTTCCTTTGGGATAATGGCGTAATGATTTGTTTTTTAGAGAACCTTGTTTTGTTTTCCCCTACTCTGGGTTCCCTTTTTGAAAACAAAACTAAATGCCCTCTGCCTTCCTCCTGAGTTAGTGCTTTGGTTCCCTGATTTTCTAATCAGGATTTGCAAAATTATTTGTGTTCAAGTAATGTACTTATTTTGTGCTTCATTTTGACATCTGCATGTCTATTAGCCTTTCTTCATAAACCAAATGTCTATATGCAAATATATACACCCATGTACACACACACACACACACACACAGGCACACTCTATTACAATACATATATACAAGGCATTTTATCTGAGTAATCACTAGTAATTACTCTTATTTACTAAAGTCTACCATAGGAGTTTAAAATTTCAGTTTTTTTAGTTTAATTCAACTTTTATGCCTAAAGTAATTCATTTATTTCATTTTTGGTTCTTTTCAATGTTTTGGATAACAAAATGGCTCTTGACTTGCTAAGGAAGTGAAATCTCAGTATCTTCTATAAACAGCACATTCATTCCTTTCCTCAAGAATGAAAACACCTGTTACAGTTCCTTTTTGATTGCTGACTTTTACATGAACATTTGGATGAAAAGTAATGTTTACAAAGACAACTTATATATAAAGTATTCAGAAACCAAACAGTAGAAAAGAAAAACTAAAAAAGCAAACAGAAATTTAAAGTAGCCTATCTTAACAAAAACAATTATGATAAGACTGCGTTAAAATTTTTTAAAAGAAATAGTTTTCATTAATAAAAAAACAGAAAACATATTAATGAAGAATTTAAAAATAATACCTCACTATAAAAATGTACAAAGCCTCCAACTCAAAATAGCATTGTTAATATATCAGCAGATTTTAGTTACATACTTTTCAAATGAGACATACAGACTAATTCATTGCATATCTCTGAGAGCTCCTTAAATCCTACACACATTTTAAATAGCTATTTAAATTTGATACAATTACTGTCTTTTTAAAATCAAAAGAGTATTTTCATACTTGTAGACTGAGTAAAAGATACATTGACACCTGGTTTCCTACTAAACTCACTAGATATTCTGGAACTCTAGGCTTGGTGAGCTGGCCAGGGTGGGGTTGTGAAGAAAAGACTATATGGGAAAGAGAGTATTTATCATCAAGCACAGAAAATTTGGCAAAATCATCACTAATGAACATATTTCATTTTTACTCCACTACTTACTAAAGAAATTAAAGTATACACTTGCATGTGATCATGGATAGCTTATTTCACAGCACCAACATGTGCAAATAGGAAATGACATGTCTCAGACCTACTTTCTATGGAAGTCACATTTTTGTGCACATGACTCTTTTTAATTTTGAAAAGACCTTTAATCATAAATTCCATAAAGATTTCTTTCAGTAAATCTAAAAATGGAATGTTCTATGATAATGATTGGTTTTCCATTGCCTACTGGTTTTCTAACAGGATACTTTGAAAATTTGAATGCCACAGACTTAGTAAGAAAATATGTTTTATGTAGTTTTTTGGATCGAGAAGGATTTGTAGGAAAAAAAGTAAGTATGCTAAGGGCTTTAACTATCAGATGAGATATGAATTTAAATCATTCTGCAAAAGAAAATTCTTTAATGCTTTTTGGTATTCATTGCTTTTTGAAAATGTTGTTATCTGTGTTTCATTCACAGAAATTCAGCTTTGCAAATAACAACTGATTCTTTCATTAAATCAGAACCAAATTACTAATCTCAGTATTAATGGTTAGCATTGACATCTTTAAAAAGGGTAGAAAGTACTTAATAGACCTGTCTTCAGCCCTGAAATGAACAACTGTTCAGGGAAATGGAATTGTTCAAAGATACATTTTCTTTCTGCCAATCTGTGAAATATAATATAATTATTCTCTTTTAATGAATCTCTCAAGGAGGAGCAATCTTTCAGAGCTTGAACAGGTAAAGTATAATGATAATGGGAGAAGCTTTGTAAATAAAAGGATGAAATGAGATTGTTATTTTATGCCATATTATGGGATAATTAGAATAACAGTGCAGTATTCATCAGGCATTTGAACTTTCTCACAAAAGCTCCCCAGGGCTCATTTAAATTAGTTATGTTTATCCATGGAGATTTTTAGTCTTATTTCAAATGACTGTCACCTTACGATATTCAGGCCTCAATATTTAGCTTAATTTGATTAATAGCTGATACTGTACAGCAGCCAACACACTCTGCCTAAAATAGACATTGAAAAAAATCCCTGAGTTTATAAATTCATAGTTTATCAAAGAAAGAACAGTGGAAATATTTTTATTCAGCCAGGAGAATGATTGTACAGCGTGCAGGGACTAGGGAACTACATGCACCTCCCATCTATTTCCACAAAAACAGAGTGGGCTGGATACTGTCCAAGAAGCTACTGTCCATATGTTAATTAGCTCATATAACACAAGACTGTATTCATAGAAACTAAATTCATGGCAGTGGAACTCTCGTGATTAGTTGCTTTGGTTAACTCAAATTCATGCAGTTGAAAGATAATTATGTAGAGGGTGGGATTTGATTCTTTCAAGAAACAGGTTCCTTTGCTCTCCACTGGACCCTTCTAGCACCCTTCATAGTTAGATAAATGTGTGCAAGCAGAACCCGGTGGTAGAGTACAGCCATTTCATCACATCCATTAAGGTTATCCGAAAAAAAAAAGTTATAAAATAAAGAAAGGTAAAATATTAATAAAAGTCCAATATCTCTCCTGGTCTGACTTGAAATCTCTAAATGAGACGTCATTTCACAAGATGGTACAAATGAAGTCTTATTGTTAATTACATTATAGTTTTTCTTGGTTATTATTTTCTGTCTTGATGGGAGAAAAAACATGGTTTTGAATACCAATGGAAAAAGTAAAACTGTGATTTATGTTTTGCATTTTATATAGTTGATTTCATGTCTTTTTGATAGTTTTTTCATGCTTACAATTTTAAAAAATCCTCCCTAATTTGTTGCCAGATGCCATGATAATAGAAAAAATTGTTGTAAGTTCCCTGGAAGACATCCATCACTCCAGCTTCAAGTCATCACCCTCAGAGGTCAGGATTACTATAGGACTTTATATTTAGGAACTTTGTGCAGATAGCCTCATATTTGGAATCCCTATGTGACTACTATTGGAAAACATGCTCTACAAGTGTTACTTAGTTACTTAAGCATTATATAATTGGTCAACATTTATTTAGCTTGGAAATCTGTTTTATAATGCTAGCAAAGCATAAGTTATATTGACTTAAAATTACCATGCAGCCTTAACCTGGGTAGAAGACCTGCCATCATTTCAACAGATACAGTATTGGACACATATGTCACAGAAACAAATAAGATGATAATTTTATCACTGATATCAGACATCAACATCTACAGAAAATGGCCCATTAATTTGTACTTTTCATCCTTCTCTGAAGTTACAAATAAAATCAATAGCTAGAAATGTAGAAGGATCTCAGAATAGCATTTAGCATTTTGAAAACAGAAGGTATTCTGCCTCAAAAATCATATAAGATTAACAACCTGAGCCATAATTATAATAAAAACCTCAAGTAAACAGGTTCCTTTCCTTCTCCCCTTGCATCTATTAAATTGATTGCAAAACCATGTATTTTTAAAAATGCAACTGCTACTACTAAAAATTCATTTTTCTCAAATGCTATTTTGAGATAGCATTTGCTCCTTGTTCTGCCATTCCTATCTACCTTTTTGGATTTTATCCATTTTCCTAACTTCAACTTGTTTTCACCAATGAACTCTTAATGGCGATGATTTCATTTATGTATTAGAAAACACAATTATTATGTTAAAATTATTACTTATCTGTTATATTCAATCCAAAATGATTTTGCAGCCCTACCAATTCTACCATAAAGGGCTACAAAATTATATAGAATGTTTACACTAAAATTTAGTTTCTAGAAGTATACTGCCCCTCAGGTTTTTAAAATTTGACTGTTGAACAAGGGGAAAGAAAACAAAAATGATAGCCATAAAAGGTATGTATTTTATATAGCTCCAGAAGGGATATAAGAATATTCTAAAGATTGTCACCTAGTGGTTCAGTTGTTCCAAAAATATTAATTTATTCTTATTTCTGGCTTCTGCTTTCCAAATTTCTAAGTGGCTAACAGTTTCTGTGAAGTTTTTACAATGCTATGACAAATCGAAATTTTATAAATTCTCCTTGATAATATATATCCTTTTATAGGCCAGCTAGACCAAAGATAAGAGTATTTACTCTTATATTTTTAAAAATATTTTTATTTTCATATATAAGAAATATGTATTATATTCTCTAATTTTTTATTACTGCTTTATAAACTTTAACAGTGTGCCCTTTTGGAAAAATATAGAGTCATCACATTAAGATGCCCAGGTATATGATATAATCTTAAAATGTAAACAGCAATTTTGATATTTAGATAGATTTATTAAGTATGTGCCATTATTTGCATTACCCATTGCTGAAAAACTTCAAAGGAGGCAGTTTAAAAACATACAATTAGGAACACATTTTGAAACATCTCCTTAAAGGTTACTAGATAGCAAATGTTTGGATCTATCTATTTTCAGCCAATGAAAATATCATGGTATTAGTATATGCATATATTTCTATGAAATGCAACATCTCAAATGCCATGATCTTTTTTCAACAATTTTAACAACCAGGTATAATAATGCTGCATGAAATCCTTTTCTTGTTTCTAAATTTAATTGATTTAATCACTGAATTTAAATGCTTGGAAATTGTTCTGCTTGCCGGTATTTGAATGCCAAATACATCATCTACAGTTCTAAAATGAATATTGCATTTATATTTAGACAATTTAAAACACTGCTTTCTAAATTACCCTAAATAACCTATAGAGGCTGGGCGAGGTATCTTATACCTGTAATCCTAGCACTCTGGAAGGCCGAGATGGGAGGATTGCTTGCGTTCAGGAGTTCGAGATTAGCCTAAGCAAGAGAAAGACACCCATCTCTAGGAAAAATAAAAAAAAATAAAAAAATGGAAAACTTAGCCAGGCATGGTGGTGCACACCTGTAGTCCCAGCTACTCTGGAGGCTGAGGCAGGAGGATCACTTGAACCCAGGAGTTTGAGATTGCAGTGAGCTATGATGATGCCACTGCAGTCTAGCCAGCACGACAGAGTGAGACTGTGTCTCAAACAAATAGACAAGAAAGACTCATGAAATGTGTGGAAAAATTAATAATGATGCATGATAAATGTATATTCCCATCAACTTTCAGATAAGTATAACTTTTAAAAGGTATACAAAGCGTTAGAGTCTTAGTATTTAAATGTTCTTTGTGCAATTATCTGAGTAATACAATGTACAACACACATAGATTAATCTCATCTCTTCCAGAACTCACCACCTCCTTTTAAGGATGAAGGCACCGAAACTAATAACCTTATTTACTTATCTTCAGAGGCAAAAGAAATGCAAGTTTTGCTAAGCTGTCACAGACATCATCTCATTTATTCTCTTTGATTAATTTGGTTTGGATTGTCTTGTTTTGTTTTTCTTTTTAATTTCTGGGTATTTTTCAAAAAAATAATAATAAATTCACCTAATGTAGAGACTCCTTAATAGTCAGTCAGATACATAATCTCTCCCTACAGTGCACAGAGAAATCAGATTGGGTGGGATGAGGGAATGCTTGGGGTAAAGTACATGGAAAAGCTTACTCTGGAGGAAATGATACATACTAAATTTTATGTAAGAAGATGACGATGAATTAAAAAAATGTTTACACTTAGTATTCACACAAAGCTATGCAAAAGATAAGAAGTGGTGAAAGCTGCAATAATAGTCTAATGTAGTATTCTAAACTTTAGTCTTTGTGGTCTCACCTTCACAATTTTTGTGCTCTTCAAGTTACCTTCTGTATTATTTTTTAGGTTAGTCATTCTATTCTATTTTTACTTCGATATACTGATTTTACCAAGAAAGTTTACATTATTAATGCTATTATAAACAATTTTTCAAAACTTCAGCATTCCTTACCACAAAGCGAAGACAGTTCTAATAGTAAACACAAAACTATTAAACTTTAAAATATTTGTCTGTGTAGCTGCTAAACCATCTCATTTTCCAGACATGGAGTGTTTGTTGGGTTTTAGGAAATTCTGCCCAAAGGAAAAAATGAGGATTGGTAAATGTGAATGAAATCATTGAAAATTTCTTGCAGTATATATTATGTTAATTAGTTTTTAAATAATTTTTTGTATGATAAGAACCTGGATAGTTGTATTCATATGCAGGGTAGACAGGCACCTACTTAATGAGGTTTCAAGCAAAAAGTCCAGCTGCTCCCAGCAGTACCTCCCTTAGCTTCTGGCAAATGCTTGAAACTCTATGATTTGAATATGATTACTTTTCCTCAGTGGTTAACAAACTTTTTAATGAAGTCAACAATTTTTTTTTTTGAAAATGAAGCAATATTTTAAAAATCAGTGAATAAGTGAGAAAATAGGAATTTTATTATACAAATACATTTAAGAAGTTCAAATTGCTAATGCATTCAATAAATCAAGCTATAATAATGGAGCTATTTTGTTGAAAACAATGCAATGTCAAAGCCATCTTATTTTTCATTGATTTCTGCATTTTGTTTTTGTTGTGTGGTATTGGGAATATCCTGATACAAACATATGTGTAATTAAGTGGTATGAACTTTTTACATCTCACTTAGCCACCTTGAACCATTCTGATTCCATTACTGGAAAATGGAATAGTTGGACTTGCATCTTCAAAGCTAAATCAATTAGAATAACTAAAATAGTTCACATTCCTTGAAAGATCCTAATGCTTGGTTAAAAAATTCTTTTCAACGGTGTCTTTTTTTTTTAATTTCAGAATATTATGGGGGTACAAAGATTTTGGTTACATATAATACCTTTGCCTCACCTAAACTACAGACCAATATCCCTCATGAATATCGATGCAAAAATCCTCAACAAAATCTTAGCAAACTGAATCCAACAGCATAACAAAAAAATAATTCATCATGAGCAGGTGGGCTTTATCCCAGAGATGCAAGGTTGGTTCAACATATGCAAATCTATAAATGCAATTCACCACATAAATAAAAGCAAGAACAAAAAACATATGATTCTCTCAATAGATGCAGAAAAAGCATTTGACAAAATCCAGCACATGTTTATGATAAAAACTCTTAACAAAATAGGCACAGATGGGACATACCTTAAAATTATTAGGCCATATACAATAAACCCACAGACAATATCATACTGAATTGGAACCAGACAAGATTGCCCACTATCTTCACTTCTATTCAATATAGTTCCTTTTTGGTTTTTTTAAATTTTTTTTCTTAAGTCCTCACTCAGACACTGCAAGGACTTGAAAAAAGTGGTGACATTTTGTTTTTTAATTTCAGAGTATTATGGGGGTACAAACACTTTGGTTACATAAATTCCCTTTGCACCACCTGAGTTAGAGCTACATGCCTGCTCATTCCCCAGAGAGTGCACACTGCACCCATTAGGTGTGAATTTACCCATCCCCTCCGCCCCCTTCCCACCTGTCCAACACCTGAGGAATGTTACTGCCCATATGTGCACATTAGTATTGATCGATTAGTACCAATTTAATGGTGAGTATATGTGGTGTTTATTTTCCGATTCTTGTGATACTTCACTGAGAAGAATGGGCTCCAGCTCCATCCAGGATAATACACAATAGCTAGTTAACCATTTTTCTTATGGCTGAGTAGTACTCCATAGTATACATATACCACATTTTATTAATCCATTCACATATTGATAGGCTTTTGAATTGTTTTCATATCTTTGCAATTGTGAATTATGCTGCTATAAACATTCAAGTCAAAGCTGTTTTTCATCTTTGACAATACAAGTTTATGACATACTACAACTTGCTGTTTCAGATATTCATTTAAAGCTTCAATTAGTCAAATTTATTGTATTCTACACAGGCACTTGAAATGTTTCAATTTCATTGCTGGCTCCTTAGCTGCAATTGTGAGCATGTTTAATTACAAAATCTTCTCTGATAAAAGTATGAGTGATATATAAGCCAGTACAAGCCTATTATTTGTGGGAGCTAGTTAACTAACACAATTTCTTTATGAACAAAAATACAGCTAAATAGTGATCTTCATTTTCATTTGAAGTACAGATATTGTCACCTTGTTTTTACTTCCACTGATGGTTATACACTGTTTGGTGCTTATGCTAAACAAAAGCACCTGAGATTGCTGACCTTTTAATTGCATGTGGTTCTAATGCACTGTGGTGATAATGTGCCCAGTCGTACAATTTTCCTCATTAAATATGCAAAGACATTTTTAAATGACCATTGCAGAGCTACAGACTTTCTAATCAATGCCACAGTTATTTATTTATTTATATGTGTATAGGTAAATAAGTGTGTATGTGTATTAACTATCTATCTATCTATCCATCTAGGGAGAAAAAAGAAAAGGAGGAAGAGGAGGAAGAGAGAAATTGTTTTTTTCTGGTAACATAAGTTACTGATTTGAGAACTATTATTACAACAAATGTATTTTTATTACAGACTTTTTTATTGTTCCAAAATATGGCAATGAATTTGAACCAAATTTTTACAGAACTGCTGAAGAATTGCAGTTATAACTCAATAGAACACAGTTTGAAAAATAATGTTTTAGCTGAAGGCCTTTATATCTTTTAAAATGCAAATACCTCTACTTTCATCTGCAATCAGTCATTTATACATTAATGTGAATAAATTTATTAGACATCTCTCTGAGGTTAATTCAGAAGAGGGGGAGGCAAAGATGAACTTAGCAACTGAAAGACGTGGGAAAGATTTAATATTAAGGATAGGAGCATTGAAGAACAACTTGCTCCTGCTTTACAATTTTGCTTAAACACTGTGTTGTCTAAATACAATACATTCATTTGTATTTTTAAACACATACACATACAAAGAAATTGTCTAATGAATTGAGTGTCAGTCTTCATACGCTTCAGACTGCCTCCAATTATTTTAGAATATTTTGCTGGAACAATAATGTAATTAAATTAATTACTTATAATTTTGTTCAACTCTGAATTAAGTCAACAGTAAAATTTCCAACCAATGAATTTATTAATTGACAATATTTTGATCTTATTATGTCAGTGTCCTCAAGTATAGGCAAATGGATTTTGCAGCAGAAATCCCAGATCATGTGCAGCTTAATACAAATGAGGATTTACTGCTCCAAATCCAATCTTGTACCATTGGCCTGTGACATTGGTTTAAATTAGAATAAAAGCGTAAACTTTTAAAACAATTTAAATCCTTTTACTAAATACAATAATTTATCTCTATTATGTGAATTTAGTTATATGGTTCCCCCATTCTCACCCTCAAAACAGAAATTTTCTAAAGTTTGTGAAAACAAGCATCCATTCCAATATAGTAAAAATTCATTTAAAACTTCTGACAATTTTTACAGAATTTTTAGTTAATATTTTAAGAAAGTGCTTCCTGAAAAAGAAGAAAGTTATATTACCAAATTATTCATTTCTTTACTTACACATTTGCTAACAGTGGAAGTTATTAATTTGATTATAGGTTTAAAAAGTGTTGGACTAGAGCTGTATTTGTCATATTTCATTCTAAAGTTTATGCTTATAATAATTTTATATAAATTTGAGAATATATTTAGATTCAAAATAATGATTGACCCTCACATGTAATAATATTGCTTTTTTATATCAAGAAATTGTAAACAAAATCAAGTGATAGAAATATTACCATTTAGGAAAGAGGCACATACAGATATTCTCAGTAGTAAATTACATTTTGGGCTATTAAATGTAACATTTAAGAATTAACAGTATAAATATGAAATAAAAATTTAGAAGCATTTTGAGATACTTTTGTCTATTCTTAAAATTTTAAAAAATTTGATAAAGTTAATAAAAGACTAATTACCATATAATAATCTATTTTTTAATATTCAGCTTAAAAGGTCATTCTTAGTACTGAGTTTATACTTCTAAAATAAAACTAAACCAAAACTATAAGCATAGTTGGTTAAAAAGGGAACAAAAAATTGAGCATAATCAGTTATAAACATGCCTGTTATTGCTCATACAATAAAACATCAAAAACTCTCTGATTTTCACTGCTTTTTTCCCCATATGTGTACTGAGAAAAATGTATTACAAAGTTACAAACTTTGCACATTCCCATTTCTCCTTTCCCAGTATTTACTGGAACTTGGTCCTAATAGTTACATAGTAAAAAGCAAGAAGACAGAATGCTAAGAGAGAGCTTTTTCTACAGTCATGGACACTGACAGTCTGTGACAATTCTTGAAGCTGGTTTGTCTGTGTTTTATTATGAACGTGCATTCCTGAAAAAACATGCAAAGGAGGGTGAGTGAGCCCAGGCAAACAGCATGTCTGCCGAAGCTCTATAGAGAGTATACAGACTTTTGTCTAGGTGGAACATGGCCATGTGTCTTAGAAACTTTCATTAGCTCCATGGGTGGATAGAGTTGAGCCACTGGGAATCAATTGGGATAAATATCTGGAATATGCACATGCAAAGGACATGGCAAGTATTGGGATATAGTGACCAAATAGAAAAATAAACCTGGAAATCATTTTGTATATATTATTCTATGTATATACATAGTAAAAAATTTTTGCAAGGAGGGAAGCAATGCATATGTATGTAGTACATAATAAATATAGTCTTTAAAACTGAAAGAGATTTTTTTAGTTTAATCTTAGTATGGTCCTTAAGCTAATTCTAATACTTAGAAATTTGTCACTATTTTTTACTACTAATCTGACATTTAAATTTATATTTAAGTACAAATACAACCTTAAGGTCAATAACTTCTAGAAACTAACAATTATATTTATTTTGCCCTTATTATTCTCATTTTTACTACACATTTCTCCTTCAAAATGAAATACTATTTTCCTCCATGTTTTCATACAGTTTTATTCTATTCTGAGCATAAAATATCTTAATTCATTTGTTAGAAACTTGCTTATACTAAACTATACAATTCTTCAGGATTACTTATACATTTGAAGGCCATCAAAACCACCTGTCATTGGCAGGTTGTAATAAGCATTTCTTTCAAGAGGATACCTAATACTTTCTCCACTAATCTTTGTCACCTCATGGTACCAAATTCCATATAACAGAAATCACTGCCTGCTGCTGAAACTTGCATCAGGTACCCAAGGACACCAAAACATAAACCTATTGCCCACCACCATCCAGCCCACCAACCTGC
Source organism: Varecia variegata (assembly GCA_028533085.1). Taxonomy (NCBI): domain Eukaryota; kingdom Metazoa; phylum Chordata; class Mammalia; order Primates; family Lemuridae; genus Varecia; species Varecia variegata. The sequence continues at coordinate 127,045,201 of CM052437.1, read as the reverse complement.
TTCACATTTCCCTCTCTGCCTTCCTCCTTCCCCACCTCCCTCCCTTCCTTCCTTCCTTCCTTCCTTTCTCTTTTTTATCTTCTATTGGACCCTTAAGGCAGCAATATTTTGTCCTTGCTCCACGGAACTGAGACAACATGTTTTCTTGATTTCTTAATGCCATCAATGGTATTAGGTAAATTCTAGAAGGGAAAAAAATACTATAGGATAATATACACTTATTAGGGAATGATAAGTTATTAGAATATCACCACTTTGATATCTTTATTCATAAAATCAATCAACAAGCATTAGGTATCACATTCCAATGTGAACTATCTTACAATGGAGTTGAAAATTCTGACCATAGCTATTCTATCCTGTTTTGTTAGTTCTTTGTTCTCTCTTTCCCAGGCCTCTTATGTGTTTTTATTTATTTTCTGGAAATATAGCAACAGATAATCAAAATTTATTGTGGGATATTTAAACATTCCATTATATACAGTACTTACAACGATAGCTTAACGTAAGATAGCTTCAATGAATGACAAAAATCTTATAACTTCACCTTAAAAAATCCTTAAATAGGCCCTTATTTTAGCAACTCAAATATCCTATCCAAGATGATCACATTCCAGAGGAGTTTAAGGTACAATATTTCCTATGTTATTATTCACTAAATACTCAACATGTATTTTATTTTTCTTTGGGAAGAGTTATATCCAAAAAAGAATAATAAAGGAGAAAAAAAATCCATGAAAAATATAGCCAGTTTATACACAATTTTAGAATGTATTATGATATAATTTTGTCACACCTGGATATATGATAAGAAGAAAAATACAATCATATAAATATACACATTATTATAGTGTGATGGAAACTTTAATTTGAAGGTAGCTTTTGAAAGCAGATTAAGTAGCAATTTAATAATTAATTGTTAGAAAACTTACCCTGACTTGCAAACTTCAACTCTTTGGCATCTGTGAGGGTAGTCCTTTTGTCGGATCCTTTTTTCTCTATTCTGCGATGGCTTCGTCTTTTCTTAGACTCTCCCCAAAGATTGGATCCTCCATGCATGCTCGGTATATTCAATATAGCAATTCCTTCCAGAGAGATGTTTATTAAATCTATCTGGACTCCATCACACTGATCAGTAAAAAGAACAGAAACAATAGGATATATTATCATTCTCTTGTTGATTTCTTCTTTTTCATTTCCTTATCTTTTAATAAGAGCTTTTAGATCCATAATCTTGTCATTTCTAAATAAGCCTTTCAAGAACACTTAAATATTTGCCCTAAATGTCAATATAAAAGATAAAGCAGCCACTAACATTAACCAGTTATTATTAATAGTCCTTAAAAATGATCAAATTATATCAACAAGTTATCTTTGGCTATAATAGAAAACCTTTGGGAGAGGCACATGTTAGTGTTTGCATATATAAGCAGCCACAAATTTCCAATGTGTGATAAAAAGGTTAATTCTTGGAAGTACAGTCCAATTTTAGGCAGAAATTTTAATGATTGCTGGCTATTTAGAACATACTACAAGGCACTACTGGGGGAAAGTAAAGAACAGAATTCATGATTCATGGTGTCACTTTTTTGGCTGAGAAAGAAGTGGCTTTAAAGATTTCTGTAAAAAAAGGCCTGGTGCAGTGGCTCGTGCCTGTAATTCTAGCATTCTGGGAGGCCAAGGAGGGAAGATGGCTTGAGCTCATGACTTTGAGACAAACCTGAGCATGAGCAAGACCATCTCTACTAAAAATAGAAAAAGTAGTAGCCCCAGCTACTTGGGAGGCTGAGGCAGAACAGCTTGAGCGCAGGAGTTTGAGGTTGCAGTGGTCTATGATGACACCACTGCACTCTCCTCAGGGCCACAGACTGTCTCAAAAAAAAAAAAAAAAATTCTGTAAAAAGAAAAGTACAAAACAGCAATTCAAAGAGATTTCAATCACATTGGAGTGACCAAAGATAGTTTGTAGGATTAGATGAAGTTCTAAGCAGGATGTCAAAGGCAATGAGAAGCACAGTTGTCCAAATCGCTAAGGAGGACAGGACAGTTTCAGGACAGTGAGGGAAATGCTGAGAGTAGCGGTCAAAGGACTCTCCAGCCAAACATGACTTTATAGCTGCTGAAACAATAGGTTAAAAAAATTAATCAGCCAGACTTTTTTGTTTGCTTGGTGACAAAGCACTCTGGTCAGTATGAAAAATATGGAACTTGCTAACAAACAATGTTTTGTTGTGTTCAACATTGTCACTTTTTAATTTTTTGAATTTTATGTTCATTTCTGCTGATGGATATGTATAAAAAGTAACATGGGTAATCCATATTTTTTGAATTACTAATTTATTTATTTATTTGCTTTCAGTTTTCTAAAATGGTAGTTATTATAAATATATCCCAGAAATTATTCCCCCAATTTGAATTACAAGTTAATATGAGAAGAGATAAAAGCATATTAACACATGGATTTTTAAAGAACTTATTAGGGATATGCATTACTTAAATTGAGGTCTATCTACAGTGGGATTATTTCATTTGCCATGCTTTATTACAGAAAAATCATTAATACCAACTTCATCATTTCTCATGCCAATCATGATTTTTGAACTTAGAAGAGGCAATACTCCACCAAAATGATGAAAAACAAACAAAACAAGCAAAAAAACCCTCTCTTTTTGCACATTCGCCTCATCATACCGAATCTAAGCTTGCATCTTGTACACCAAAAAACAAAAACTGTGAAATAAAGAAACACATCTTGAGCCTACTTGGCAGGGGTAGAAACAAATTCTAGAGAAAGTGCCAAGTTTTCATTCAATTTGTTTCAAGGAGAGTGAAACCAAGGTCTGGATGATGTCTTTTTTTTTCTCCCCCAGAAACAAGTGCTTTTTCCTCCTTTTCATGTACTAAATTAAGATGATTTCTTTTTACTAAAGAATTCTGCTCATGTGTATACTCACTTACCGCTATATATTCTAGATAAACAGATATTAATTTCATAATTAAAAGTAATCTTGTGTAAATACCCTGCAGGCCTCAATGAATCAAACACATACTGTGTGTCAGGCCTCCCACTGTCTTCAAGTGGAATGTACTGGCTGGATAATTAGATAGTACATATTTTTTAACCTTATTTGCATGCATATTATATCTTTTGCACACTGACAAGCAGCAGTAACAACAAAAGTCAGATTACCACAGGGAATTCCCACAAAGAAGTCTTCATTCCTTATAATTTGCAGCCTAAATTAAAATAATTTGATCTTTGACAAGGATGAAATGTCAAGCAGAAGGGGGTCCTCTACAAGCCACGGCCTGTGGCTTCTGAAATCTGCCTAATTTATGTCAGTCACTTCTTAATACATATTTAAGTATTACACGAAAAAGATGATAAATATGCAATCTGACACCTTTGGTATTTCCCTGCTGTTAATTTATAAAGGTCTGGCTTCCCCCAAACTGACTAAAATCATTTAAATAACAGAAGAATCCTGAAATAAGCTGGAGTTGGGGCCTGGCTTCCATTTTCACTCAATATTGAACACAGCAGGTAGTACACTAAGACAATTATTTGACTAGGCCTTAGAACCCCACTGTGACAAGTTACTTTCAGAATTAGTGAAGGAGGATTCCTTTGTTCATCTGCAGAAAAGGAGAGCATGTTGCAAATGGACTTTTTTTTTTTTTAATTGAACTAGCGGAGTTACATGTGACAACTGAAAAACATCAGTGTATACTATTACTCGTGTTTTCACTCTTCTGAGTCTTGTCATGTGTAGTTTTAAGGAAACAGAGTAAGTCTCTCTCTGAGAAGTGAAAAAAAAAAAAATTCTCAAGGAGTCTCAAAGAACAAGGACTGATTAAGAACACGGATGTTCTTTTGCGAGCAGGACAATGTACTTAAATAAACTGCTATTTATTAATGATTTGTTTCCACTAGTTCTTGACCCCAGGCTACCTTCCTCTGTTTGCTTGGACATTATGTTCATTAGTCTGGAAAATTTCAGAGCTGGTTCTGATGGAGACCAGTAATTGTAGCACGTCACTTGAGTGCATGAAAATAAAAGCTGAGGTGAAGGCTATGAAATATAAACAAGTTATAGTACTGTGGCAGATAATATTTTTATACCCTTTGAAGATTTATGACTTTTAAAAAGGTAGCTACAGAGGAAAAGAAAATAAAGGCTTAAAAGCTAACAGCCTCAGTTAGTCAATAAATCCTGAATATTTTTATTATGTAGAAAAAAGGTCGTTAACATATAGTACTATGGGAGCTATTTCTAGAGTGTAATTCTGACATGTCATTGTCCACTCTTTTCAGTGTTAAAATGGAAGATCTTATTCTAGAGACAACTTTACCTGAAAGAAAAGAAGATGGTTTAATTTTTCTGCCAATGTGTTTTGATTTTAGTTTAGGAATGTGCCCTGGGCCATATTATATAGAGGTGTTAAAGACAAGCATTTGTATGTGAATTTAGTATTTCAGATCCACTTAACATGTCACTTGATAGGGATATTTAAAACATATGAAGAACTTTGGAGAGCTCTAACTGTGGATAGTAAATTTGATGAGATGCAATTCATGATAAACTAATTTTTTTCTGTAGTGAGTCTGATTCTATGTCTGTGTCAGATAAAAATTGTTCATAATTTTATTCAGTGAAATATATAACATTACTTTATAGCTGATTTTAGCATTAGGACATGTGGGGCAGGAACTATGCTTAGAAACTCTGCCCTATTTCCTTTAAGAACTCTGTGTTTTCCAGGTTATTGGGCAATCAAAAGCTTGTCTTTCAAATCCAGCTAATTTATTTTGTGTTTCTGATGCTACTCATACCATTTGTTAATTCTTGAGATTATTTAGGTTTGTAGAGGTGCTTAATCGTTTAGACAAATCAGTATCTAGGGATAGAAGTTCTTGGCTTTAAAATTTACCGTCCTTCCAAGTCTCACTGACAACTGAAACACTGAAATACCTGAAGAATAGACTTTCTTACTCTCTTATTAACTTTGCCTGGTACATGGAGCAAAATAAAAATTCAGGGACTTTATAGCTTCAATCCCAAATGCTGGCCTGAGTTTCTTAGGCACACACATCCGCCCCTACCCCATAAATACTTTAATACAAACTTTGCTTTTAAAATATTTTCGTATAATTTTGAAGTGTTTCATTTTATTTTTTATTTCTTTATATTTTGTAATAACATTAGAAAATAACTGAATTTCTTTCAACTAAAAATTTCTACTTTATGGATCACTCTGTACCTATATATGTGTGTGTATGTGTGTGTACATATATATCTCTCTCCAATCCATTTGTTTCCTTATTAGATTTAAATATTTTGGCAGGAACATAATTCTTATTTTTCTTAAATTATTAAAGAAAACATTCATCCCTGCAATGGATATATAATAGTATATCTAATTCATAGGGTTTTGATGAAGACTAAGTCAGATAATACATGTGCATTGCTTAGCACCATGAGTTAGAGTTAATAATTGATAAATCTTAGTTATTATTATTTATTATTATTCCATGATATTTATATCATCTCAAATATTTACTCCCTTTGGAAGGAGCTCTCTGTATGTAATGTGAAATAAAAAGACACAGAAGATGAGTTCTTTTTTTAAAAAAAGCTGCCGATAAAATGTATATCCATTGCTTGAAATTCTATTGTTACTGAGTGGTTTATTCTGTTATATATTTTCAAACCATAGTAGTTATAATTTTAGGCCAAATAGGAAACAACAACAAACAGAATCAAATTTACGAATTGCTGTTTTTGTTATATTTAATTATGAAGTAACCTGGAGGGTAGAAAGGCATATTCTGCTAATATGATAGACTGGACTCATTAAAAAGTGAGCAGGGAGGCTGATTTTGCATTACTATCCACACAGACACACACACACACACACCCCAAGATATGCAACAATACAATGGGCAGTGCACACAGTGCTGGCTGTGATTTATAAATGCTATTGTAGTGGTTCTCAGAATAAACCAGTGACACAGAGCTAGAAAGCCAGACTTGGAAAACATGTAGAAACACGACTCTAAGAAAAATAACTTAGTTCTAGTGGCCCAGAGTTCTTGGAGAACACTCTAAACAGTTTTTCTATAAGATGTAAAGCTCTGTGGAACAAAACCAGTCAATTTTATCATTATTTAGGACTTTAAAAATCAATGTTTTCCACACTTATTTTCATTCAAATGTCTTTTGCTATATATTGCAACATTTTTCTTGAATATTTTTTACTTTATGACACATACAGTATTATTCTATAGGTCAATAGTTTTTCAATTTGTGTTTAGGAGTAGGACAAGGAAAAGAAAGGTACAAGAGAATTCAGGGTCTCTACCTACATTCAACCAAAGCCACACTTTTATTTTTTTAATTTTTTGGCTTCTGCTACAGATTTTCTTTGAGCCTAGATTTCTGAGGGTAAGAAATGTCCAAATTCACCATATAAAGCAACTTTTTAAAAATAATGATTTTGAAAGTAAAGGGGAACTATTAATTTTTTAAATAAATATGTATGTACCTATATAACTACATGTATAACAATATATGACATGTAACTGTATATACTGCATATATAACTACATATAGTTTTATATATAGTTATACTATATATAGTCATATGTCATTTTATATATATGTATATATAATAGTATATATAACTATATACTACATATGTAACTACATATGTATATGTGCATACATATAATAGTTATATACATACTCTATATTGTTTTATGTATAGTTATATGTGTAAATAAATAAATATACACATATGTATCATTATGAATAGTAATCACAGAAAGTCCATGCTGAACCCAAATCCTTCACCTTCTGTGATCATATTCCTTTTGAAGGCTTTTATCTGATCCAGTTATGAAGGGCTTTTCATCATTCCATGACCACTGATTCTATAATAATTCTAATATCTAATCCTATTTACTGATCATGATGAGATGAAAGCACAAAAAGTTTACAGGAAGAGTAGTATCATTTTTGGTATTATTATCAGTAACAGGAAATTAAAAAGTTAGGATAATGAAGAATCCAGCCAGGTCATTATAATTGCCCATTATAATGTGGTCCATAACTACTTCTGTTTACCAAACTTATTACCTGAATAGATGCCTCTAATGCTTATGTGTAAGTAGAGGATTTATTCATTTATTTTTTAAATAAAAAGTGTCAAAGCCAATATTTCTCAATTTATATCAGCTAGTCATTAAGTGTTCATGTTTCATAATTCTGTTCCTTTGGTTTTTGTCTTTACCATCTGTCAAAATATAAGTTTTCCTTTTTATTTAACCCCTAAAATCTCTCAATATAACTTATTTTCTTTTATATCTTCAAAATTTTGAGTCCTACAGTGTCTATATTTTTTGATAGACCTATTTGCTCCAAGTCTTTTTAAAATGTGTCTTTTCTTGCTATCTTTGCTCTATTTCTTGGCATTTCCACTTTCTATAAATGTAATGGGGAAATCGCAACCTTGGGAACTGACAAAACCTAGTTAATGAACGGGAATGGAATAGAAAAGTACACTTTTTAACCTTTATTCATAAAAGTAAGTACAATTTTAGTGAACTGTGTTTTAAAGGTTATAAGATACTGAGACCTGAAAATAATAAGTTTTTTTTTAATGTATCTTGCAACTTTTTTCTTTTTCTTCAACTACTTTCTTTTATCTTACATCTTTCTATCCACACTATGCCCAGTAACTTTTTCATTGATTTCCACAGTTGTGTTCGACTTCTCATTTTTTTATACTATATTAAAACAACTCATGCCCACACTTAACATTATACTGGTATTTCAGATAGTGCTACATTCCCAGTAAGTGAAAGAAATGACAATTCAGAATCTTGAGTAAATCTACATGGATTGCTTAATATACATTTCATTCCATGGGCTACAACGCGAACATATTAACAACCAAGTTGAAGCCATTTCATAGTATGACAAAATAGAACTCATTTTGCTTACTTCTATTTCTACAGATTCATGTAGCTTCTTGCAGGTGGCTGAGAAAGTTTCAGATGTGCCAAACTCAAAATACCAAAATTTGTTCTTCATTCTGAAAAAGGAAAGGAAGAAGCAACTTAGGCAATCATCAATAACAGAAAGATGTTTTAAAAAATGGTCTCTCTCTTGTATTATAACTAATATAAAAGGTTTGAGGACATATGATCTCTAAAATGTAATAGATGATCACATAATTTTCAAAGCTTAAATATTGGTGTCAAATTGTATGATAGCCATGAAGAGATTACAGGAATGTGTTGATCTGACAGACTCAAGTATATCTTTGACTTTCTATTGGTTGATCAGATTTTTAAATATAGTTTTAATGCTCATAATTCTTAGCTTGTTCTTAGGCAATTTGACTTTAGTATTAACCACTTTATAATCAAAGAGAGAAGAAAAAATTGGAATTTTTCGTGGGAAAAAGAGACAAGACTTAAATATGCTAAATTTTTCTAGATGGCTAAGTAGTCATTGGATATTGACATGATTGGACAGCATACTTAAAAGAAAAAAATTAGTGACTATCCATAAAGCTAAAATTTAGTAACTTTAGAATAGCTATTAACTATTTTTAAAGATATTATCCTCTTTAATACAAACAATATGGAAAATTATGATACAGAATGAACTTCTTTAGTTGTTTCAAGAATTATCAAGACATAAGTAAGTCATAATACAGCATTAAAGAATTAATAAAGTAATAATATATCAACATAACACAAGTTGCAAAGAAAATATAGTTAAAATTATTTCAGTATTTAATCCTAAAATAAAATGTTCAAAATGTATTTTCTCTTTGACCCAATGATGTTATCTTTGGCTTTTTGTACCAGGTAATTAAATTTATGAATACTTAATATAATTTTCCAAAGATTGATTATATTTCTATATTATCCAATATTAGATTTGAAAATTCATTCATAAGAAAAAATGTAGTTTTTAATTATACATAATTTTAATAAGGTATCATGCCCCAAATTAGAAGAAAATACAAGGCAGGGCATGGTGGCTCACGCCTGTAATCCCAATGCTTTGGGAGGCTGAGTTGGGAGGATTGCTGAAGGCCAGTAATTGGAGACCAGCCTGGACAAGAAACAAGACCCCTTACCTACAAAAAAAAAAAAAAGGAAACCCAAAAACCTATCCAGGCATGGTGGTGTGCGCCTGTAGTCCCAGCTACTTGGGAAACTGAGGCAGGAGGATCACTTGAGCCCAGGTGTTGGAGGATGCAATGAGTTATGATGATGCCACTGCCAGCAGAAATGAACAAGTGGGCTGGAATGTTGCATTGCTGGTGTTATTGAAAGAAATGTGGCTATTGGAATAATCCAAATGTAATATGATTGAAGGCCTAAACCAAGTGGCAAGGAAAATGAAAAAGAAAGGCTCACTTCAAGAGATATAAATGAGGTAGAATCAATAGAAACTGGCGATATTCGATTATCCTGATTGATGTCATCCCTAGGTTATCTCTGAATGTATATGTAGGGACATCAGAGCATTATTGCAGCATAAAAAGGGCTATGGGCTTATATTTTGACAGGTTCTGTAATTTAATCTATATTGTATTGTAGTTTTAAAATTAAATAAATATATGAGGCTTTGGGTTGTAGATAAAGTATTATTCCCCATTTTTTACATTCTGTCCATCAAAGTTCTTCATAGCTTAATTAGCATGATGTGGAGCTTGTATCAGTTAGCCAAAATATGCTCACTTTAGCAAACATATCACAAGAAACAGAAATTCTGAGAATTTACATTCAGCCTTTATTCACCATATTAGTTAGCATTACTGCTCATGTGCAAAAGCTACTTTAAATTCCCCATTATTACAACCATTTTATGTTTCACTTAGATAAATATATGGAGGTAATAAAAAGCACATAGAATCAGATTCCACATGACAAATTAAAGGCTGTTAAATTTTATTTTTTTCAACCAAACTGGGTTTTAGGTTGTAGAAATGCAAAAAAATCACATTTAAGCATGCATGCTATTTATTTTTATGGCTCACATTAGAAAATGATCCAAATAATTCAAACTCAAATTTGTCAGAGAAAACACATAGTTTTGGACTTTAAGAATATGGTAACTGGACATTTAACCTATTGTGAAATGGTCACACCAAAGTCAAATTTATCATATTCTTGGACAGATTTTGTGACTCCAAGGATAATGACAAATGTCCTATGAACCCCATAAAAAGTTATTCATATAATTATAATTTGAATTAATGTATTAAAACCTATTTCAATAAATTTAATTGTAAATCTATAGTTTTCTGTTTAATATTCAAAGTGCTTGGCTACCAGATATTCAGGTAAAGATGAATAAATTAGCTCTCATTTACCAAGCATTTTCTTACTAAATGTAATATTGCTTCTTTTACATATCCTCAGAGAAATGTGAACTGTCAGAGGTTCTGTTCAAGCAAAATCATTCTTGTTACTATGAAATTCAGTTAATATTTAGTTCTCCAAGTTTTAAACTTTCAAATAGATAATTTAATTTCCAGCAATTTATTTTTCTTGAAATTTTTCTTCCTGGCTTACAAGTTTTTTGTTTTGGCTTTCATATGCTAAGTAATGTTAATGCAGCAAACATAAAATAAAACAAACAAATGAAACATGAGATGCCAGTGCGTTTCCCAAAAAGAATACAAAAGAACCTAATTAGATACGAAGCTCATTTCTAACAAAGATGCAACATAAAAATGGGGATGAAATTACCTTATTTGTCTTACTATAAAAAGCTCAAAAGTCATAAACATACAAAAAGCTTTAATTCAGTGAAATTACTCTTAAGTTAAAAGTCGTATGTTTATCCTACAGGTGCATTTGTTTTATTTTTTATGCATTTTGTGGGGATGTAGGTAATACAGGAAGATCATTTAATATGTACAAAACAGAAAAGATTTATATTAGACAATTGAATCCCTTTCTAAGTATCCTTAACTAGTGGATTCTATCTACATTCTCATCTGTCAAGATGAGAAATTAAATCCCTTTTGACCTTTGCTTTTTAAATAAAAGCAAAAACATAATGTCCTAAATAGCTTAGTTAAAATAGAATTAAAACCAATAAGTTGGGTTTTTTACTTATTAAGGATGTTTCCTAAATCCCATCTTTTTCATTAGTTTTCTTTTACTTTTTTTCTGTTATTAAAATATTTAACAGTCATTTCAAATCTGATTTTAATTTTCTCATGGAGAAAAAGTTTCTAACAATTCAATAACTTTATTTTAATACTAAAACTCAGTCCCACTATTCTATGGCATACCCTTGAAGCGTAGCAGGAATTTGGACTTGGCTAACAATGTTGGTGATGGGAGATACAGCATTGGTGACTCCGTCATATTGCAGTGTAAGTGTTTAAAGTGGTGCATTTATGTCATAGAATCAATTCAGTTTTATTCATTTTTCAGTACCAAGAAATATTACACTGGTTATAGGGTTACTCATTTATTCCTAAATGTAGTGAGGTATTACTTTTAAAAATACACCACAAGTCAAATGGAAGGGCCCCGTTTGGGACCTGATTCACCAGTGAATGAGCAGTGTCTGCAAGCAGCAGCTCAAGGCAGGAAAAGCATTCAAAGTAACTACAGCAAACAGAACATTGTCAAGGCGCAGGGGACCTTACCAGTCAGTGAAGCAACCATAGGTTAGCATACGGGGAAAGGCGGGTACATTTGTAATTTATGTTTTTTATCACTTCTTGAATTTTCCTGAGAAACTAAATGCCATATGAACTGCAGTAATAGGTATTTGTTAAGAACTAAGTCCTGACCCAATTTGAATGAAATCAATAATGCGTTTCTTTCAATTGGCAACTACAAATTCACCAATAAACAGTTATGAAAAAGGTTGTTCAATGTATGGAAAAATTGAATTAGTGGGAATCTTTACTCCAATTCATAAAAATTACAGTATCAAGCATTTAAGTGTATAAAAGTGTGTGTATAGGCTGGGCGCGGTGGCTCACGCCTGTAATCCTAGCACTCTGGGAGGCCGAGGCGGGCGGATTGCTCGAGGTCAGGAGTTCGAGACCAGCCTGAGCAAGAGCGAGACCCCCGTCTCTACTAAAAATAGAAAGAAATGATCTGGCCAACTAAAAATATATATAGAAAAAATTAGCCGGGCATGGTGGCGCATGCCTGTAGTCCCAGCTACTTGGGAGGCTGAGGCAGTAGGATCGCTTGAGCCCAGGAGTTTGAGGTTGCTGTGAGCTAGGCTGATGCCACGGCACTCACTCTAGCCCAGGTAACAGAGCGAGACTCTGTCTCAAAAAAAAAAAAAAAAAAAGTATGTGTATATGTTTTAGAAACTTAAGACTACAATTTTATGGCAATTACTATTCATATGAACATATTTGGTGGAAGTGACCCTCCCTATATTCCATATCATTTTATTTTATAAAAAGAAACTCTCAAACCCATGCTTTTTTTTTTTGTTCATAGAAATTTATACTTTTCTCAGAGTAAGAGAATAATGTTGATAATATTATTTCCTAAGGAAGAAACACTGCTATAATGACACAGTGGGGACATTTAATATTCACACCCAAGAGAGCAAACATTTTTCATGTTTCCAGGCAACAGGTAGAGATAGAATTTGTTTTTAAAAATGACATATAAAAATGCTTGTATCTAATGCTCATTCATAAGATGTGCTTGTTAAGTCTCAGGGAAACAATGAAACAAGCTATAGAAACTTCAGACAGAATCATATAATACTCCATCTGAGTTTGTAAGTAAAAAGATGGATATTCTAACAACATCATTTTTAACCTGAATTACTTTTATAAGAGTAAAGAAAGTTTTTCATACATAAGTATATGAAAAGGATGCACCAAAGATCAAATATTTTAGTATGTTTTTCAAATATTTTAGTATGTTTTTCAAATATTTCAACAATTCTCTATAACAAAGAAAAACCCAAGGTTATGTAAGAGAGTTTTTATGGATAAGAATTTTCCATCATAATACTAATTGATTATTTCGTATCTAAATGCTCTCTTTTCTACTATGTCTGGTACATTAGAACTAATTAGTAGAGTGAAAATGGAAAAGTATAAAAGCAGTAGTGATGCAATGTTGCAGAGTCATAACAAAGAGGTACATATACATTTCAAGCTCCTGAGAGCAACGATACATTCATAATTATTTGAAATATAAGATTAAACCTATAAAATGTTTAAACAATGACCAAGGATGTTTAGAACTGAATATCTTTCAATAATTAGATCTTTTCTGTTAAAATAAATGTTTCACCATAATAAAATTTTCCTTAAGAAAATTCTTAGATTGAATGAAATGTATGATAGTAATAATTACTATGTTACTGAGCATGGCACCATGTCAGATGAGCCCACTGATGCTTAGAAGTGATTATCCTAACGTTTCATGGGCAGTAGCAAAATCCAACTCAAGAAATCCTAGCTTTTTCCCATAATGTCTCTCATTAAATACAATAATGAATGTAGCATCTCTTGAAACATTTTTTCTAAGCCACAAAGAAAATGTTACAGGTCAGACAGGTCATCAGTAGATGACACCTTTGTTCATATTTCTATTTAAGTACTTTTATCAAATATTTCCATCTTCTGAAATAAGTCAACTAAAGATGACAGTGTAATCTAGAGCTGACTAATGGAACCTGAGAGAAGTATACTGTGGGAGTCTAAGAAAAATTTTCCTGCCTGATAAAGAGACACACACAAAGTGAAAGCTCTGACCCTCTTTACGGAGCAACATCTTGCCACCATGCAGGGAAGGAAAAGGGAAACCCAGAGATGTTGACCCAGATTCCTGCCAGAGTTGGACAGCCTCATCAGCCACCTTGAAACAGTCTGTCTCTGGATTACTACTCAGGTGAGATTTATAAATAGACTTTATTATTTATTTTGTGTATTCTGTTACTTGCAGCTGAAAGCACACTCACAACAAAGCTCATTATATTTTATAAGAGAATTTTCACCTATATTATCAATGAGTGATTTGGAAAACCTAAATGAAGTGATATATTTGTCATACATTACTATTTTCCTAAATGTGAAATTTGGGTGGCTGAAATAGAGTTAAAGTGGAGAATTTCTGTTTGGCATAATTCCTTGTTCTTATCTTGTGCCTAGAAATACAAATACCACTGAATATGCTTTTCCTCATCTGACTTACTGTCCCCCCCAAATTTTCTAAGAATTATTTTCACACTTATATATGCTTGAAATAATTTTGAAAAATAGCATAAAACAGCCCTTTTTAGAGTGTCCCCAATTTGTATCTGATGCTTCTATGATTGCCAGTGAAGTCTGTATAGACTAGTCAGCAGCTAGTAAGTTCATACTTCTCACCTTCCCCCATGCCACATCCAATAACTTGGAAATAGAGTCACTTTGTGGTATTTTAATTAATAAAATATACCATGTCTGTGATTATCTGCAGAAATATTTAAGATATGGTATTTCTCAGTAATATAAATAGAAACATATAGAGCCTAGGCAAAATTGACAGACAAATGTAACAAGGTAGTAAGATGTGCCTCTATAAAAAAGAAAGCTGTAGTTTATTTAATAGAATTATCATATTCATAAATAGAAAGTGTCTACCACATAAAACATTTAGTAAGTTCAATAAGTTTAAAAACAAAGAAAGGAGAGCACTACAAATGCAGATATCAGCATTTTTCCAAGCCTGACTCTGTATGTCAGAGGAAGTTAGCAGGCTTCTCTCTCTGGTGGGATAGAAATTCAATTATTCAACATTCTGAGCACTTACTTTAGGTATGGTACTGTTATAGGCATTGAAATTACATTTATACACAGGTCGTCTCTGCTTGCATAACACTTATTTTGTATCATAAAAAATATATTAAATTATTTTATATGAATTGTGATGAGTGCTAAAAAGGAGGTATACAGGATGATATTTGTGCACAGTAAAAGGGAATAGAGAGACTACCTTAAGGAAGGAAATTGTTCAGGCTTTCCAAAGACTCTAGGTAATAGATTTCCTTAACCCATCTTTCTTTTGTTCTAATTCCAGAGTTACCAACCAACCCAGAAGTTAATTTGGCTCTCTGTGGATTTTGATATCACTAATGCGATGTCTTGAATGATGGAATTGTGTATTTGAACCCCTGGAAAGGAATTATCATCAACTCCCTTCATATTAAGGGTTATATCAATTTTATAATTGATAAAGTTGAGCAAGTGAATAAGAGCCTGATCATATCTGGGTGCCATGATTCAATTATATGTCTGCATTTACCAAGGTAAGAGTGAAACTCTGGACTGTATGTGATCAAATAACCAAGATATTCCCCACTGGAAAGCCCAAATAACCTTCCTAGGCAGCAGGAACAACTAGCTGGATAATGCTAATTGAATATGTTGAGCCATGTAGTGAAAGAATTGCTTGCTACATTCTCTCTCTTTCAGCCATTCACCAATTGACTTTTTTGGTGTATATGCGTCCACTCCTGTGTGCATGTGCTTTCTCTCTGTCACTGTCTGTTTCTCTCTCCCCATTTCTCCTCCTTTCTTATTTATTGGTTTTTACTGAATACACTAGGTTGATCAATTATTTAAGCACCAGATATAAGAATATATAGCTCTTTAGTTGTAATACAGTTCAACAGATATTTAAGGAACGCCTACTAAGTTTCAGGGAAGTTAATTAAATGTAGATGCTTCAGAAGAGGTATAAGTCTACCAATCCACATATCAGATCAGCTTTCCAACCTGACTCATGGACAACTCTTTACAAGTAGAATACATGTTGATTGGTAATTTTGTAAATCTAACAAATATTCAAAGAGGTCTCACATTATTAAAATAATAACCTTTAATAATATTTCTTTACATATTAAAATATGAATGACACTTAAAATCACTAAGCAAAGTAGTTTCAAAATCCAATATAGGGAGTTCAACATGTGACAAAACAAATTATATGTGTATTTTTGAAAAACATATTTACTTTCATTACTGAATGTGAATGCCATCAATTAATACATTTCCATTATCCTCAGTGTTATAGAATAATTTTAAATCAATAATTATGTATCATTAGGACACATTTTACCTTGCTACATTTAAATCTGTTTCTCCTACCCAATTTTTAAATGCTCTGTTTTCTAAAACTTGCAAAAATCAAGATAAAAATTACACCTCTCGAGTTCCTTCACACATATTTTCCTTACCTATATTCTGTGAAGACTACCACAGCTTCACAACTTAAAAAAAATACCTCTAATAAAACTTGTTTCTATTCTTTGAAAATTAGTTAAGTGTTTTACCTTTTGTTTTTCTTCACACATCAGCAGTCTTTTTCCACTTTGATAACAAGAAGCACAACTTTGCATTTTGAAAATGCTGTTCCCCTTAAAACTTCTCTTACACTAGAACTGAAAAAAAAAATGGGACAATTCTCCTTTTTCTAAAGCTACGGAGGAGTGGTTTTACAAACACATTAATTATCTTATATAAAAATGATAAGGGATAGGAATAATGACATGTAAATTATATTAAAAATATGGATATTTTTCATCAAATTGAAGAATTATATAGTATAACACATGAATCAGGACATCTATTATTATTTAGATTGCCTTTTTTGTCACTGATTTACACCTTGAGGGACACAGATGACTCCCTGAAATATCATGATCTGTTTTTGTTTCCAGTCATGATGCTATAATTTATATAAAATATTCAAGCTGACTTATACATAAACTAATTGACAAATGTAGGTATTATCATTTGGGGATTAATCATTGTGAAATACATGTTGCATAATTCTGAGATGGATGTAAAGGAAACATTTCTCCTCCTTTTCTCTCCAATATCATCTACTGTTTTATTTTTAAAATATGCCGACCCCTTGTGCTCTTTTCTCCTACTAGAAAACATGTCCATATAAGCAGATAATAAGTACAAATTAATTCCAATTGGAAGTATTTTTATAAGATAAAACTAGTTTCAATTTGCATTATCATCAAAAATAACCAAACCACCGTTATTTCCTATGTTAAAATACTAGCAACGTGTTGCATTCATTTTCCAGATTTAAATAAAAAAGTGATCTGTATTTTTCCACGAGTCAGAATAAAGTGAGATTCTTGTCTAAAAAAGTAGTACTGCAATCTGAATCTAGTTACAGTATTGAAGTCATCACATTCTGAATATTATTGGATATTTATGGTCACTCGGTTAGTGACTCATTTAGAGATGCTGCCTATTCTGAACAGATTACAGAGATTAGAGAAAATATCTTATTGTCATTTTGCACTTATCAATAAGAACACAAAACCTCCTAGAGGTTATTTTTAGTGGATAGCCAAATGTTCATAAAATAAATTACAAAAATTATTCTTACTTACATAATATGTTTTAGTGTCCCCAAATCTTGCCAGAGTTTATTATTATGGATTGATGGAACCACATATGTGAGCAGGATCTTTATTTCCTATTTAGCTATCCCTCTAAAAATTTGGAACCTAATCATTTGAGACAGATGAGAACAAAAGGCAACTTCCTTAGGAATATAAAAGGGAAGACCACAGAAAAGAATGTCTATTATTTTTGCTCATTCATTCATTCAACAAATATTCACTGCACACTTCTTATGCACCAGGTACTATTCTAGTTGCTAGAAACTCTTCAATGATTAAAATAGATACAGTTTCTGTCCTCATGTTCATAACCATTATGTATCTAAACATGAGTTTAGATTATCTATATCACTTAGAATTAATGATCCATTCTCTCTACCTCTTCTCATTCTTAAAGCAGATTGTTTATACAATAAAAACCCAAAACAAAATGCAACAAAACATAAAGCAGTTAATTCAGCCAATTTCTGGACATGTCTTTATAATTAAATGATAACTGCATTCATAATTACTTAACTATTAATATTCATTATTGAATACAATGGTAGATTGTTTCCCGGGCACAAATACTCCCATTTCTGTATGTTTCCCTCTATGCAGTGGAACTGCCTGCTTCTTCTCCCTTCTGGAGGTAAACCTCTTTCTCCAACCCCTTGAATCTGGACTATCCTTGTGACTTACTGTGGCTAATGGAACATTTCAAAAGTGATGTGTGAGGTCCAACGCCCAGGCTTCATGGGGCTTCTAGACATTCACTTTTCAACTCTTGGAGCATTACCCTGAAATCTCCATGTTAACAAGCCCACCAGGAGGGATACCCAGGATGCTGGCTGGGCCCAGCCTCTAGCTTATTCACTGGTTCAGGTGAATAACTGCCCATCTAATCCACAGAAATGTGTGAGGTAATAAATGGTTGCTATTTAAAGCCACTAAATATTAGTATGGTGTGCTATGTAGAAATAGATAAAAGAAACAAAAACTTATCATTAATATATATTGGACGCTGTGATAAGCATAACATATACAAAAGTCAGCAAAAGCTCTGCCTATAATCTCTACCCTACAGTATAGTGAGAAAGATATTAATTCTTCAAACACTCACACAAATATTGTGTGAAATTGCTACAGTAATATGTGAAAGGAGGAAAAGTAGAAATATTTCATGAGAGTTATAATCACTGGAAGGGAAGCACATTTCTGGCACAGATGATTGTAAGTGCAAAGGCCCTGTGGTGGAAAGGAGCAAACACCAGAAACCAACAGAAAGGCGGCCAGTGCGGCTGCAATAGAAAGTGTTAGCTCATTAGGAGATAAGATTGTGTTGATTGGGTAGAGCTAGATATTTAGCTGTATAGCATATTTGTCTTATGAATAATATTGTTAGTGGCAGTGCTTATATGGAAAAATACATAGAAAATTTGTGTGTCTTTGTGCTTGTACATTTTATCTATTTGAGACAATTATTTGCTGCAAGAGCATTCAGGAAATGGCAGGAAAACATGCTCCAAAAAATCAGCAGAGGCAGTGCTTGGATTTCATTATTAAACCTTCTTTTGTATCCAAGCCCTCAGAGTTGAAACTAAGTAACCTAAACAAATCTAATAATGAGAATGAATTAGAGAAAAATGAGCTTTGGTAAGAGCAGTTGTATTTGTCTTTCAATTGAACAATTAGACTTTTACATAGAAGAAAAGAAATATGATAGTGCAGTCAAATACAGCATATAACCAGGCAAACCAACAAGTTTCTATTGTGCAGGTTAACTCTGTACTATGTGGTCATTACCTTTTTAAATTCAGTATAAAACAAAGAGTATGAAAAATTTTGAAAGGGTGAAGAAATTTTTCAAACTATTATTGTTCTTCATGAAAGAAATGTGTCAAGTGAAAAAAATAACAGTAAATTACTTCCAATCAGAGAACAACTAGTGAAAAATTTTTGTTAGAAACAAAGTCTTGCCTTCCTCTATGCTCTAAAAATATAGACATAGCAATTAACAATCCTGAAGTTCCCTTCATTTGCCTACAATATTCAAGCTTAATGATTGCCCAGAAGTACTGGCAAGTGACCAAAATGAGGAGGCATTTTGGGGGATTACTGGTTTAAGCAATAACCCCTTAAAACAGGGAAAAGAAAAGAAGAAAAATTCTGTATTCTTTTTGTTACATCCAATCGTCACAATAGAGTAATTTTCTCTCATCATCCATAAATCTATCATCTTGCTAATACTTAGGTAAAATCATTTTCATTGTAGCACATAATATATATTAATAAGCTACTAGACTTTTTCTAATATTCTACTTTCCTTTCCACTTTAGATTTAACAATCATATAATAATCACTGTTCTGCTTGCGAATGAATCATATGCAATAGTAAGGAAATAGCTAAGAGGAGATGCCGCCCATCAGAGATTTAATCATAGGAAATGGCTGACTTTTTATTTCCAATAACCATCTGCACTCATGGTAAATCAGGTGCTAATGAAGCTCAGGCCCAGACTGTACAGGAGCATAAATCTCAAGAACCAAAAGTCGTGGAGCAACAGACCTCAGAAAAACAGAATTTTCTAAGGAAATACACCAAGATTATCATATAGAAGGTCACCATCTGCAAATGTGTCACATAGATGAATATATTTGGTAGTCCTAATACCACTTTATGACACTGGCTGTAAACACCAAATCTCTACTTTTCTTTTGAAACGTATTACTTTCAAATATTATGATCATTTGTAGTTTTATATCTCTTCCTAGACAGTCAACATCTTGAGGGTAGGGGCTCTTTATTTCAGTTTTTTATCTCCTCCATAGTGCTGTGTACATATAAGGACTCACTATTGGAGAATGAATAATGGGAATAAAATGATTAATTGTGGAACCTACTTTTAGAGAAAAGTACTGCAAATTTTTTTTCCCCCAGTGGATAAAGAGGCCAAGTCTAAATTGGGTAGAATTTGTACCAGAAATAGAATTAGATTCAAGTAGTGTCTTCTGATATTCAATCAGTATGTGTAAATCTTCTAAGAGTTTTTGTCTGTCAATCATTATAGTCCTTAACTTCATGCCTTGTTCATTATTTTGGTGATATACATAATAGGAATCAGAACAGAGTTAGAAGGAGAAGGGGTAGCCCAGGACCTACAGCATAAAGTCAAGTCCTGTCACAAACAAAGATTTAAGTATTAGAACTTGACAAGATATTTACCCTTTCCTATATGCTAGTGTAAAACATGGACCACATATACCCCTGTGATTATTAATGATTATATTCTTAACCATTTGCAAATAATACAAAAGACCTGGCTGTATCCTCAGCACCTGAAACATGCTTCACACTTGGTAAGTTCTCCATAAAAATTTGTTGAATAAATGAATGAATACATTCCACCCTCAATATGAGGGTTTTTGTAGTTGAACTAGGTCAGACAACACAGAGCCGGGGGGTGAAATGTTGGCTCAAACTTGTTTCAAGAGTGCTTTCATTTTAGTTTTCTACAAACAAGGGTACTTTTTCAAACGGTATATAGATGATCCAGGGTACAAGACAGTACAAGTGGCTCTCTCCTGGCTTCCTAGTTTCTGGACAAGAGAAAGGAAAGCCCTGAGGCAGAAAGCAGGTGGACACCCAGCTTGCACTGGTGGTGGCTGCCCACCAGCTGCAGGTGAGTCTGAGTTGGCACAGAACACTCACAGCAGCTGTGGCCTAAATCAGACAAGGCAGAGAGGACTTTTTTGTGATGCACCAAGGTCACCTGCTGTGATAATCCACCATGGTAACATTTTATATTTCTCAAAACTCTTAATTTGCATAAGTAACCTAAACACATCATATTATATTTTAAATACATTTTCGATCCTTCTTGTCTCAATAATTATGGAAACAGATGTATATTCTCATCACAAAAATAATCTTACATTAGATTAAAATTTTACGAGCCCATCCCCCCCAAATTAACAAATTACTAACTATGCAATTTTTCATTTTAAATTAAATCATAGGAATAATTTTCATCTCTCCTTAAACCCATTAAAAATCCTGGTACTTTATAGCAGAGATGACATTGAATGATTCGCAAATTAATGAAACCATTGTTACAGTGCTTTAAATTTTAGGGAATAGAATTATAAAAACCTTATAAAATCATGACTGCCCCCACCCCCAGCCCTTTCAGAAGCACATGTGTTGCTTATTTGAATACTAAATGTGTTCAAAGCCATTATATGTACACTTTTGTGCTAAATAACATAACCTAAATAACTTTTCTAGGATATTTAAGGGTACCTAGATACTTCCATGGAGGCAGATTAATGAGAATATTCAAACTGTAATATTGTTCCTTGAAGCAGAAATGAGCTTTCTATAAATGACCAAACTTAGAAGAGAAATAAGAGAAATTTTGCCGACTATGTGAGTGTTGGATTCCTCAAACCTAGGGCAGGCTTTACAAGAGAACCATGGTGTAAGGCCACACTGTGCACTTTGTAATTTTAGCCAATTTCTGTGAAGTATAAGTACAACTGTCTCTGCATTTTACATGTTTAAGTAATATGATGTCACAGCATCTGCACTGTAGAACAGGGGGTTGCGAACTATGCAAACCCCTAAATTTGAGACCATTTGTGTCATGATATTCTTAGCTGTCTCAAGGGATTCACCTTTGACACATCGTGCAGAATTGTTTCCTGATTAGGCTGTTTCAAAGCTAAAAGGGACAAAAATAGGGCTGAGCAGCCAGCCAGCCAAATGTACCTTTTATAAATCTATCTCTAAACTTGTAGAGAACTCTAACAATGGTTTCATTAATTTAACAATCACTCAATGTCATCTCTATTATAATGTACTAAGCTCTTTAGAGAGAAAGAAAAAGGAAAATTGTTTTATTCCCATGATTTAATTTAAAATGAAAAATGAAAAATTGCATTGATGGTAGCCTTGTTAAACTTTTTTGATTTGCTTTATGATTTAAAGTATGGACTTTCTTTTCTTCAGGGCCATGCTTTTGTCTTCTATTTTAAAACTCCTCAGTGAACATTTTTATCTTTCTAGGACAGGTATGAAAACACAACTTAAGTGATTTTAGTAAAGACTTATAATAAGTACTTATAACTTGGTAACAAATACAGCCCAAAAGGATACGTTTAAAACAGTGCATATCAAAACAATATACCCAGCCAGGACCCCCAGTTGTCTGTGGAAACAATGTAGCACTGTGACCCACATCACTAACCATGCACCTCACATTGGCTGGGGCACTTTCCAGATCCCTGGGACCTTCCAGGCATTCTTGCCAAATCCGCTTCCCAGCTCCCAGGGCAGGTTGTACTCCCTTTGCCCATGTGCAGAGTCCTCCTCAACCATGGTTTCAATTGTCCCTTGGAAGGCTCTTTTTAGACAATATAGTAATGTCCCTTCCTCAGAGTGTTCCTTTGATAATGTTCTAAAATTTCTGTCTTTGCAATCCATAAAGGATTTTCCTAGGGCAGGAATTTCCTGGATCTCTCAGCCTACTGAAATCTCCCTGTGATCCTGGAGTATAGTTGAAATACCAGAGTCCCTCAGTCAGACATTCTTGAGATTTACCTGGGGTTACCCAGACCAAATTGTCAAATTTTGTAGCCACACAGGTGAAAGGCTTGTACTGAAAGCAGAACATAATGAAAAACAAGTGAATTTAATTCTAGGCTCACAGTGGGGAGCCCCTTTTCCTCCCTACTAATTTTGAAGTTGACCTCTGTATGAACATTGACTCTCTTTGGGGATCCAGTCCTTTCCAGGGGAAAAGAAGACAACCTGCTAATCCATTTGCCCATATAAACAGAGTCAAAAGTATAGTAATGTTAATTTCTTGGTTTTGAATATTCATTTTTAGTTTGGCAAGTGTACCATGATTCAGTAAAATGCTAACTTTAGGGAAAAATAGGTAAAATGGATCAGCTTATGTGGGTACCATCTTGGTAAACTTTCTGTAAATCTAAAATTATTACAAAATAAAAAAATTATGTAAAAATATTTTGTGAATGATAGAGGAGGTCCCCGGTCATTCAAAGAGTCTCTTAAATCCTAGGGAATGATGCAATCAGTATTTGTAGAAGATATAAAATTATTTAATACCTCTCCCAGATACATTGACTATTTGCATTAGAGACTAAGATCAAATGCCTCAACCAATGTATATTTCTGTGTAAAACACTCATAGATTTAGGGGGAGTTTTCAATAAGATGCATATTGAAAACTTAAAACTCAAAAGGTACAAAAATCCCTTATTTTAAATAAATGGTATACTTGAACACATTTACCTACTCATTTTCTTCAGGCTTCCTTTTTACTACATGATTATGCAAATAAGATTAAAAAGGGAAAAAAACAATCTATGTTTTTGCTCCTGTCCATTATAAATATTTACATATTTTGATGAAGTAAGAAAGTTGTTAGGAAAACTGATTTGGAAAGATGGGAGGAAATTTTGATTAAAAATAAAGTAAGGCATAATGAGATTGGGGAAAATGTCATCTGAGGAAAAAAACTTTTAATTTTTTTTTTTCAGTTTTTACCAACATCCTTATTTTGAGAGTACTGGAGACAATTATGCCACATACACACTTTTAAGACTTTTTCGCATTACACTAGATTTCTTCCTTTTCTAAATTTGTTATTTGTAAATTGAATTCATTTCTCTGGCTTCATTTTCTTGTCTCATTATGCTGAATTCAGCGAGTGTTTGTTTTGCATCCCTCTTTAAATAAGCGCTCCCATTTCTTTTCATCATCTGTAAGTCCTTAACCATCTACAAAATCATTTTTGTTGAACCAACTTTCCAGTTCACGCACCACTGCTACTAGAAATTCTAGGATGAAATCCATCATTAGGTGACTCAAAGAAATTATGGAGTGGGTTTTTTTTTCCACTTCCTGTTTCTTGCCAGTTCTTGAGAAATTTGGTGATTCAGAGAATGAGGAAAGAGAGTGGAGAGTATTCTGATCGGTGTCAACTTACCCGCTAGTTAATGACTTCAGCTGGCTTTAAGCAATTGCTTTTAATACAATAATTCCTCCCCTAAATTCATTGTGAGGCTTCTGTCAGGCATTTTGTTTTGGTGATTGTGAAGTCCAGCTAAAGTGCTGGTGGAAACTATATACTTACTTACTTACAAGCTCTCAGCAATTATAGTTATGCCCTCATTGAAGTGATTCAATACTTGATAACATACGTGGTTAGCTATATCCAAGTCTGGCAGAAATTTGCCTTCAGTGACTAAAACAGTTATCACCATCCAGCACTAAAAGGCTTATAAACACTGTTTAACTTTAAAAAGAAATTCTTTGTTTATCTAAAAAATAATGACAATCTGTTTTTAATTATGCTTAATTGAAAAAGGAATAAAATCATTTGGAAGTTAAAAGAAGAAAAGTGGATAAAAAGTCAGATAATCAGTGGTTATTATAAAGAAAATGAAATTCTTCTCAATGTAAACCTTGTAAACACTACCAGAGTATTATAAAAATACAGTAATATAATCGTACTGTTTTGGCAAGAGTTCCTATCAGACTAGAGAATAAATATTACTCATACTGTATTCATTTGTCTTTAAGTGTTCAAGTAGTATATTTATCAGCTCTATATCTCATTTAAATGTATAACTATATGGTTAATTATCATGATATTAATAAAATTAGTATTTTTAACCTGAAATATTTTGTGATTATTAGAAAACTGAAATTAAAGAATAAGGAATATTCATTGCTTTCATCATACACTGATTTAATATATTTTTCTGAGAGTCTATTGCCTACAAAGCACTACATGGTAATAGAATATAGTTCTTCAATTTTTTTCTTTCTGGCTAATTGTTGATTTCTTATTTCCTTAGCAATCAAAACATATGGACTATGTTTTAATTCTGTAGATACTGTGTTAGGCAGAATGGCTACGAAAACCCAATCCCTGAAACCTGTAATTATATTTTGGTATGTGGCAAAAGGAACTTTGCAGATGTAATTAAGGTTAAGGACTTTGAAATAGGGAGATTAGTCAGGCAAGCTCTTCAAAGTAGAGAACTTTCTTTGGCAGGAGCAGAAAGGGAAGGCAGATTGTAAATGTGAGAACTTGCCATGCTGTTGATGGCTCTGAGTTACAAGGGTCTGACTGCAAGGCCTGGAGGGAAACCTGTAGGAGATAAGGGCAGCCCCCAGGGGACAGCCCAGAGAGAAATGAGGACTTCAGTCCTATAAGAGCAAGGAACTAGATTCTGTCAACACCTGAAGGACCCTGGGGGTATATGCTTCCCAGAGCCATCTGTTAAGAACTCTGCTGGCTGACACCTTGATTTTTACCTTGGGAAACCTAGAGCAGAGAAACCAGCCCACTAAGCCCACCCAGACTTTTGACCTACAGAAACTGTGAGATAAATTTGTGTTGTTTTAAACTGCTAAATTTGTGGTAATCTGTGGTAAGTGTGATAACAAAGTAATATAGACATGGTGATAACTGCAAAATATCACTTAAGGGTTCATCTTTCCCTTTATTTTACATGCACTTCTTAAAAATGAGTATTGAAAATAATACATCACTAGGCCTTTAATTTTTATTTTAATGAAGCATTACCAACCTACCCATTTTAGGGTAAATTGTAAATAGCCCTTATGCTAAAGCAAGAGGGGTTTCTGTGCTGAATTTGTATATTGCAGGGCCATACTCAGACCATCTTCTAGCATCACTTCTTTCTTCCTCCTGCCCAGAATAAAAGTCTGTGGGGCCAAAACTCCCTGGGCCTTCCGTTCCCAAGACTATGCTATGGGTAACTGGAAACCTATACTCCTCTGCCCAGATAGACCTAAGCCCACTTCTAGAGCCTGGATGGAATTCTTCCTTGATGACAGAATGCTGGTATGCATGCACCCTTAGGCCCGAGGGTTGGCCAAGGTGCTGTTATGTGGAGGAGATTGTGCAGCCTGGGAACCCTATTCTTGAGAGGAGAGCTCCTCACAGTACATGATGGAGCTGGGGGTGGGAAAAGAAGAGAGGGGGCCCTTGGCTGAGAGCTCAGGGGCTCCTTCTCTCTGTGCTGCCATCTCTAGGTGAGACACTCGAAAGTGTTAGAACATGATCTTCAATGTTATTGTGCCAAAGTAATCAGATATTGCCTATTTTATTTAATGCCAAAAAGCAAATTGGTTAGATTGATTTAAAACTTTTAAACATTGGGGTGTGTGTTGCATGTGGGATTGTTTGTACTTTTGCTCCAAGTCTTGACAATTTCAGGTGCAGCCCTGAGATGATAACACTCATTGGCTTATTGAGTGCCTTCTATGTGTTAGATATATGCAAAGAGCTTTGCATATATGATTTTATTTAATTCAGAAAACAACCCTTTGAGGTAGGAATAATTTGTATATACATTTTAGAGAGGAGAAATGGAATTAAGGAGTAGAAAGAGTGATCTTACTAACAGATTTTAATCATACAGAGTTCACATAAATTCTCTCCTTGGCATTTAGGATGTAGGTGTCTGCCCCAGTTTCCTCCTGTTTTTTTTTTTTTTGTTTTTTTTTTTTAAAGACAGGGTCTCATTGTGTTTTCCAGGCTTGAATGCAGTGGCTACTCATAGGCACAATCATAGGGCACTACAGTCTAAAAATTCCTCAATTTTTAGGCTCAAAGGTTCCTCTTGCCTCAGCTTCCTGAGTAGCTGGGACTACAGGTATGTGCCACCGTGCCAGGCTTACTCCTGTTTTTAGCCATGGCCTAACCACAATCCTTTTCCTCAATTATATTGGTCTCAGAGGAATAATGACAATATTTGCCAGTTTCAGTTTCCATCTGTGCTTAAAGTGCAGTAGCACCCAAACTCAGCAATCGAGAGCTCTAGTTCTTGATTCTGCACATTTTTTGTAACAATGCAAAAAGTGTTTTGTTTTGTCAGTATGACTTCTTTTTGGATCCTGAGGTATGCATTTCACATGAATTCAAATTCAGCCATCATTCTCCATTTTATTTATACAAAACGATTTAGTCATAAAACTACAAACAGTTTTCATCTCAGATTTCACCTCTGATATAGGCTGGTAGCAGCTGCCTGCTGGTTCTGCTGAGAAGGATCATAGGGCTGCATGTGGATGCATTAGGAGAGAACGCACTTAGGAGAAGGGAGTGGGAATATGCCTGCCGTGAATTTCTTATCCGCAGTTGGTAGTCTTTGTGCATAGATACACAAAGGGTGGCATTTTTTGTCCACCAAAGGGTTACTCACCAAGGCGCATACAACACATAGAGAGGAAGAAGCCTCTGTATTCACTCAGATATATGTATTTTTGCATTTCTCATTATCCATTTGCAATGGATCTTTTTTAGTACTTTAGTGCTCTTTTAGCACATGCACACATGAACACATACACATGCATCCCAAAGTTTGTAAAACTATAGTTTGCCTTACAGAAGGAAAAGACTTCATACTATTCACATGAGTGATTTTTATACATACCTACTGGTAGACATAACCAGTTATGAAAACTTAGTTTTCCAAGGGCCCAGATAACAACTCTTAGGAAATTAAGCATTTGGAGAACCCAAGAGATGTCTTTTAAGGGAGGAGTATTTATGATATGAAGGACTGTAAAGCCTATGACTTTTTAACTACTTTGGATTTCCCTTGTAATTATAGATCCAGAAGAAATAACAGAACGTGCCTGCGGGTAGAAATGATGACATGGGTGGGACAAGGTCTCTGCTTCTTTGAATAGCCAATGGTGGTGGCTCTCAGCCTGAATGAACTGTGCAGCAGTGACAGGGCCCAGTGGGCACTGACAGTGGAGGGTGAGAAAGAGGCAAGAGGCCTCCTTTAAGAAATTGAAGTAGAGTAAAAATATGGTAAGAAAGGTGCAGGCCAGGCAAGAAATTGAATAACCTCATACCTGTTCTTATTGACAATTTGGTAATATTTGGATAATTTTGAGCAAGAACTTCCTTCTCCTTTTCTTTTGGGGTAACAGCAGAAAAAGACCTGTGGTAAAAACAAGATTCAACTGGAACATTGTTTTTTTGTTTTTTGTTTTTTTTCCAATGACAGCTCCTATTTATAATGGCTTGTTTCACTCTCTGGGAAGAACATCTGAGGTGATCACAAGGTCTCTAAATATAATTTCTTGTCTCTCCACAACTTTTTTGGGGTGACTGATGCCTTGGTTATTTGTCTGAGGTATATCAGTTCCTGAAGCAATAGATAAGAAGGTCAAGGTTTCATACACTCAAAACCACTCAAAAGAGGTTTAGAATCACTTTTGAACTTAGAATATTTCAATCAATTATGATCATATTTTAAAGCATATAGGATAAAATCTAAAGCCATATTAGCTTAAAGAAGATAGGATTTTATTCATTTTTCACTTAGAAGAAGTCAGAAGGTAAATAGTCCTATGTGTTGGCTTTCCAGTGTCATCGGAGGCCCAGAGTCCTATCTTTCTGCTCTGCCATATTCAATGTGTGGTTTATATCCTCATGACCCAAAAGGGTGTCAGTTGCTCCAGCCCTTATTTCAATGTACCAGGCCAGTAGAACGAGGAAGCCAAGAACAGCAAAAGGAGGCTCCTTCCTAATTGAGTGAACTTTCTTTAAACATTTGTCCTGAATGTCCCACACAGTACTATCACATATGTCTCATAGGCCATAACTTAGTTAAATGGCCACACAAAGTTGCAGAAGAGGCTGGAAAGTGTAGTCTTTTAGCTGAATGCATTATCATCCTGAATTAAAACCTGGGTTCTAATAGTAAGGTAAAAGGAGGGCATGGCTATTAAGGGGTGTCATTTGGCATAAAATGTCTATAGAGAATATGTTAATTGACATTCATACAGATATTTTAATAAAGCATGTAGTTTGTTTATAAAAACCAAGATTGACTATACTTTGTGGCTGTCTTTGGTCACCATCAGTCACGGACTGAGAGGCTTTTAAAGATGAGGTATGCACTGCCTAGCATTCAGTAACAACCCACTTACTTAGTGTTTCCACCTTAATTTCAGGCATAGGACACCAAAATGTTAACAAATCTGTGAGGATAGTCCAAACTTACATAATTAACTTACATAAACAAACTTTTAGATAAGAGACAATGATAGTTTTGAGAATCAGTATGACTTAATGATTAAATATATATCAAATAAATTAAATAACACTTTCTATTTAAGAAAGCATTTTTCCTTATTCTAGACCTAAAATTAACACATAATATTTAGGGCAAGGATTATCAAGATACAGCTTGCAGGCCAAATGTATCTTGACTTTTTTTGTACATAAAGTTTTATTGAAACACATATGTTTTCATATTATTGTGAGTGGCTGCTTTCACCTTATATTGGTAAAAATAAATATCTGTATTAGATACTGCCCAACCACGAAGCCTAAAATATATATTATCTAGATTCATAGGAAAATTGTTTGCTGACCCTGGCATAGGCATAGCAAAATACAGGACATACTCTGAATTTCTCTCATATTTGTAGGTCATGGCCCACAGAATTCTCCTGAAAAATTGCTTATATAGTTATGCTATTTAATTATATAGCAGATTAATCAGTTTTTAACTTGATTCAGAATTGTTTCTAGAGAATGGCAAATGCCTTCCTCTTACAAACTAAACCTGACTCTGGTGGTTCTCAGCTGTGGGCAATTGTCCTTTAATTGTGACATTTGGTAGTATCTGGATTTGGCATTTTTAGATGTCAAAACTTGGGGGTTGGAAGGGAGCTGCCACTGGTATATAATGGGTAGAGGCCAGGGATGCTGCTAAACACTCTACAATGCACGGAACTGCTGCCCACCACAAAGCAACTTGTCAGTAGTGCTAAGGTTAAGAAATCCTGTGCTGAGTGAGAACTCCCCAGGACTGAACAGGTGGTTTTCAGTAATCAAAAAGAGAAATCACTTTCCTCAAAAGTAAAGTGTCTGTGCCATTCTTGGTGGTGGAATCTTTGCTGTATTCCTTCAGCTTTTTTTTTTTTTTCTCTCTAAACAAACACAGAATTTTTACCTGCATCAGTATCTCAGTTTTCCCATTAATCACTTCAAAGGGACTGACACAGAGTTTCACATGTAGGTGTCTTGCACACTACATGCTAGCTCCTGAGTCTTATTCTGAGAGAGAAAAGGATTCCATAGCTAAAAGAACTGGAGGAGGCACATTATTATGTTGTCATCTTGGAGGTTCATTGTGTACCCTCAAGAGATTAATGGCGCTGAAAAGGCTGGTGGTGAAGAAACTTGAACCAGTTGAGGCAGCTGGTTGTAGCCAAGAGTTCTAGGGTAGATGTAATGTACTAGGTCAATGGAGAAAAGACCATGGAAGAGTCTTCTAAAGTGTTCTATAGATGACTTATGTAAACATGATTCTCAGAGTGAGAAATAAAAGGATTTCTAAATAAATGGGTTTGGAGATTATAACATTAGACACAGTTTAATAACTTTATTAACAGCAAGGATTTTTAGCCTCTTTTTCTGCATGACAAATCCCTTTGGCAGCCATATATCCCTTCTCAGAATAATGTTATTAAATACACAAAATGTATAGGGTATTGAAGGAAATGAATTGTAAAATTATCAAAGCATAAAAATAAGTTTGTGATATATTAATGCAAGTATCCCTTGATTAACACATTAAATAATAAGATCTAGTAGTAGGTCTAGTAACTACCATAATTTTAAAATAGTAATGAGCTAAATAATATTACAAGACAGCTACTACTACTGTAATGTGATATGAAAATATCTGTCATTTTTATTGGGGACAAAGTAACAGGGAATGCTAATATTACCAGAGTTGTCTTCATTCAAACTGAAGAAAATGCTAAATTTAAGTGAAATGAAAACTAAGGTATAAAATATCATAGAGCCTTTAAAATGTAATGTCACTTGTGAATTTCTAAGAGTGAGGGTTGTGGGAGTTATTTGAACTTATTTGAATATAGAAACTTTTAATATATTTCAAAATTATAATTCCACATGGCATGTGGGAAATTCTGCCTTGAACAAGTGCTTTAGGCCTGGAAGCTTCTAATGTAATGATGCAATATTGCATTTATAATCATTCTTTTAAGCTAGCGTTTTTAAATCCAGTTCAGCTCCATGATAACAGCTGTTGTTTTCTTTACTGATGTATTTCACTTTCAGATATAATTTTTTAAAAATTTCTTTGAACTTCATACTTTTTCTTAGCAAGTATCTCCATTTAAATTCCCAGGATGAAAAGAAAAATGAGTTTTCTCACACATCTACATTTAGGAAATCTAGGCTGCCTGTGGCCCTTTGCCCTGTCACATGACTCCTGTATCAAGTATGTATAATTCCCTTCTAATTAAGTAACTTCATTCATCAAGAAAGACCTGTGGTGACAAGATAATTTTTGCCACAGGAATCATGACACAATCATGCGCCAGTTGCTGAAATAGTTGCACAGATTTTAGTGAAAAGCAAGAGATAAGTGAGAAAGAAAGAGAAAATTGTCAGTCCATAAATTACTGCTGCCCTGGGTCTACAGTAATTACAGCAAAGCTGTAGCTAACTGTCCCTCTGGTGAACTCCAGCAAACATGGTCTTTTAAGTTTATCAGCACAAACATATACAGCTTCTCTCTCAGGAGTCTTGGCCTCTTCTAAATGATCAACTATTTTGAGGGGTAGTGGGGAAGAAAAAAAGAGGGGGAAAAATAAAAAAGAAACAGATTATTTACATTAATTAGATTAATTTCTACATTTATTATTTTAAAATCTATCCAGTAAAAGCTTTCTATGTTTTCATTTATTCTAGGGATGCTTGCCATTATAATGACAGTTAATAGATATAGAATGCAGGCAGGGAACTAACTATTTTACTGTAAAAGTTAAATACACGAGACATGTAAAATGAGAGACATGCAAAATGATTTTTGAGCTATAAATTCAAATGATTGGTCATCATTCCTTTCATCCTTTCAATAATCTTATGGGGTAGGGAGTCTGCTCTTATTCTCATTTTACATGTTATTACAGGGACCCTCAGTTGAAGTGTCCTTTTCAAGCTTCCACTGCTAGGAAATGGTGGTGCTATGACTGGATGAAGGAGTTTCACTTGCAGATTAGGTAAAATGCTCCTGAGATAATGTTAAGCCAAAAGAAAAAAAAAAAAAAGCATATGCAGTTGTTTGATTTTTTAAAAAAATATTAAGCAGATATGCATAAACACCTAAGGAAAGAAAGACTGAAAAGAAAAATATGAGAAAGACTGAAATGATTATGGGTCATCTTTTTAATATTTAAATTGTATACATTATCTGAATTTTCTGCAATAGGCAACTATGCTTTTATTGGCAAGAAGAGAAAATCTTATGAAATAAAGGGAAATATGTACCTTTTAAAAGTATAAGAATAAATAAATAGAGAAATGCCAAGGTTCAAAATTTGATTTTTATAGGTAATATGGTTTTTCAAATCTTTCAGTGAGGTGGAAAAAAAAAGAACACAGACAACTTTCCTAAGCTGCACCATTTCAAAAAAATTTACGAGACAGTAGATGTGGTGATATCAATTGAGAAAAAGAGCACAGAGATGAAATCAGAAGCTTGCTGAACTCCCTTCTCCCTCTCCTGCCAACATGGAATAGAGAGCTTTTATATAGAATTTCAAGTGCTGTCCTTTACCCCTTTGTTAACTCATTCTAAGCATGAAGACGAGCACTCTTGGAAAGATCATTTAAAACACTCCCTACCCTTCCATTATAGCCTCCTCACACCTTGCCAGCTTGAACAGTAAATCACAAACCATTTTTTGTTGTTATTGCTGAAGCATATCTTTCCATATTATCACTGATTTAAGAGTTGACGTATTTTTAAAAGTCAGACTAATATGGCAGCATTTTGGATGAGCCCTCTTTTGTGTGTCTGCTTCATTCCTTTGTTGGAGTTACACATTTTCTGTGTGTGGGATGGAGGAATCATGGAAAATTGCCACTTGTGCGATAAATTACTGTTTTCACCCATCAAACATCGAAAATGCTCCATATGAGCCTTGCACACCATTATGTTGTCCCATCTAGGACCCTTTGAAAGTCAGCAGGGTGCATCTGGCTGAAATTCAGTCAGGCGATTAAATTTATTCAAGCTTGGTGAATTTGAGAGCTTTCAAAAGGAGAGTAGCTGAAGGGATGAGATTATACTCCTGACAGGGCTCTGGAAAGGTGTCTGACACCTGACGGCTCACAGGGAGCCATGGTACCTGTTCCCATTGATTTGCAACAAAGTCTTTCTCAATAAGTATCTCCACTTAACATTTCCTCTCAGGGAACCTGTGCCGTTGAAGATATTTACGAGTTGCTTTCAGCTTAAAAATAAATCACCTCTAATTCCTCTAAGCGAAATCAATCAAAAACCTGTAAAAAATGGACTGGTTGTTTGGTCGATTCTGGCAGAAAAGTAAACAGCACTTCAGCTTTTCTCTGCCATTAAGGCCTAAATGGCCTAGAAAGTAAATCAATATTTCTAGTCAGCCTTCTGGCTATTGTTTAGCCAGTAGATATGGATTTGCTCCGGCTTACTGCACTCCTTCGGGACTAGCCTATAATCCTCCGAGAGGAATAATAAGTTCGTTATCTAGTTCAGTTCTCTCTTGTACATTTAAATGGACCACATCCATCAGCAGCCCTTGTTAAACTTAAAGGATGAGGGCATCCCATTCAACCCCCTTTCTAGTGGACCACTTCCAACATAGTGGGGCAAGAAACTATAATTCAAAGTTCTACTGGTTGGCAAATGGCCGAAAAACCTAAGGGGGTGAGGGGTAGGCAGTAATTTGAGTATGAGAAGGCATATAATACTACTGCTTCAAGACAGGGAATGCTACTTGCCCATTTCTGAGTAAACTATGATACGTAACAAGGCTATGTGCTATAGACTCTCTCATTATTTCTAATTCTTCTCACATATTTTATTTAAATACTCTTGTGATTCTGAACAGTAAAAGCTAGTCAGAACTTTCCTTTTCTCAGGTCGCAAACCAAAATGCAAAACTCCTGTCCATGTCAGCAAATGGAAAATCTCTCATACTCTTATTAATCTCACTTTAATAATTTGTAATAATAGCTTGGTAATAAAGTTTTTGAGGATTTTTGAAGAGAATCCTGGAGAAAAGATCATTCTTTAAAGAAATCAATGTCCATTTGCCTTTTCAGCTTGTTAAACTGAAATTCTCCTTTAACTGCTATCCATGTTTCCTGGCATAATATGAAGTGATAATGTAGGAATAATTTGTTTTTGTACTATTTTATACATTGAATTCTTATGTCATGTTGTTGATTTTTTGATAACAGCCACAAAGAAAAATATGAATTATGATTATTTCAAACTTTCAAATCTAGGTATTTATAGTGCACAAGACATTTTTTCAACAAAACAATGAAATAGAAGCGATACTATGCATCCAAAGGTTACAAGTGTCTCTCGTTATGGGTTGGTCTATATTTCATTTAGAGATCTTTTCACCATTTTGTTTAAGTAAAATTATCACAACAGAATTGATAAGGGGAAATATAATTACTTAAATAAAATAGCCATAATAGAATTTAGAGTGGACTATGTATGCAAAATATACTCATTTAAGAAAGAAAGTTTATTAGTGACTGATATTGAACTAGAGTAGGGAAACTGATTTGCTCTGTAAAAAGATTTTTGGTGCTTCCTTCTTCAAAGACTCTTCAATTTCTGGAAAGTTTTAGAGAGGATATTTAATTATTTGGAAATCTGTTATGAGAAAAATTAAATTCAACAAAAATCAACATAAAATTAGTATGTATTCAGTTGGACACATATATTATCTTCACTTGCTAGTCAGAGGTATTTTTGTCATTAAAATAATAAATTTATTAGTGATTAAAACCACATTAAATTCACTTTTAAGAATTCTCATTAACAATTTTGTGTGAAAATGTATTACTTTACCTATTTTGATTTTTGTTATATTTTGAATAAATCCATGGTGAAAGTCTAACTGTGTCAGATCCTGCCTTTTGCAAGCCAAACCAACCTTCTCTCCCCACCACCTTTCATATTCTCCACCCTACTGGAGGGCTGAGGTTCTTAGGAGGACAAAAGAAGGTAACTTGAAAGATAATGGAAAAGGGCTCTTCTCTGTCTTTCAGATATGATATATTAATGCCTGATTTCATGCTTTTAATTCTTTAGTGAAATATATATATATGTTTAAAGATAAAATGAATGCAAATGCTAACTATATTCCTACTCTAAAATTGGTCAGAAAGATATAATATTGGGAGACTATTAATTATGTAAAATGAGAATCAGACATAAATAATGGAATTTATTTGCAAAATTGAGTTGATGTTTCATCTTTGGTTATACTTGAACATCTCTGTTAAAATAAAGTTTTATTTAAATTATTTGAAAATTTACAGAAGAGCTATAATTCCTAGTACATTTATAATATAAATTCATGTGTTTCCCGAAAGAATATGGTAAGTATAGCCTGATAGTACCAAAGGATATCTGACTATTTAATACTGGCTGATTTAGAAATTTAAATACATGTAGATTTTCTCTGTATTTGTATTTGCTTTAACTTTATTTTGATGTCTTAAAAAAACACTAATGTATGTATAGAAGCACTGTTATATCAATAGGGTTTAATTTGTTAGACAAAACCTTTCAAAATTGTAAGATTATAGCCTTTATCTTGGAGTTGTCACTGCTAGATATGGGCACTAACACAAAAAGGTAGCAAGAGTCTAGTTGTTCAGTTCTTATTGAGTCAATACCATGATGCAAGAAACCTGCCTAAGAAACATTCATAAACTATTTCTTCATCCTCATAATTATTAGCAAATGGAACATACTATAAACTCAACACATGATAATTGAAAATACATATAAATAAATGAATAAAGGAATATATATAACTATATATTAACACTATTTCTTTTTTCTGCAGTAGAACTTAGATTATTTATCACTATGTCCCTGGGGTCTCACTAGAACATCCAGAGACATTGACAGAATGAGTTCGCTGAGCGAAGCAGATTTAGTTCTGTTGTCTACACTCAGGGAATGGAAAGTGGTTGACAATAAATGATTTTGGTCAAATCCTATTGGAAATTCCAAATCTCATTGGTGAAAAGTGGCCCTCACACACAATTACAATCAATAAAATAAGAATTTAAGTGTATTTGATCAGTCACATTCAACCGACTAGATGACCTTTATTTTATACACCAAAATAACTTTGGGATAAGAATTTCTCTAATATACTCCTGTACAGGAGATAAAACTTCTACAGAAATAGCTCTACCCCAAGTCAAAAGTATTTTAGAGAAGGGCATGGCCAACTATGACCCGAGGGACAAAATAGGCCCATTTTTGTACAGCCTGTGTGCAACTGATTTGGTGACAGAGAACACCAACTTTGAACTGCAAATAAGCAAAATGTTATTTCCCCAAATCAGAAATCCATGCTTCTCATTAATAAATCATATTATAAAAATGCACTCAATTTATATTATAATTTTAATGTTGTTAATACACATCATGTAGAAATTCCTTTTATCTCTTATTAATTAATTAATGGTCTACGTAACATCCTTAATTTTGCACCTTGGTCTGCAAAGCATAAGTAAATATTTACTACCTGGCCTTTAGAGAAAACCCCCGTTTGCCAACCCCCGTTTCAAGGTATCACACTGCTCTCTAAAGATTATAAAATATTTACATTGCTGATTTAGCTGATATAACATCTTTGGGCCTTTTATTCTCTCCCTTTCTCTCACCATTTATTTAACTATCGTATTGGTCCAGTCTTGCTTATGGAACAGTGAAGGATAATGTTTTTTATAGTGTCTAATGACTTTTTTGTTTCTAAATCAGGACAAGAAACTCTGTGCCTACTATTTGGTTCTAGAACACCTGTAGACAAATTCTCTAAACTGACTTATATGACATGAAGACTGTGTATACCACAACAGAGCCACATAACTAAGAACAGTGGGAGTCTGAAGGCAGAGGAGACTCTAGACACAGCTGTATGGTGAATTAAAAAAAAGAAAAAAAAAAGTAAGCACTTATAAGTTAGTTCATATCTTTTTATATTAAATAGCAAAAAATTATCCCTCTCTCACTTAATTCATAGTGGCATCTGGAAATCAGTGCTGGAAAAGAAGATCAATTAGGTCATTTAGCTCCTTTCCAAGGCTCCAATTTTCTCATTCAGTATATTAACTTTGGCCTGTCCAAATCTAAGTGACTGAAGAGCTGGGTTTCCACAACTTAACTTGGGAGATATTTCTAAATCAAATTCATCTGTACCAAAGCATCATTAAAGACTTTGCTATTAGAGTTATACTAAATTGTTCTCTGCTTAATTGCATCTCATTTGTCCTTTTTTCCTCTTGGCTACCCAAAGCAAATTTTTTTTTTTCTTTGACTAGATTGATTTTAGACCAGCTCATCCACATATATTATTGATAAAGAATATATCATTAATGATTTCTGTTTATTACATGTGTCATTGCTTAAATATTTGTCTTCCTTTGCTTTGAAGCTACGGTGGATAGAAGACCACTTTGTAATAAAAATTACCATATTTCATAGGAAATTTTCTTAAATTCAGCAAGGGTTCCAGTGGCTTACATGTAACATTTTCTAGGTTTGTTTTTCAACATGTCAGACATGAATGGCCATATATGTTGCTATTATATCTGTACTTTCTTTCTGCTATCCATTTCCCCATCAATGGTCATGTTTTTATTTTCTGAAGCCTCAATCACATTAAGCTTTTCTTTTTCTGCAATAAAGCATGGCTCCTATACTACTCATTGATTAAGCCTAACTCAAGTAATTCTGAGGATGCCGGGTTCAACAGCATATTGTTCTCTTCTTCCTGCCCAATTGATGGATATCCTGAAACACAATCTTGAAACCAAAAACGAGCTGATTAAAGAAGTATTAAGAAAATCCATATATATGACTAAGTCAATCCATCAGTGTTTTTGCTCAGTAGGGTCAACATTTTCTATATGTAGAAAATACCACTGCCAGGAGATAGTAATGAACTACGACCTCTGAGAGTGTTGCAACAGGAACTAAGGACAAGGAAACATTTACTATTAGAGCAAATAGACTCCTAATCAACATATTATCGATCCTTCATTTTTGTCAAGGTCATTTGTGCTTTAAAAAATGATTCTACAGTAAGGCTTTAATAGGAAAAGTGGACTAATTTGATTTAAACAGTAAATGCTATTAATTATGAAAGACAGTCAATAAAAAGCTTGTTCTCCCAAACATACAGGCAAATCTTCCAGTGCCTTTGATTTATGGTAATGAATACAATGATGAAATATTTTTGCCAGTATCTATTACTCCTATTCCACCTTTTGCTGTTTTTCTTGTTCATACATTAGAAAATACTTAAAATAATCTCTCCAATTCAAAGCAAATTTTGGCAGAAAATATTTTTTCATAATTTTATTACTATACTTTTTATTTTTAAAAGGTAAATATGTAATATTTTGACATTTTTCCAGAAGAAATATAAGAAAAAGGAAAAAATTATATTTTATAGTTAAAGATGTTGGTAAAAACTTTAAAGTAGTTTATAACAAGTTGATGTTCAAATGTACCATTTAGTGATGAGATTCAAACAAGAATTTTAGCATTTTGAAACCCAGATAAGTAAAAAATTTTAGATAACTGCCATATCTAAGTAATATCTTACCATATGTACAAGTATGTGCAAATAGCTAGCATGCAATAGTCTAGATTCTGGCATATTAATAGATCTATTAAAATCATTTTTAGGTTCCATTAATTTATTATTCACATTTTTTATCTAAAAGAAACTAAGATATAAATCAGTTTATTCATAAACTCAGTGAATTCAAGATAAATAAAATTCTTGAGCATCTATATGTAACTTATTGAATTACCAGTCTCTCCAAGAAAAAGCGTAAATGTTTTTTCCCTAAAAATGATTTTATTATGAGCAATGCAAGCTACTCTATGTCTCACTTCAATAAGGTAAAATTTCTTGGTTATAAAATATGCATTTGAAGAATTGCCTTCAATATAAGTTTTCCCATTGTGAGTCATCAATATATGACTTGAAGTTTATTCTCCCAGACTGTAATTACGTGACTTTGTCACTGGAGAATGGTTGAGCAGGTTAACCTTCC
>CM052437.1:126980085-127005064 GCA_028533085.1 Varecia variegata | reverse complement strand
TCTATATATTTTTAGCTTTCCATATAATTTCTTTCTATTTTTAGTAGAGACGGGGTCTCGCTCTTGCTCAGGCTGGTCCCGAACTCCTGAGCTCAAACAATCCGCCCACCTCGGCCTCCCAGAGTGCTAGGATTACAGGCATGAGCCACTGCGCCCGGCCTGCACTATGTTTTAAAGTGCTCTGGCTGCATTTCACACCAGGTGACAATATGCTTCAATCCACACCCAGCTCTGTCATAGCTAAAGCTTCCATGCTATGCCACTATCTACTAAGTTTATAGAGTAATAAAACCCTAAAGACCAGAGACATCATGAACACATAAAGATGTTCCACTGTATAAAAGAGGCAAATTATGTTTCCCTGTTTTCTATATCTTACTGATTCAGAGGAGGGAGAATTCCTAACTTTGAGCTAAGGTTGAAAAGTTGTCTACTAATTCATTGTTATATGGAAATATTGAGAGGATAAAATATTCTGGACAAGAAATTTTTCAGGATTTCTGGAAGAGTGTGTGTGTGTGTGTGTGTGTGTACACACATAGGATTTACTTACACAAGAAATTGTGGGACATGGAAATTGCTGTAAGAGTTATATATTTTCTTACAATTTGATATACGTGGACAGGACATGATTTAAGCTTTCTTGATGACAGGAGATTAGATTATTAGCATTAACAGTTGTGCTGTACTAAATGAAGAGCTAAAGTTACAAATGTCAGTTTTATTGGTACAGGACTGGACAGAGAATAAGATCTGTGAGTTCACTGAGCTATGAACATTTGCTGTTGCATCAGACTGTTGAATCCTAGTGGTTGGCCTATTTTTCACATGTAGACTATTTTAGGAGTATAGAAGTACCAGTGCATATTTGTACCTTTCCTCCTTTCCATAAGCCAGTCATTAGAAATATTCTATGAGTATATCTTCAGGTTCCATTGTGGCACGTTGGCTCTTTTCTTCTTTACTCCTTTTAAGGTAGTAAAGATGGCCTCCACAGGAGTCCAGATCTGCTGTGTCCTTCTAGCCACAGAGCTGCTTTTCCTGTTGTGTCTCTTCATTACTCATTTTCTTTAGCATTGCAGGGTCTCTTCGCCACTTCCGTTACTACCTTTGACCTGGGTCATGACCATTAAGGTCCAGTGGACCCTTCTTTGCCGTGTATGCTCTCTTTTGATTACACATTTTTCACTTGATTTGGTTGTGTTTTGTTTCATGTTGCTTCTCTTACGCTGCTTAGCTTTCATGTAAAAAACATGGCTTGTTCTTATCAGCTAATTAGAGCATTCATTATATAGATACTTTCTTATATCAAGTGTGATCTTTAGGTCTTCTGCTTCTTTTAGATAAATTAATTGTTCCCGGGTGCTCAACAATTCAGCTTTGTTTTCAGGGAATTAACAGCCTTCTTTTGTGTTTTTGTTCTTTCAAAATGAATGAGGATGCAAGAAGTCTGATTTCAGATGGCCAAAATTTCACTGAAATCTCTGAATGCTCAGCAGATATAAACACTGGAATCACTTCAAAGAATGCTTTACTCATTGGAGAAAATACAGCATAGGCACCATAAATGCTCACCTACTGCAAGTACCTAAATATTTACTTTGATCTCATCCTCTTGAACGATTTTGATCAATGATAATGACCAGTTGAAAAGATTAAAGATAGGAAAAAATGAAGAAATGCCAAGTTTTATAGTATCCATTGTGAAACATTATGCTAAACCACATTTACCAATAAATAAATGGTCTCTTATGTTTCCTTGAGCTGAGGCTTTGAAAATGTCCTTGTGCATACAAAGTGAAAATTAGGAAAATACACATCTTATAATGAATATCAGCATGATCTGTATATGGTACTAAAGGCATAATTCATTCAAAAGCCTGAGCAACTGACAATCAATGCTTTGAGCACAAATTCACATTGTGATTTTGACAAATTCACACTATCATTTTGAAAAGGAATAGTGAGGCAAAGCTATAAAATTTGACTTTTATAAAAAAGAAAACTAACTGGCATGTGTGAAGGCAAAATCTTGGACTCTGTTTTTATTATCATTTTGCTATTCTCAAATGAGCAAATCATCTACAAAAGTAAAGGATTTAGTAGTAATTTTACTTTTATAAGCTAGAAAGAGCATGTAGCCAGACTAGAGATTAGAAACACATCATGGGAATGGAATCAGAGCGAACAGTTGTTGGCATTTGTTATCTGGAGTCATCTATGAAGTAATGTGATCTCAAGATGCTAACACATGGTCTACGACTGAGAAAAAAGCAGGAACAAGAGTGAGGCAAGATATTGGCCTGCAGAAGCCCATGATTTTGAAAGTTATTAAGGTTTTCAAGTTGGTTGTGAGTGGTGGGTCCAGTCTAACACTAGGGAAGAAGATCTAGGGACTACTTGAATGCAACCGCAGCAAGTTATCATGAGAGGATATACGTCTGCAAATCATGCACTTCTGTATATCCTACTGACATTTATACCCCATAGACAGGAAGGAAAGGTGTGGTGAAATTAGTAAGAGATTTGGAATCAAGAGATACAAGTTCAAGAGTTTGCTCTGCAACTTATAAACATATGAATCTGAGTCTTTTAAGTTACCCAAGTCTCATTTTCTGATTGGCAAAATCAGAATACTACTATTATTATTAACACCATTACTACTCCTAGAACAAAAGTGGTCTAAAGCTACTGAATATATATTGAGAACATATTTAAAAGCACCTTAGTACATAAAATATTATGTTAGTATCTAATATTATAAATAAATGATAATAATTAAACATCCACAACTTATTGGGATATGGATCTATTTATGGGAGGAAAAAAGAATTTACCATCTCTACCTGAGTTCAGTTCTTTGATAATCAATCATTCCATCTAGTGCCCTAAAACCTAAATATTAATTAGAGTATATAATTTGTTTGATATTAATTAAATTCAGAAAATTCTATTTTATCATCAACATTGAAGATTACTGATAGTAGCTCTAATCCTGAAAAAAGATATCTACAATGCAAATAACCTTTAACTAATTCTATAACCTAGCACTAAAGTTTGAGGGAAAAAAAGAGAATTGATTACCATGCACAGTGACCATCCTATATACTTACTTGCATAAAAAAGCAAGCTTTGATTTTGGCCCAAGATAAAAGAAAACTTAGAGTCTATGGTGCTTTAATTGAGACAGACTATGGGATGACATCCAAATTATGTGTTTCTAGAATGGCAAAGAAAATCTACTTCAACAGGGTGTTCTTTGAAAAAGTCATTTCTCTTGAAGTTCTCAAAAAGAGACAGAATAGGGAACAGACTATTCTGAAGCCTTTGAATCTAACAAAATGAAAGATTTTTTTTTAAACAATCTTCATAGACTGCCAGATTTTTCCCTTTTGATAGGAGAGATACATGAAGGGCAATATTAACAACATTTTTAAATTATTATAAAAACCACAACGAATTTTGATAAGAACAATACGATTTCTTTTTAAAGTATTTCAGGTAAGTTCTACGTAAGTAACCAACTATCACACACAAAAAAGCATTTGTACTAAACTGGTGTGCATAAAAATCGTTTCTAACAATCCTTTTCGAAGCACCATATAAATCTCTTCAATTAAATTGCAAATCAAAGAGGAAAACACCCTTTATGGTCTCCTTAGAGTCAGGACCACGATTTTACTTCCTTTTGACTCTCAGTGATGCCAAACGTAATGCATGTTCAGTAAATGGTCAGAATAACCCGCAGACGTCCTTGCATTATGTTTAATGATTTGTGACTCTTAGAGAAGTTAAGCAGCAATTCCTCAGAGAAATCACCCAACTAATCCAACAAAAATTTGAGTATTTCAGACCTCTTCTGCTGTTTCTACACTAGCCAAGTACAAGCATATACTCTGGCATTTGGACAAATACTAGTGCCTCTACAGAAAGCACCATATTCTCCAGAGATCTGGCAAGTAACAGACTTCATCTTGCCAGTGTAGAAATAGCATTAGAGCAAGACTAATTGCTGGAAAGCCTGTTCAGAAAGATTTGTCATTCAGGATGGTAAAAATAATCCCACTTTTCAGAGTACATTCAAACTTTTTTTTTATTTCCAGTATTTAATGGAGATCAAAACATTTCCACTTCCACAAGTGA
Source organism: Varecia variegata (assembly GCA_028533085.1). Taxonomy (NCBI): domain Eukaryota; kingdom Metazoa; phylum Chordata; class Mammalia; order Primates; family Lemuridae; genus Varecia; species Varecia variegata. The sequence goes on along the minus strand of CM052437.1, from coordinate 127,000,921 downwards.
ATGCGTTTTATGTAATATAACTATTTCCTTTGATTTGAGTTCAAGCAGGGAAGCTAAAATGAAAAAAAAAAAAATTCTGTCTAGACGTACCATGTTTGTTCTTTGTGCAAGATGAAATTTATTAAGCCTGCAGTGTGGATTAAGGAAGTATTTATATGTTCCATAAATAACTTATTGAAAAGTAGAAATGCTAAGAGGGTGAGACCTATTAGATATGCCCTTGGAAATACAGTAGCGTTTAAGCAAGTTAGAATGTAGTAGAGGGATCAGAGATTTATGTTCAGGGGAACTTACCAAGCTATCCTTGAATGCTTCTCAGCTCCGTTTGTTGCCCTGTACTATTACAGATATACTGTCTTCTTACTTTCAAAAATTACCACCAAATACATTTGCTTATAGCAGCAGCAGCTATCACCTCTCATGACCTTATGAATCTGATTCTGCTATTTACATCTCTAATGAAAATCATTGTCTCTGATTATTTTAACTTTTGGTTCAAGCCTCCTATTTTTAAAATAATATTCTCTCCTAGAGTTACAATTGTAATCCAAAATGTCTTCCATTGTGCAGGGCCAAATTACCATAGTCTTATATAAACAAAGTCCAATTTAAGCTAATTTCTTCACTCTCAACCTTTACATTAATGCGAACATAGTGGTTGGATTTCTCGCATCTAGTTTTCTTAGCTACCATCCCAAGAGCCTGAGAAAGCATATCTATGATATGTAACACAAGAGAGCCAACATAACCACAGTAAATAAAAGAGAAACATGTTATGATGTTAAGCCATGTGCACTGTTTGGCATTCATTCAGTTCACTGTAGCTGAAAAAATAACTGTGAGGCTCCATATCCCATTAACACTGTGTTAATTATTGTCATTGTCTCATCAGTGGTTTGTTTATGACAGCTCTGGCTGACAGGAATAGTGGGATGTTCTGTCAAGGCCATCACCTGATGAGATTTTTATTGGCAAAAAAAAATCTTTCTCTCCTTTACTCAACTATGTTAGAGAAATCAGTGCTTCATTAACTCCAACCATAATCGCCTGCAATAGGCCAGTTTTTAAGTGTTTCAAATAATTGGTGCAATAGTCTCTCTCTAGCATTGTAGTTAACCAATTCACCCTCTAAAAACGAGAAAGAGCCTTCAATTTCTCTCAGCTCAAAAGAATGTCATACGATGGCAGTCATATATGAGGGGGAAATACTGTCTCACTGGGGAAGGGAAGACTTTTTAATACTGGGAGGATTTGTTATTCTCTTATGTATGACACCTATGAATAAAGAGTGCTTCCACGGGGGGGAATCTATAGCAAGAAAAAAAAAACTGTGATAATATCTACACACGCATGCACACACACACATACACACACAACCTGTTCAACTAATATGAATCATAATATGAAACGTATTTTTGCTTAAATCTCACTCAATGGAGAGCTCTGGGGTACTACAGATATTTTGCTGGGGACTGATAATTACTGCTCTCTTTCTAATTCTTTCTAGATATATATGCATATATACATACATATAGCTATAGATATAAATGAAATGAGAGGGATCTATTTTATTCCATATATGATATTTAATGCTTATTTTTTTAAAGAATAAGACTGTCACTTTTACCATTAAAATTATTTTATCACAACTTAGCTATTTCTATAAGTGAAAATATTGCAAGCTAAATGAAAATTGCTTGCAATTTCAAATTCACAGAATAATTCAAACTTAATGTTAAAAATGATATTCCTACCCACATCAATGACTAATTTTAATTCCAGTAACATATTTTCTTCTTAGAATTATATTTTCTTTTTTCCTTATTGACTGATAATAAAATTCTCTGACACTGGATGTGGGCTCCTATCTACAATTTAATAATGGTATGATTTTAATGATTCGGTTTCCTTATTCATGTCACTGGAGTGAAAATTGCTTCCCTGTTTAACTTACAATACTGTTGTTGAGAATATAAAGTTTGTGACTGTGACAGTGTGCAAAAATATTTATCATACTGTGAGAGGTTATTATCAATAGCACAGGTCTGGGCCATAAGAAGGTACAGCTACTTTTATATGTCACTTTGGCTAGCCAATGATGCCAGTGGTTTGGCGAAATATCATTCTAGATGTTGCTGTGAAGGAGGTGTTTCATAGATATGATTAACATTTAAATCAGTACATTTTAAATAAAGCAGATAACCCTCCCTAATGTGGGTGGGCCTCATCCAATCAGTTGAAGGCCTTAAGAAAATAGACAAGTCCCCCAAGAGGGAGGAATTCTATTCTCCAGACTGAAACCTCGAATTTCTGCCTGAGTTTCCAGCCTTTTGGACTATAGACTGCAACATCGACTCTTGTAGGAATTTCCAGCAAACTGTCTTGCCCTGCAGTTTCCAGTCATCATGTCAGCCTCACAATAGCATGAACCAATTCCTTAAAATAAATCTACCTCTCTCTCTCTCTCTCTCTATGCATAAATACACACATACACACACACACACACACACACACACACACACACACACACTCACATCCTATTGCTTCTGCTTCTCTGGAGAATCCTGACTAATACAGTGTTTGTTGGAAGAAATTATATCCATTTACATACCCATCCCTTAAATTGAATGCAGACTCCCCCCCTTAATAAAAATAAAAAAAGGCTTGCTATTTTGGAGCAAGCTCTTCTCTCTCATTGTGTCAGAATGGTTTTCTGCTCCTCGAGAGCAGTAAAGTTCTGCCAGTAGCTACCACCTCCTCCTTCCTCTGGCTTATGCAAGCATGAGAGTAATTAATCCTCATGCTTACTTGAGTTTGGTTTGGCTTTGGCACAGCATGCTTTCCCTAGCAAACCATAATTGATTCTGAATAATTGATCAGTGACGAACATTCAATTTTCTTTATCTTCTCTTCCTCTCATTCTGCTATGATATATGTTTTCTTTGGGGAACCATTTTCCATTTTAAAAAAAGGCCCCAAATGCAATGCCTTTTAGTGATCAAATCAATTTATGCTGCTTTCTGCCAATTCACATCAACTCCAATGTGACTCCTCCTGGAGAACTCTTAGGAAACCCTAATTAGTGTCCTGTTGTATCCATTAGTTTTCAATAAGGAAGTAAACTTCTTATGTAAAGACCTCGGAAACTATTTACATATGACTACTTTGCCATTTATCTAACCACCACACTGACTTGCTTTTTTCAAATATCTTTTGATGAGAACTATTACTGAAATCACTAAAACCCTAAGTGAGTCATGGTATCTGGCTGGACAAAGACACCTAAAATCAGAACCTGTGATACTCATCTAAGCTTTGTTAATTCACCTAATGATCATGTTCTTCACTTTTCTTTTTATGTAAAAGTAAGATTACATTATAATAGCATGCCATTTATTTAATAATTATTATAATTCCTTAGGTACCAGAATAAAGCCTCCTACCAAAACAGAAGTAAAATGTTCCTTAAAGAAAGTAGTTTCAGAAAGTCTATGCATTTCATCATGTCAGAGATAAGTGGGCCACTTTTAGGCCCAAGGCCTTATATAAAAGTAACCTTGATGTACCAAGATGGGACCTCTACTTTACTTTTAAAGTCAAACACTGATAGTAGATGAAAAGTAACATAGAGTATGTGAGAAACTCTTGGATGCTAACATTTTGAGATGTCTTGCACATATGTCTTATATATCTCCACTTAAACTGGATACAATGCCCTTCTTTCTCTTTCAACTTCTGAAACAAGAAAAGTTATCATTATCTTCTCTTTATTGAATGTTATGCTGTTTCATCCACACTGTCACACTCTGCTGGGAGCCAAATAAATGCCTAAAAGGACAAATCTACAATCATTGTCCATTCTACCCAACAGCAAATTAGCATGCACACTCAACTGCTCACTTTGCTTGCTATATATTATTCCTCAAAATAAACTATAACTCAGCATTCAATTTAATCCAGTTGTGTGAAATTCACATTTACTGCCACTGTGTGCCAGAAACTGAGCCATGATTATCGTGGAAGTAGAGCCGCAGCCTCATTTTGTAATAAAACTTCCCTGACTGTGGTCTCTAGTCATGTCCTTCATAATCTCATCCTGCATCTTGCTAAACTCCCTCCCTTCAGTCCCCTCCACTGCACCAGGAGTGTTCTTTCTGCACTGCTCTCCTCTTACAATGCCTTCACCAGAATGTCTTCTTGAATTGCTCCTCCTGCTCATGTCTGGGAACCTACATTCCCTGTTTTCCTTTTCCTTTTCTGGTTGCTCCTTTTCCAGGTCTTTATTCACTCCCTCTTCTCACTTCAGCCATTAAAACTTGGTGCAACCAAGCTTCAGTTCAGTGCTCTGTGTTCACATTCTCTCCCTGAATAATCTCTGGGTAATTTTGTATAGCTCTTAGGCTGAAAGCATCATATAGAACTCGATCATTCCCAGATTCCTATCTAAAGTCCCAAATTCCAATAGGATAATACATTTTACCATTTAGTCCTCATATTTAATGTATCTAAGTTCAAATTCTTGATTTCCACATTTCAAATGTAATCAACTTCAAGTTGTTCAAAATTAGAAATCTTATACAGAGTTGCACATGTGGCATTATATGTGTAAGCAAATAAGGATAAAAATTCTTCTACATGACCTTGTCAATATCTTTCAGATGATATTTTTTAAAATAAATTCTGGTACTGAGTATGAACTGGGGACTCACAAAAACCTGCCTTTTAAATACAGATTCTACCATTTCATTAGCTTTTTTAATAAGTTACTTAATTTTATGACTTCTGAAGTAACTCATGACAAGCTACTTAATCTCTATAAATGTCAGTTCCTTCAACTGTTAAATTTGGATAATAATAGTAATTATGACATCAGCTTATAGTAAGAATTAAATGAGATAGGCTTCCTAAGGACTATAATCACATTTTATTCATTCATGTTCCTTTGACTCATTCAAGAAATATGTATCATAAGTCTAATATGCCCCATCCTAGGTGTTGAGGATACAGAGATAATCAAGACAGGCAAGGTTTCAGCCACCACGAAGCTATAATTAATTTGGAGAAGAAAGTCAGCATGCAAGTGAAACAATAATCATGCCAGCTATATAGATTGTAACACATGGAATGAAAGAACTATTTGGCTGAGGCCTGAAGAAGGAGCTCAAAAAGATGAGAAAAGGCCATTGTAAGTCAGAGGCACCAGGAAGGACAAAGGAACTGAGGCAGGAAAAAGCTTGGTGTCTTTGACGACTAGATGAGAATTCAGTCTTGGGCTGTAAGTCAACACAAGATTAGCCACAGCAGAAGTCACTACTATCTGTGGTTTACAAGGGCAAACGAAGGGGAATGGGTATTACTAGAGCCCAGAGGCATAGTCACCCAGCATAAGATAGAATATTAGTTGGTACATCCAAGGGAAGTTTGATTCAATGAGGATCTATAGCCACGATTCGAGATGGTGCCCCAGAGAGGAACTATATCTTTAAAATTTCCCTTTATTCTTCCATCCATTATACCACCAGTGACTTTCAGTGACTGAACCAAATAAGATGCCAGATGACACAATAGCCTGATGAAACACAGCTTAAGAATAGAGTCACCGATATACCCAATAGAAAGAGCAAAGGAGAAGAAATTGATCTGGGAGGAAATTGGCTCAGAACTAGCAGGAGTCATTAAGGGCTAACTCTTTTAATACTTTTGGCAAATAGCCTCACTGTACAGGAGAAGAGGATGAATTCAGAAATGTTATTCAGAAATGCTGCCTGACCCTGATATAAGGAAATGCAGAAATCAGACAGAAGTCTTAAATCTATGCATTGGTGTATTCCCAGTCAAGATCACATTACAGGCTCTCTCTGGTTAACTTCCTGAAAGGTGGTTGTGTGTGGAAAACCAGAAAGAAATCTCAGGAGTGACCCTTGTTTCTGTGAAAAAATAAATAAATAAATAAAACAAGCTCTTAGTTTGAAATAGACTGACCCACTTTGGGGCTGTCTACACCTAGGGATCTTGGAAAATGCACAGAGTGAGAGAAATCTTTGGAAAATCCTAAACTTTCTGCTAGTAAGCTAAGTAGCATCTTGAATAATTTATTTGCATGATGTATAACCATGTTGCATCTCATTTTATGGAGTTATTCAATTTACATACAATTTTTCCAAGTGCTATTGATAGCCTGAAGGTACAAGTGAAGAGAATAAATTGAGTGTTTGATCTATGTTTGGGGTTTTCGGGGAAGACACAGAAAATGAAAGAGAGACAGACTGAGGATATAATCAAGTGATTAAATATGCATTCTGTATTGAGCAGAACATTTATTTCAAGGAGATGCTTATGGTTATGAGAGAAAATGCAGGGGTCAAGTGCGCAAGGTGTATAGGGGCAGTTGAGGAGGAGTGAAGGAGTAAGAGAGCTAAAAGGTTAAAAAGTAGAAGCCAGAGAGGGAAGGCAATGATGCATTTCAGTGTATGAATATGACAGGTGGTGGCTGAACAGAATGGAAGTGATAGTTCTTCTAGTTCAGAAGTCCTAGGAACTACAATCTTAGGGAGGTAGCACACTGCCCACATGGATGTGGAATTTTTCCTGAATTTATTCATCACATATAATAAGTGCTTATTATACGTATTAGTCAGCTTTGCCACATAACAAACAACCTCAAATATCTTACTGGTTTACAATAGCAGACATTGTGTCTCATGCTCATCAGTCTGTGGTTTGACTGTATTCAGTTGATCTAGGCTCGGGTCACCTGAGCTGCTCTGCTCTAAGTTGCAGGTCTGGGGGACTTTGCTCCAGGATTTCTGTCTCCTCTTTGTGTGTCCATTTATGAGGCCAGGCTGATGGAGATGAAGCTAACTGGGTACACTTTTCTCACCATGAGTGATAGAAGCATAAGAGGCAAGCCTAACCACACAAATAAATTAAAGCCTCAATTCAGTTTATATCTGCTAAAATTCTGTTAACCAAAATAATTCAAATTTTAGTGAAATTAGTTGAAAATTGAAATTAATAATGGTTTTTATTTTCTAATGTGTTGTATTACAAAATCATATGGCAAAATCTGTGGTTAAAGACAGAGAGTAAAGAATTCAAATGATGATACAATAAGAAAGGAGTCAAATGCTATAAATCAGGTACTTTAATGGTCTTTAAGACTACTGGCAAGTAAATGGGAGGTCAACAGACACTGGCAACAAGAAGAGATAGAATAGATAAAGCACTAGTGTTCAAAGAGAACATGGTCCTTATCCCCCAAACTCCCTAAGAGCATAGAAGAATAACAGTTTGGATAGAGCAGTAAAACAGTGCAAAAATAGAAGCCACCCTTTTCCCACCTCTGAAAACCAGCAAATTCAGGTATGGCAGGGGGTTGGTTATACTGATGATTATTCGTTATTAGGAGCTAACTTGTGTAACACATACTCTAAGAAGACAGAAGATATTTTACCAAACACAGTTGTGAAGAAAAAAACATGGTGGTTCTTGACAAAGTAAGCATATCCCTCTTTCAGGGTTTAGTGATCAATTAGTTGAAGTTTTGGTCTCTGAGGACATAACAGAGTAACTATGATTGGGACTTTCTAGAGCTTGTCATTAGTAAGCACCACGTACATAAGCAGTGGAAGTGCCACAGGCAGGTCAGTCTAGGAATTTTGTCTTGGTTGGAAGAGGTACAGAAATAAAGAAATTTCTCAAAACAATGAGCAATTATTTATGTGCTACTATGTGACTGCTGTCGTTCTAGCAGCAGTGGGGAATACAGAAAGATTGTAAGACAACATAATCATGTTCACAGAGTAAAACTGACCACATTATTAATCTTACCTGATTTTTGGCTGATCTAGAAATGTTTAAATATTATATTGAAATGAGGGCAAAATACCATTGGAAGACACATCTAACAACTTTCCAAATTCAGGGAATAATTGCCATTTCAAACTTAGCTTAGAATCCTATTCTTTTTGTTCATTGATTTTTTTAAATTTAAGATTTAGTATTTTCAATTTCATATTTTTGGTCATTATTTAATAATTATTGGATCTTAAACACTAAAAACAAACCAAAAAATAAACAATCTGGGTTTATTTGAACAACGTGGGTTTATACTGCATGGGTCCACTTGTTTACAGATTTTTTTAAGAAATACAATGGACAAATTTTTGGACATTTGCCACAACTCAAAAAAACTCTCAGATGAACTGCCTATTCTAGAAATATTGGAAAAAAATAAGAAAAAGTTAGGTATATCATGAATGCATTAAATATATGTAAATACTAGTCTATTTCATCATTTACTACCATAAAATATACTCAAAATATATTATAAAAAGTTAAATTTGTCAAAATTTATGCACACAAACATTCACACACACAGTACCTAGCACCATTCACAGTCAAAAAAATGTAAACAAACATCAACGTGTAGTATTAAATCATCACTGTAATACATACTTTACTACTGTGATGTTGTAGTCACCTTTTGTTGCTATTGTGGTGAGCTCAAGTGTTGCAAGTATGCACTTAAAAGCCTTGTGACACTAATCATCTCTGTGTGAGCAGTTCATCAAGTACATTTCAAATTGCAGTAAAAAGTGATCTCTCTCATTCTACCACATTTTGTATCCTGTTTAGTGCAATACCAGTAAACCTTGACTAACACTATGGGACTCATACAGAGGGCTAGTAGTGATGCTGGAAGTGCTTCCAAGAAGCAGAGAAAAGTCATGACATTACAAGAAAAAGTTGAATTGCTTGATAAATACTATAGATTGAGGTCTGCAGCTGCGGTTGTCTGCCATTTCAGATGGACAATAAATCTTGTAACCAAATGATGTAAACTTACGGTATCAATAAATACAGTAGAGTACTGTAAATGTATTTTATTCTCCTCATGATTTTCTTAATAACATTTTTCTCCTATGGCTTACTTTACTGTAAGAATACAGTATAAAACACATATCATACACAAAAGATGTGTTTATGGACTGTGTATGTTATTGGTAAAGCTTCTAGTTAACAGTAGGCTATTAGTAGTTAAGTTTTTGCAGAGTCAAATGTCAAATGTGGATTTTCAACTGTGCAGGGGGTCAGTGCCCCAACCCCTGCATTGTTCAAGGGTCAACGATAAACCAAAATGTTCTGATGCCACAAGTAACAAAACCCCTACCTATACTCAAATGTCTCAGGAATTTTCCATCAGTTCTTCTGACCTTTTAATTACATCAAGCCTGTTTACACCAATAATACATATATATACTCTTTTCTTTTTATAAGCTTCCTTCAGAGAAGCTTAACATATTTTAAAATTTATAATATAGCTGTATATTTTTATAAAGTGTGGTTCTGTATAACTTTCTATTCATTTTTCTCCAAATTCATCTCATGTGTACATTCATTCTATTTCTAAAACTTTTGCTATTCCTATCTCTAAGACATTTTTATTCAGCAAGACACATCTAAAATAGATTTTAACTACATTCACTTATATAACCAACCATATTTATAATTTATATTTCCAAGCACATTTCTTTCAAGAATTATTTAACATTTATCCATTGTTAAAATGTTTTCAGAAGTCAAATCTTAACTATAGTAAAATCTATGACTGAATAAATATATAAACATTTACATATTTCATATATAAATATGTAAAAAGGTTAAAATTACTGTAACATTAAAAGTACATACACAAGTACATATATATCCCATAAATAAAATTAAAAGGAATTTGATAAAATGGATAAATATTTGCAAAATAGAGGTATATAACATCCTCAATATAAAAAGAGCTCTGATGAATCAACTATATTTTTAAATTATCCCAGTACAAATGATAAAAAACCAGATAACTCACTGAAAAAATATGAATGTATTGAATTTGTATTCAAACATATAAAAATATATTAAGAATGAATTCCTGTAAGTCCTCAACTTATGCTGGTTCAACTTACGATTTTTTTCACTTTATGATGGTGCAAAGTGATACACATTCAGTAGAAATCTTACTTCAAATTTTGAATTTTTGTCTTCTCCCAGGCTAGCAAGATGCAGTATGATATTTTCTTGTAATGCTGGACTGCAGCAGAGAGCCTCAGCTCCTAGTCAGCCACACCATCCCTAGGATAACAACTGATAGTGTCCTCTATAGTAAGCTGTGTTCAATAAATTACATGAGATATTCAACACTTCATTATAAAAATAGGCTTTATGTTAGATGATTTTTTCAACAGTAGGCTAATGTAAATGTTCTGAGTATTTTTAAAGTAGGCCAGGCTAAGCTATCATGGTTAGTAGGTCAGAAGTATTAAATGCATATTTGACATTTTTGGCATACTTTCAACATGTGATAGGTTTATCAGGACATGACTCTCATTGTAAATCAAGGAGCATCTGTTATCTTTATATAGCCAAGATTTTTTCTTTAATAATATTTAATTCTTTAACATTAAATTATTTAATAATAATAGTGATGGCCCAGATATGGGAGTAAAGAACTATAGATTAATATAAAAATCTCTGGGGGACATTTGATGATAAACATCAAAGTATTTAAAGTCTATTGTTTACAAGTCTTATTGTAATCAAAGAGTCCTGGGCTCAAATTGTTGGTCTGCCATTTGCTTGCTATATGCTTTCAAGTAACTTATTTTACTCTATGAGTCTTAACCTAAATTTCTGTATAATGGGGATCATAGTAACCACTTACAAGGTGGTTGTAAAATAAACAGTATGATACACACATACATCTTAGCACATTTTGGCAAATGATAACTGCCTTTCAGATGAAAACTACTAGTTTCTCACCATTCTCCTCTTTTTTCTTTTCTTCTGGAAATAATTATAGATATAAACAAAGCTTGATCTACAAAGATGTTAACCCAGGTATCTAACAGTAAAATAAGAGGGCATTGGTTTACTATATTATGTCATATGCATTCAGTGGAATAATATGTGGATATTTAAACCTTATATATTATAGAAAATTAATGAGATTATTTAGTAAAAATTCACAGGCAATACCAATATACCAAAAATATGGTTGTATAGATAATATGTGCTTTATTATCACAATTTATTTATATGTGTGGGGGGTGGTTATATGTAAGGGCAGGTATTTACATGTGTAGGTCATATATAAGCATGACACAATGTGTATGCATGTGTGATGCTATGTGTATATGCATAAGAATAGAGAAAGATCAGAAGTCTATAAACATTCATATATTCAAAAATATTTGAGGAATTCCTGACACAGTGCAGATACCATACTAACTTCTGGTGATAAAAAGTTAATAAAAGACAAACACAAACTTTTGCTGTACAGCAAACAATATATTGTGGATACAGATATTGTTAGAATGATGTTAACTGATTTCAAATTGCAACTGTAATAATGCTACAAAGAAAAGATGTGATGGGAAAATGTATATTAGGGACATTGACTTGGGAAATTGACTTTTAAAAGGTCAGATCAGGCTTCCCTGCTAAAGACACAAATGAACTAAAATCTGAAAAAAGCACAGGAGATACATAGTGAAAAGGGGAGGAAAGATAGCTCAGGGAATGCCCTGAGGTGGAAAGGAGCAAAGGAATTTGGTGTGGCTTTAATAGATGAGCCTGGCGTTCTATAAGGCTGGAGGCACGGGGTGTCTAGGGCATTATTAAGGAGATTTGAAAAGGTAGTCACATACGTGAAAATGTTAGAGTAGGGGACTAAGACAAGGGGGAAACCAGATGCAGTGGCTTGAAGATCTGGTGCAGGTGTTAAAGTAAACATCTCTTAAGCAGTAGCTAACTAGACGGGCTGATAAATGCAGGCAAGAACTGGCTTTGACCAGCTTATTAGCTATCTCTGTCACCTTACATAAACTTGGCTAATTATAATGTCATTTACATTGTGGTTTTAAAATTTCTATGTCCTTCAAATCACCATAACAGTTCCAAGACAACCATATAAAGTATAAAAATGCGAGGGAACCCAATTCTAGGAATTACTACCCAAATTCTTAGTAAAAGCCAACCCCTTGGCCAGGAATATTCTTTCCCTCAATTAGTAAGACTACAAAAGATCTAAGACCACTTCTGCCCAGTGCAGCTGCTCACTTTTCAGCTTACCTGCTCTCTTCCCTGAGAATGTACTTTCACTTTGAATAAAAACTGTTCCTTGCTTGGCTTATGTGGTGTCTCCTGGAATTCTTTCCCTGCCAAACACCAAGACCTTGGAAAAACCTCCACTTGGAGGCTAGTAACAAAAAGATCAGAGATGTGTTAGAAAGACATCACTCTGGAAGGACAGAAGGAGAGCAAAAGTCAGTGAGCAGAACTGTGGAGTTATTTGAGTAATGCAGGTGAGAGATAATAGCAGCCTGGACTAGGATGGAGTTGGTAGAAATGGAATGAAGTAATGGACCTATGAGCTACATATAAGGTAAAACTAAAGTGATATAGTAATAGATTGAACATGGAAACTGCTATATGGAGACAATAATCAAAGCTACTGCACATGGTTATAGGAATGAAAAACCAATAAGTTATTTCAGCACTCAGCACAGGGCCAGGCATAGCAAGGGCCTGATACTAAGTGAGAAGAAGCTAGTGACAGTGACTTATAGGATCCTAATTGCATAAAGATATGGATATAATGGTCATTCATGGAGATGGGAAATATTGGAATAGCATCAAGGTTTGAGTTGGAAGATCATAAATTCAGTTTTAAATGTACTGACCTTAAATTAATTTCAAAATATCCAAGAGGAGATACCAGTGAGGTAGTTGGAAAATGATCCTGGATCTCAGAGGAGATGTCTGGATTGTGCTTGAAATTCAGGGGGTTACGTGTGAGGTCAATAAAGATAAAGGTGAAGGGGCCCAGTGATAAGTCGTGAGGCAATCCAGGTAAAGGAGACTAAGCCGGAAGGGTGGGGGATACAGTAGGAGTGGTCAGAGATATGGTATCATAGAAGCCAACTGAGAAAAAGTGTTCCCAGAAGTATGCAACTCTAATAAATAATGCTGAGAACTCATCTAAAATATAGGTAAAAGAAGTCTCGCCGAAGAGAGATGGAGGTCATTGGTGCCCAGGCCAAGAGTGATGGATGTGCAGATAAGATTGGGTCACATTTGAGATGTGAAAATAGGAAAAATAGAAAATGCTTTCAGTATTTTGGCTACAAAGGAGATGAACAATAAAGGATATTCACTAGAAGGACAGGAGCTAGGCAAATTAGTGTAAAAGTTGTTTTTTAATGCGAAAGATTTGAGGATAGTAAGAGCAGAGATTTGCTCTTAGAAGTTAAATGTGAAAACTACATTAAACCTTTTTATTCAATATTTCAACAAATATTATTCATTTTCAACAACATTCATACTCTTTTTTAACAGATTGTGCCTCCTTTAAGTTTACAGGGTTATGATCTTTTATAGAATAATTCAAGAAAAGAAAGGGTAAATCAATTCTAGTAAAAGATGCAAAGTTTCAACATATAGCGATAAAAACATGAAGTAGATGAATTAGAGGAAAATGTATATCTCTTCCAAATGTCCAGAGCTTAGAAAATGAACAATCATTGTAAGAAACTAAGATTGAACATGTCAGAGTCCAGTGAATGTGAGGAATCTGGAGGAGGTTAGGCAAAATTTACTCTGCAAAAGCAGAACAGAGCAGGCTTTGGGAGGATTTAAAAACTTACTTCAACAATTAAAAGTGAAAGAGAGATTAAAAGAATCCTATAATATTAAGAAGGCCATTTCAATATGATATGATATGCATAAATTGTTCTAGAAATGGTACAGTGTGGTACACACACACACACACACACACACACACACAGCCCTTTCCTAGAAATTAGGATTTGGTCTTATCTCTTTCAATAATAAAGAGGGGTATCTTGGATAACTCATTTAATTAATCTGAGCTTTAATTCCTTAACATGTGTATTTAAAGAGTCTCCCTATCATTAAAGTCTCTACATCATTAAAATTCTTTTTTCTATAAGGAAAAAATACATTGGTGTAATCTTAAGTATCTGTATAGCATGAAAGGATCAGAATTTTTTATTGTAGGTCCCCGTGTAAGTGGGGATAAAAGCTCCACACATTCCTTGACTTAATTCTAAATAGGTTGACAGGGGTGTGAAATGACATTCTCCAGCCTTAGGGATGTGTGAAGGGCACTTAACATTTCTGACAAGCTGAGTCATTTGACATTATTCGCTCTGTAACTTATCCATTAAAATCCTATCTCTTGTGCACATAATTTTTAACAACTACATAAAATTTAAATACTCTGAAGAAAGCAGCTAGTCATTTCAAGACTTTTTGATGGGATCTATGTTTAAACAAAGGAAATCTACTATATAGTCTCAGTAGAGTAGGTTTAAAACTTAAAAGATGTATTTCTAGAAGTAAACATTGCTAAAATAAGTATATAAAAGTAATGATTATATAATATATATTACATAAAGTGATTACATATAAATATATATCTACTCCTTTTTGGAATTTCTGGTGAATATTAAAATTAGTTTGGCTTTACGCCTCAAATTAATGCTTAATTTTAAGTCAAATGATATTCATGTATTTTTAAATAGGGCTTTGCTTTGATTTCATTACATCTGAGTGAATAAAATTCTATCGTGTTTATTCTTAGATCTGTTTCATAGAATCTGGATAAGTTATGAAATTTGGCTGGTAAGAGGAACCCACTCCCACTCTTAACCATTGTTTTTTAACTTTGTAAAATATATACTGTTTAAAAACATATATACCTTTAAAATTTCCTTACATTATGGATTATGATCAAATTCTTACGCTTCAAATCATTTCTTAAAGAGTTTATTTATTTATTTATTGAGACACAGTCTCACTCTGTTGCCCAGGCTAGAGTGCCCTGGCGTCAGCCCAGCTCACAGCAATCTCAAACTCCTGGGCTCAAGCAATCCTTCTGCCTCAGGCTCCCAAGTAGCTGGGACTACAAGCATGCACCACTAAGCCCAGCTAATTTTTTTTCTATATATTTTTAGTTGTCCAGCTAATTTCTTTCTATTTTTAGTAGAGACGGGGTCTGTCTCTTGCTAGGGCTGGTCTCGAACTCCTGAGCTCAAACCATCCTCCCATCTCATCCTCCCAGAGTGCGAGGATCACAGGGGTGAGCCACCGTGCCCGGCCCTATTAAAGGGTTTAAATTAGTTCATTTCTACATCTCCAAGTACTTTCACTCAACACTTCCTTTGTCTGGTGACCCACTCAAAATTTTTCCAAGTTGCAACCAATACCTTCACTGAACAAGATTGTACTCTGCTCAACAGGCATCATTCATTTGAAAATTCTTCCTTTGTACAAACAGTTCAATAATATCAAATTCTGACAGATACTGTGCATGTCCTTGATTAAAAAGATAAACATATTTAATAGAAAGAACTAGGCCATAGGAACAGATATTGTATTTTATTTTTTCTAACAAATCACTTTGTGATCTTGAGGAAGACACTTAAGTTCTCTGCTTCCCTATTGGTTTTTGTAAAGACTGGGTGTTTTCTGAAATCCCTTTTTCTCTAAAGTTGTAGAATTCTGCATTTTTAATATATTTTAGTTATAATTAATTCCATGATTTCAATGATTTAGGTTAAGCTTGTTTTGGAGATTGGTATAAGCAGACACTGTATTAGAAGAAGAAACTGAAATAACTAGCAATTTTAATATTCACATAAAAGACTTCAAGAAACATAACAAAAGGTGGAGTTATCCTAGCTAAGTAATTGAAGCTGTAACATTTTTGAAAGGCAAGATCTGTTGGAATTATGAGGCATGCACTAATTCAGAATATAAAATTTGAGATGTACTCTATGAATAATTTTCTTTTCTCTTTTAGCTTGGAAAAATTATTCTGGAATCTCAACAGAGAGATTTGATAACATTTAAAATGATTAGAAATCATTCAAAGGAACTCCCTAAATAATGATCGGCAGGTCAATTTTGCTTAAATTCTTTGCATTGACATATGAAAACTGAAACATACAATAATTTGTTTCTGGTAATTTTTTACTTTTTTATTTGCAAACTATACATTTACTTTGCTAAGAATGCTAGTAAGTAATTAAAAATAAATTCTAGTGAAGCTTTCTTCTCTGGAATTTTAGATGAGCAGGATGTTTTGAAAAGCTATATATGTTCAGGATATTGGAGAGTATATACCTTTCAGTAAAAAAGGAGAGAAAAGAAGACAGAAAAAAATTATCTAGTTTGGATGAAAACCTTGTTAAGTATATCATAAAATTTTTTCTTTAAGGTCAGGGAGTTACAAACATAAGTCAATTTGGGCTTGCGTATGCTGGTTCCCATTTGCTTATTAATGAATGCAGCTTTCATAACACAGTGGTGTCTGTAGGACTCCGCAGATCTCTGTATCACTTGATGATGTAGCTTCAGTTTACAATGCTACTAGAGTTAGTGTTTTTTAATAAATCAAGAAATAAATATCCTTATGGCAGTGTGTATAATATCAATTCCCTCTCATTATAATAATAAAGCATGCAATGCAAAGTGAAGCATAGTGTCTGATACAAAGCAACTACTCTACAAATGTTAGCTACTATTACTATTATTGAATAACTATGGAAAACCTGAAAGTTTATATCAATCCATTTGTTTCTTTTTAATATGCTATCATTCAGTTGCAAAAATAATTAACAATCTTGCACTATGATGAACAATGGGTTAGGTTTGGAATCAAAAGACCTGAATATAATCCTGGTTATATTACTTAATAGCTGTGTTAATTTCATTAGCATTGTTACCCTTCTGAGCTTGTTTTCTTAGGTGTCAAGCAGGAACAATAATGGTAACCTCACAGACTTGTTATGAGCAGGAAATTAAAAATAAATGTGATAAAATATGAGAAATGGTCTGTTACATAGAAGCATTCAGTAGGAGTTACTTGAACCTGAAATTGGGAAATAAATAAGGTTGCTTTTTGAAATATAAATATTTGTAAACATTCATCCAGGCCATATGTTCTGCATAGCAAATTGTAGAGACAGATTAAGAAACCTATCATTGAATATGATTATTATAATTGAGAAAGCAGATAAATTAGTATATTAGAATTTTTATTCTGGGGCAGGAGTGCCTGTACTGTAAATTTTTTTTTCTTTACACAGTTATAATAAATTATGTCATTCAAAAATGAATTCATAAAATGGATTAATAACAAGATAAGAAAGTTCTTGGAAATGCAAATCATGATTGCAGATTTTTGTTAAAAAGCAGTAAATAATAGATTGAAGAGGGCAGAAAATCAAATCGTTGAACTAAATAAAAGAGGATCCCAGAAAATTCTTTGCACTCCAAGAATAATAAAAGAAAAGGAAATGAAAGTTAGGAATAAAAAAAAGAAAGAAATGAAGAGGACTAAAATAGGAAATCTTACGTACAGGAATCTATAGGACAGAATGGTGGGGGGAAGGAGAAATAATCTAAGAAAAGTATTTTTTTTTAATTTCCAAATATAAGGCACTTTAATCTTTACATAAAAAACTCACTAAGTATCTGGAAAATAAGTTATAGTCTTGTAATATTTTTAAATTGTGAAAGTAAGAAAAATTATTATAAAATCATCAAGACTGAAAAATCAGGTTATCTATATAAAGAAAATACTTGAAGACTAATTATCTACTAAATTAAATCTTAGAAGAAATGGGGAAAATTTAAACATATTGTAAACATATTGACTCAGAAATTGATCCATTCACATTGTTGCATGACAAAAAAGTATATATAAGAAAATCATTATATTTATGTTTCCCTGAATAATACTTCGCACATTTGTGGCCCAACTGGACCTATTCTTCTATGCAGTGCCTGTACAAAACTTTGCCAATATTACTAATAGATTTTTATCTTTTTTATATATAAACACATAGAAGTTCTTTATATATTCTGAAAATATTTCATATGTGTTGAAAATGGTGCATGTTTTTACACTTTTTTGTATTATTTTATACACAGAAATTATTTAAGAAGTTGCATATAGCAATTGTTTTCTTTATGATTTTATCTTTATCCCAGTTAAATCCATTCCTTTTTTGAGGCTGTGAAAATATTCTCTTATATTGCCTTCTTAAAATAGCATAGGTTTTCCTTTCATGATAGGTTTTTAATCCACCTGGAACTTATTTTTGTGTAGGGTGGAAAGAAGAGCCAGCTCTAGATTTATCAATACAACATGCTGTCTAAATTTCCCAAAACCAGAATTCTCTTCTTTGCCTTGTAATGACTATTTTTATGGAGTATCATTTGTTCTCATTTCTCATTTTGTCCTATTCCTTTTTTTTTTTGAGACAGAGTCTCGCTCTGTTTCCTGGGCTAGAGTGCAATGAAGTCAGCCTAGCTCACAGCAACCTCAAACTCCTGGACTCAAGCGATCTTCCTGCTTTAGCCTCCCAAGTACCTGGGACTACAGCCATACACCACCATGCCCGGCTAATTTTTTCTATATATTTTTAGTTGTCCGGTTAATTTCTTTCTATTTTTTAGTAGAGACGGGGTGTCGCTCTTGCTCAGGCTGGTCTTGAACTTCTGAGCTAGAGCGGTCCTCCCACCTCCTCAGCCTCCCAGAGTGCTAGGATTACAGGCGTGAGCCACTGCGCCTGGCCTGTCCTATTCTTTTTAATGCTGAGTGTTTACATATTTCTGGATTTTTTTTTCTCCTTACTGTTATTATTGATCCTTTAGTTTCAGATCAAGTCTAAGCATTTAAATACAGTTTAAGATTTCTTTTTTTCTTAAGTATTAAATTTTCTGGGGAGTGTTGGCTTTGGTCAGAGAGAAATAGTTACAGAGCAGAGAGTTTTTCCTCTGTTAGAAACCTCTCTAATTTACATGTGCATTGACAACCCAAAGACAGATGAAGTAGCCTCACCCTCTCTAACTGGCTACTGGTGTATGTGAATTTCCATGTTTTCCCAGATCCACCCAACAAACTGTCTGCGTTACCGGATTGCCTGATCCCTACAGATTAGGTACTGGTTTGAAGGCTCACATAGAGTCATGACCTATTTGTATGTCCTTTTCCCCAGTCCTTCTAACCATCAGTCTTCGCTTTAATAAATAAAAGGTTTGTTATAATTAAAAAAATACAAGATAAATAAATTCATTGTATTTAATAATGTATAAACAAAACTCGGCAAAATTCTCTGTACTGTGGGAAAAAGAAAAGAATAAAGTAGTCAGAGTAAATACTACTGTTAATATGACATATAGCACATTTCTTAGTTCTGAACCTATAGAAAATATGAATAAAGCTATATTGTAATCAAAATCTTACCAGGAAATAAACAGGTAAAGACATTTTAGAATACCTCTTTGTCCAATTCTCAGTCAACTATAAAACCGTTGAGTTTTGGAGATACAAACTTTGAGTTTTGCAAAAGATCAAATCCTCACTCCTTTTTGGCTTTTAGTTACAATGAAGGAAATTGTGATCATATATTTGTTTACATTTGCTATGTAGCTAAAGACAATGTGAAAAAATTTTATTTGGTGAGATCTTGGTGATCACTGCTAGACTCAATGTTATCTTTTAAACTGTGTTGAAATTATCTAAGGTAAATATGCTTAATTTGAAACAAAACAAAACAAAGCAAAAACCAGTATTGTAATGGAACTAATGGTACCCTCCAGCAAAGTTGAAGGAAACCATGAGCAGGGAGTAGGAGACAATGTCATTAGACTTAGAGACATCTAGGCTCCCAGGTAGCTCTAAAGGACCCTCACTCTCAAGATATAAAAATTATGTGAAAAATGAGTGTAAAATAACAAGGCATTGGCTTTGTTTTGTGACAAGGACCACAGTCTCAAAGGCTTTGTGTTTTACACTGCAGTCCTCGGGTTTCCAAAGAGAAATATGCTTGGAGCAAAATGACCATTGTGTCTGGCTGGTTTTTGGACATGAGAGAAGGGCATGTAATGTCTTAAATATTGTCAACTTGCCTTGCATACTTTTATTTGAAAGATACGTTTGAGGCTTTGAATACATCCAATCTGAAACTTCAAGGGGCAAACATCAATATTATTTCTTATTCTAGCATATTTTAAAAGCTATAACTGAAATGCAGCCCAAGGCATAGAAAACTGGTACTCAAAAAAGAATCATAATCTAGATAAAATAAATTAAAATAAGGGACCTAACCATGACTTCATAGGAAAAAATAATAAAATATTACCTAGTCTATATTAAAGATGAATTCAGGTGACAATATTTTCATTGCGATATGGTAAAAATATGTTTCAATCTTGTGAGGAACTTTTCTCACTGATCCTTAGTCTTTCAAAGATAATACACAAGAGGGTTTTTGGATTTCAGTTTTAATTCGTTTGCCTTCTTCTAGAAAATCACTTTAGAGAAAATTTGAGTAACATGTCTCACTGCATACTATAAATTGAACAGATATTTTGGGGTCTCTATCCCATTTCTATCAATATATATTTCATAATCTATTTTTTTCTCTGTACTTCCAGCCTGAAAAATGAGTCATCACAGTAGACTTGAAGATGAAAGTTATTGTAACCACCCTTAATCTTCTATCCCATTCCTGATATAAACTAAGAAGCTTCAGTTCATTTGGAAATTATTAAATTTCATTTATTTTAAACATCAAATTTGTTTCAACTATATATGGCTGAGATGCTGATTTCACAGATATAGAAAAAATAATTTTACACTTTGTATGGAACCAGAGAAGACCCCGTTTAGCAAGAGCAATTTTAAGCAATAAAAACAAAATGGGAGGTATTAATTTGCCAGACTTCAAACTATACTACAAGGCTGTGATTA
>CM052437.1:126882704-126979585 GCA_028533085.1 Varecia variegata | reverse complement strand
AAGAAGGGCCCAATCTTCTGCGATGGAATAAATACATATTTATTTTTCTGAAGTTTATTTTTATGTTATTATTATTGAGAATTTCTGTAGCAAAAATTGTGTACAGTTAAAAAATCTGCTATCCAATTAAAGAAATGAAGTGACAGTAAGAAATACATATGCTGTTTTTTATGATTTCTTTAAAATCAGGAAGGTTTGAAATCCATGTACATTTTATTTAGGTAAAATATCATCCAACTTTTCTATAGTTATTCACATACAGCACCATGGAACACAAAAACCTTCCAGGCTTTATAAATTTTAAATATCAAAGGACTGTCTTGAAAATAAAATGTCTTTGTTGCATTTTATTTGATAGTGTAATCTTAAGAGTCTATTTCTCTCATAGGATTTTTTTTTCCTTAACTGTAAAAAAAATTTTACCTATTAAGACCCTTTTAGTACTTAATCCTGTGGCTGTTAAACATAAGATGGAGTCATTAAAAATTTGGCAAGTAGACTAGATTTCTCACAATATAATAATAATACTCTTTCTGAGTAAGCACTAGCAACAATACAAGGAATACTAATAACAAACACTTTTTTCAAGTGCTCTCTATATCCTCGGTATAGTGCAGAAGTCTTTATATACATCATCTCATTAAATTCACCCCAAAACTTTATGAGATCCATGCATGTTTTGATAGGGAAATAGGCTCTAAGAGATAAAATAACATATGAAATATTATATAGCTATTCATCAGCAATGCTGGGACCCTAATTCTATTCTGAGGATGAAGCTTTTGTTTAATAATCAAGCCCTACTTATATCTCTATGTCAGAAGAAAACCATTATGATTCATCTAACAAGAACAGAATATCTGACTCAAGTTAACAAATGGAAAATGAAAACTAGACAGTAAGTAGTAAGATAGCCAGATTGCTAGACAATAAATAGAATAATATATTAATAATATTTCTGTTTTTTTCAAATTCAGAATATATTAATATTTTTGCCATCCTAGAAACTAGTCTTTAAACTTACTACACACCTTGCTATTCAATTGTAAAATATAAAACGAAGAATAAGGCCTATCTGTAACTGTCAAAAAGAATAATGCTATTTTTCTTTTGAAATCAGAATTAGAATATTAATTACATAAGAATTTATAAAATTGTCTGACATTAAGGAGATTTAAATGGTCTCCTAAATATTATTCTTTTAGTATTTACAAAATAAGTGTTCAAATATCATCTAGTCCATATAAGTATATAAAAAATAATGAATCTAGGTACAGATACATTTTCATTTAACTGTGTAATTGTTGCTTAGTAATTAATAAAATTGGTTTGGATATATTTTGAGAGGCTTAGTAATAATGGTGCAACTTTTAAATCATGAAACTGTGATTCAATATGAAGTTGGATGAAAATTCAAAACAGGAGAATTTCTAATCAACAGTTAACTGAAATCATTGATTTTTCACACAATGATGGCCTTAAAATCATTGTTAACAATTACCATTTATAATTGCTTTAACTTTTGAATTTGGCCTATGGCAATATACTGAAACTAAAACTTAACAATCTTTCCCTCCTATAATATTTTCCTCTTGGCAAATGGTGCCTCTACTCTTGCAGTTGCCCAAATCTGTAACTTTATCATTTAATTTTCTTTCACATCCCATGTAAAATCAACCAGTAAATCTCATTAATATTATCTTCAAAATGTATCCAGAATCCAGCCACATCGCATGACTTCCATCATCATCTAACAGTCTACCTGATATTACTCCATGCCTGGTCTTGGGCAATAGTTTCCTAACTGGTCTCATCACTTAAATTCTTACTCTCTAAGTCTTCCATGAAGCAACCAGAGTTGGCCCCTGTTCATCTTGCCAAATCCTACCACTCAGTAACACCTAATCCTCATCACTCTCTCTCTCTCTGAGGCAATATACAGCCTAGACCTCTGTTCTTTCTCTGTCCTCATTCTCCCTGCCTCACTCTGTTCGTGCTACATTGTCCCCTTGATTTGAGTACACGAATCCTGGATCTCTCCCTGGGACTTAATCCATTTTCTTCCCTGTTCAAAATACTCTTCCTCCAGATTTCTGCCTTTCACATTTCCTCTATTTTTTTAAAAAAATTCTGTGCTCAATAATGGCCATTTTGACAGAGGTAAGGTGGTATCTCATTATGGTTTTAATTTGCATTTCCCTGATGATTAGTGATGTTGACATTTTTCATATGATTTTTGGCCATTTGTCTACTTTCTTTTGAAAAAATTCTGTTCATTTCTTTGTCCCATGTTTTGATGAGGTTGTTTGTTTTTTTCCTGCTGATTTGTTTGAGTTCTTCATAGAGTCTGGATATTAATCCTTTGTTGGATATAGAATTTGTGAATATTTTCTCACGTTCTGTAGGTTGCCTGTTTACTCTGTTGATGATTTCCTTTGTTGTACAGAAGCTTTTTAATTTAATTAAGTCTTATTTATTTTTGTTGTTGCTACATTTGCCTTTGGGGACTTAGTCATAAATTATTTGCCTGGGCCTATGTCTAGAAGAGTTTTTCCTACAATTTAAGAATTTTTGTGGTTTCATGCCTTAATGCATCTTGAATTAATTTTTGTATATGGAGAGAGATAGAGGTCCTGCTTCATTCTTCTGCATGTGGCTGTACAATTTTCCCACTACCCAAAGGAAAAAAAATCATTTTATCAATAATTCAGCTGCACTCAAATGTTTATCACAGCACAATTCACAATTGCAAAGATATGGAATCAACCTAAGTTCCCATTAATTCATAAGTGGATAAAGAAAATGTGTGTGTGGGTATGTGTGTGTGTATACACACACTCACCATGGAGTACTACTCAGTCATAAAAAGGAGTGAAATGATGTCTTCTGCAACAACTTGGACAAAACTGGAGTCCATTATCCTAAGTGAAGTACTTCAGGAATGGAAAAACAAACACCACATGTTCTCACTAATAAGTAGGAGCTAAACGATGGTTACCCATGGGCACAAAAAGATGTAAAGGGCATTGAAAACTAAGAAGAGGGAGGATGGGAGGGAAGTGAGGGATGAAAACTTACCTGTTAGGTACAATGAACACTGTCCAGGTGATGGGTACACTGAAAGCCCTGACTTCAGCACTATACAATGTATCCATGTAACAAAAACATCTGCACCTCCTTAATATTTTGAAATAAAAAAGAAGTTTCTGCTCAAATGTCATTTAGCAAAAAACCATCGGCCACCCTATGTAAAATAGTTAGCTCTGTCACTCTCTGGAAGCTCTGTTATATTAATAACAGCCACCACTTGTATTCAAGGCACTCTACTAGGTGTATTACATATGCCATTTCATAACCCTCAAAATAATTCTAGGAGGCAGGTTTTATTATTTCTTTTTTTTATATTGAAGCCCAGGGAACTTAAACAACTGATTAAAATTTACATGATACACTAAACCTATGGCTAAGATTCAAACTGGGTCTCCAAATTCTTTAGCTCTTGTTATTTAGCATTTGCCTAATTCCATTTATTCTTTACAACTCTCCCAATTTCACAAACAGGGAATGTGAAGCTCAAGGGCTTGACACAATTGCTCAAGAATACACAGCACATAAGTTGTAGAAGAGGCATCGACAGGATGACAAATCTGGTGAGTACTCCTCTGCACCCTACTGACATTCTAAGGAAGATCTGATGTCTCTGTTGCCAATCGACAGCCAAACATAAAACATGTTCATTCTCCATGCACTCTGGGCTTTTTTTGTTCACTTATTTAAGTCTCATATGAATAAATATTTATTTAAGATCTTGACTTGGTTGATGTAGAAATATAAGAAAAGTGCACATATGATAAAGAAAATTACCAATATTGATATTATCCCAGAAATTACATAATTTAGAGTTGAGATTTATATGATTTTCACTGATTTTTTCCCTAAACTTCTCTTTGCTCAGTGTCCACACTTAATTGTTGAATTAAAATAATAACTAGGACACATCTTGAATGGATTTACCCATAATATAAGATATATTCACTTAGGATATTTGCAGTGTACCATCAGACTAAGGCCATAATAAAAATTCCCAGTTTTCTGCATATTTTGTGAAAGATAAAAATCAACTGCACCTTACATTTTTATACAAAAATCAGCCTGTATATATTTAATTGAATTTAATAATTTTCACAGATGAAAAATGCAATTTATTAACTGGAATCAAATATAAACCTGACATAAAAATCATGAATTTTCAAAAGTATATGAAGAGCTACTACTGGTGCACCTATATCCAACACATAGAACTAGTCAACTACAAACAATAATCTGATAGAATTAGATATAAAAGAAATAAAATGAAAACTGATTATAAGAGCAATGTCTCTTGCTTTGAGAATAAACATTTCAGTTTTATAAACATTTCAGTTTTGTCTCAGTATTTATATAACAATGGGAGAGGGAAAACAAGTTATCTTGTGACAACATCCTGCAATATGTAGTTGACATTATCTTATAATTAGTCTTTCAGTAAAGATGATTAATTGTATCTTTGGTGCCCAATCAGTGCATTCCCATATAAGCATATAGAGAAAGGAATATTTTAGATCACTTTATGTCAGTATTACAGTAGCAATGATATGTTCCATTCCCTTCAAAGCCATCTCAAACCAAATAACAATAAAATATTTCCATCCAAATTTTTGGATAATAGTTTAAAAGGAAATTTCACAAGTATTTAGATTACCAAAATTCAATTTTTATCCAATTAACCTCAACTTTTAAGCCATTATTGTGGCTATTGCTAAAAGTTACATGAATTAATAGAAAATGGAATATTTACTTTTAAGAGAATATACTAATTTCATGTGTAAACAATTTAAAGTTTCATGCATTACCAAAATTACCCATAGGCTACAAGAAGGTAGTTCTGTCTACTATTGACAATACAGCCTCACTGCGATGAAAATTTGCTATTTGTTCATAAAGGATAAGATTGGAATTAGAAATCTGTAAATTAAGCCAAGTGATTTGAAGATATGCAGTTTGCACTTGAGACCTATGGAATCAAAACTTTATGGTTTATGACACTAACATTTGTGAAGAAGTAACATTCACATGTACCTACAGTAGGAGATCAGTAAATTTTTGTTGAATGAATGCTTGAATGGATGGAATGGGTTCATTGCACAAGAAAGCCATGCACCACCATAGTTAAGGGACATGGCTGGAAATAAGAAGCTTTTCCGGAGTGACTGGACTAAAACATCTTTAACCTTACCCCACTACCTTTCTACCTTACCTAGATCTAAGTGATTTGTTGATAATGAAGTATCCTGGGCAACCATGCTAAAATTATGAGCCAGGAAAGACAAACTACTTAACAGGTTAAATATATTGATGAAAGCTATTATTATTATTATTATTTTTTTTTTTTTGAGACAGAGTCTTGCTCTGTTGCCCGGGCTAGAGTGCTGTGGCATCAGCCTTGCTGACAGCAACCTCAAACTCCTGGGTTTAAGCGATCCTACTGCCTCAGCCTCCCGAGTAGCTGGGACTACAGGCATGGACGACCATGCCCGGCTAATTTTTTCTATATATGTTTTTAGTTGTCCAGATAATTTCTTTCTATTTCTAGTAGAGATGGGGTCTCGCTCTTGCTCAGGCTGGTCTCGAACTCCTGACCTCGAGCGATACTCCCGCCTTGGCCTCCCAGAGTGCTAGGATTACAGGAGTGAGCCACCCTGCCTGGCCTGATGAAAGGTATTATTGAGCCTTGAATTTAAAGTTTGTTGAATCTGTGTACTTAGTTCCAATAACTCTGTATTAAGAAATTCCATTATGGTAATATTATTTTTACATACTAAGGATAGTCATATCTCTAAATTTATTTTTCACCATTGGCATTTTGCATAACCAGTAAAAATTAAATGATGTTTTAAAAAAATTGAAACAAGTCTATCTGCAGGGAAAAATATATGGATTTGATACCCAGAAATAGTCAAATATTTCTTACCTCACTAAAATATTTCATTTAAGAGTCTTTCCAAATTAAGACATTTAAGCAATTTCTTTATCCTATTTATTTTAAAGATTTTAAAATTTCAATTAACATGCATTTGTTTCCTCTTTCTGTTTTCTAATATTTTATTTCCATTTGACTATTCAATTTGAATAACTTAGATCTTTCAAACATGAAAATAAAAACTGGCTACAGTATCCTAAAAATGTTAAAATAATGATAACATAATTGAATAATCATTTTGCTGGTTCTAAAGATAGAGTTGTTCTTGTAAGTTATTTTATTATCCACATTTGAGTGAATCTTGATGTCTTAGATCCTATTCTTGGGTATATTTACTAGATTCTTATCTTCTCTTTAGCCTTATTCCTTGAAACTAATAATTAGTGGGGATTGTCAAATAAACCTTAATTAAATGCAGCTGGATAAGACAGACAAAGAAACTTAATGCTCTGGTTTCTCACTATCACTTGTTTGAACAACCACCTTGAAGCTGAGAATCAAATCAAAGACTCAATACCTTTCACAATAGCATCAAAGAAAATAAAATACCTAAGAATATATTTAACTAAGGAGGTGAAAGACCTCTATAGGGAGAATACAAAACACTGAGGAAGGAAATTGCAGAGTACATAAATAGAGAAAAAAACATATCATGCTCTTGGATCAGCAGAATCAACATTGTTAAAATGTCCATATTATCCAAAGTGATTTATGGATTCAATGCAATCTCCATCAAAATACCAACATCATTTTTCACAGATCTAGAAAAAATAATTCTATGCTTTGTATGGAATCAGAAAAGAGCCTGAATAGCCAAAGCGACCTTAAGCAAAAGGAACAAATCTGGAGTCATCTCTTTACCAGGTTTTGAGCTCTACTACAAGGCTATAGTAGCCAAAACAGCATGGTACTGGCACAAAAACAGTGACAGAGATCAATAGATCAGAACAGAGAATGCAGATATAAAACCATCTTCAATTATTTTAATATTTAGCCCCCACATATGAGTGAGAATATGTGAGGTTTTTCTTTCTGTGCTTGGGCTTATTTCACTTAACATAATGTTCTCTAGTTACATCATGTTGTTGAAAATGGCTAGATTTCATTCTTTTTAATGACTATATAATATTCCATTGTGTATATGTACCACAATTTCTTTACCAATTCCTCCATTGATAGATACTTAGGTTGATTTCAAATCTTGACTATTGTGAATAGTGCTGCAGTAAACATGTGAATGCTGATATCTTTTCAATATATTGAACTCCCCTCCTTTGGGTATATAACCAGCAGGATTGCCGGGTCATAGGGTAATTCTATTTTCAGCTTTTTGAGGAACCTCCATATTGTTCTCCATAGTAATTTCACTAATTTACATTCCCAACAGGGTACGAGAGTTGCCCTTTCTCCACATCCTCTTCAACATTTGTTATTGCCTGCCTTTTTGACGAAAGCCATTTTAATGGGGGTGAGACGATATCTCATTGTAGTTTTGATTTGCATTTTTCTGATGACTAATGATTTTGAGCATATTTTCATATACCTATTGGCCATTTGTATGTCTTCTTTTGAGAAAAGTTTATTCAGTTATTTTGCCCATTGTTAAAATTGGATTATTTCATGTTTTCCTATTGAGTTGTTGGAGCTGCCTATATATTGTAGTTATTAATCACTTGTTAGATGGGTAGTTTTCAAATATTTTCTTGCATTCTGTGGGTTGTCTCTTCACTTTTTTGATGGTTCCTTTGTCATGCAGAAGTTTTTTAGCTTTATATGATGCCATTTGTCCAATTTTGCTTTGTTTGTCTATGCTTCGGGGGTATTACGCAAGAAGTCCTTGCCCAGATCAATGTCCTGATGCATTTTACCAATGTTTTCTTTCAGTAGTTTCATAGTTTCAGGTCTTAGGTTTAAGTCTTTGATCCATTTTGATTTGATTTTTGTATATGGTGAGAGATTAGGGTCTAGTTTCATCCTTCTGCATTTGGATATCCAGTTTTCCAAGCACCATTTATCAAAGAGACTGTGCTTTCTACATTGTAGATTCTTGGCAACTCTGTCGAAGATAAGTTCACTATAAATGTGTGGATTTATTTCTGGAATTCTCTATCCTGTTCCATTGGTCTATGTTTGTTTTTATGCCAGAGCCATGCTGTTTTGGTTATTACAGCTCTGTAGTAAAATGTGAAGTCTGGTAATGCTTTTCCTCTGATTTTGTTCTTTTTACTCAGGATGGCTTTGGCTATTCTGGGTCTTTGGTGGTTCCACATAAATTTTAGGATTATTTTTTCTATTTCTGTGAAGAATGTCATTGGTAATTTGATAAGGATTGCACTGAATCTGTAGATTGCTTTGGGTGGTATGGATATTTTAACAATATTGATTGTTCCCATCCACGAGCATGCAGTATCTTTCCAATTATTGTGTGTTTGTCTTCTTCAATTTCTTTCCTCAGTGTTTGAGGCTATTTTTAAGATCTTATGGTTGTGCTTCATTCTTTTTTATTCTCTATTCTTCTTTCTCTTCTGATTATGTATTTTCAAATAGCCTGTCTTCAAGATCACTATTTCTTTCTTTCGCTTGATAAATTCTGCTGTTGAGACTCTGATGCATTTTTCAGATTGTCAATTGAATTTTTCAGCTTCGGAATTGCTGTTTTTTTTTTTTTAATTATTATTTCAATCTCTTTGTTAAATTTCTCTGATAGGCTTCTGTATTCTTTCCTTGTGTTGTCTTGAAGTTCACTGAGCTTCTTCAGGACAGCTATTTTTAATTCTTTATCTGAAAGGTCACATATCTTCATCACTCTAAGATTGGTTACTGGTATCTTATTTAGTTCATTTGGTGAAGTCATGTTTTCCTGAATGTTCTGGATGCTCATTAATGTCAGGGCATTGACGAGTTAGGTATTTATTTAAATCTTCATAGTCTGGGCTTGTTTGAACCTTTCCTCTTGTGAAGACTTTCCAGATATTCAAGGAGTTGAGTGTTGTGATCTAGTGTTTGGTCACTACAGCTATGTTGGTACTGGGTGTCCCCCAAGCCCAGTAATTCTGTGACTCTTCATGCTAGCACCTTGGTGAACTTAGATAAGATACAGGAGAACTCCGTAGATTACCAGGCAAAGTCTCTCACTTTCCTCTCTCACTCTCCTCTCTCACTCTCTGTGCTGGGCTGCAGGAGTTGGGGGAGGAGTGATGTGGGCACTCCCTTGTGGCCACTAAAGCTAGGTCTCTGCCAGATCACACCTAAAGTCAGTCATGTCTCACCAAAAGCTTGCGGTGACTGTTGCCTGGCTACTTCTGATGTTTATTCAAAGCTCAAGGGCTCTTTAGTCAGCAGGTGGTGAATCCTGCCAGGACTGAGTCCTTCCCTTCAGTGCATCATATTTCCTTCTAGGCCCAGGATGGGCCTAGAAATGTCATCCAGGAACTAAGGCCTGGAATCAGGGCCTTCAGGACCTTGCTTGGCACTTTTAGTGTGAATGAGCTGGTATCCAAGTTGCAAAACAAAGTCCTCTGAGCTCTTCCCTTTCCTTTTCCCAAGTGGAAGAAGGCTCCCTGAGCCACACTGCCTATAAGCTGGAGGATGAGTAATACAGGCATTGGCTTGGCCACCTCTGTTTGTGTCTCACTGGGTCATGTGCTCAAGTCCACTGGCTCTGAACCAGCATTCCTATAGGAATTCCCCATGGACTTCAGTCTGACCACCTTATGAATTCATTCCAGGCCCCAGGCTGCTTTTTGTTAGTGGGTGGTGGGGCCAGGCAGAACTTGGGTTTCAGGGCAGAGGATTTCCCTCTGACCAGGCTGGTGAAAATGCTCCCTCCATGGGCACCAACAGAATTCTTCCCTGTGCTGTATTCCCCCATGGCAGGGTAGCCCGGAGTTCCAGTGAAAAATCTCACAATAATTTCATTCTCCCTCTCCCGGGCAAACAGATTCTCTCTCCACTTGGCATGCTGGTGTGGCACTGTTGGGGGATAGGGGTGGGGTGGCATAGGCAATGCAAAAGTGTCTTTTCTGCCATCTTTATTGTCTCTTTCATTGATATAATATTAAAACCAGGTACTGTGATTGCTCACCTGATATTTGGTTCTTCCACCAAGGTGCTTCCTTGGTGGATAGTTGTCAAATTTGTTGTTTGTGCAGAGGGATGATTGCTGCAGGTTTCTATTCAGTTATCCTGCTCCACCACCCCTCAAAGTAGGAGTTTCTCCCTTTAACTTTAGCACTTACTGATTCAGATAAAGGCAAGATCTGAAAACAAAGGGTCTACACTTATTGAGATGCCAGTAAACCAAGCTGAAAAGAGAAGAGAACATTCCGTACCCTACTAAGGACTCTTTATAATATAATAAATATATGTATTTTAACCTGAACAAATGACCATTTTATATGTCTATATAAAATTGGTGGGCTAATAATGTGGGGATAGAATAATATAGATATTTAAGTTTCTTAGACATTAATTTCTGTAACCAGAAGTCTTCATAGAATTATTAACCACGGAAGGTATCTTGGAAAGAGGAAATTCTATCTTAAGGGAAGAAATAAAAGTATTTTTGTTTCCAAGAATGTAATACTTAATTTACATGGACTGAATGTTTGAATTCCCAAAAAATCCATATATTGAAATTCTAATCTCCAATGCGATGGTATTAGGAGGTGAGGTCTTTGTGAGTTGATTAGACTATAAGGATGGAGCCCTCATGAATGGGATTAGTGCTGCTACAAGAAGAGACAAGAGAAATTCTCTATCCCTGTTTTCTGCCTTTGAAGATACAGGAATAATATATACATCTGTAAACCAGGAAGAGGGCCCTCACCAGAACTAAATGTGCAGGCACCTTTATCTTGAACTTTCCAGCCTTCAGAACTGTGATGGGTTCTAGAATGCCTATAAAAATCTATACTGGGGAAATTCCTGAAAGCACACCAGTTTTACAGGTATTGTTGTGGCTTTACTTGGGAAATCATTATTTGTACTGATTTTTTGCCCTTACTAGAGTTTTAGTTATATTATTTCACAAGAAATTTGTTGGGTTTGCTGTTAGTAAAGTATGTCAAGTGTTTTTCTATGGCTCATTTTGAGCCCTGTCAAGTGCTAATGACTAGCTTGTACCTCCATATACTAATGGCATTTTTCTGAGCAAAATGAAGTCAGACTTAGACCAAAATATATGCCTTTAGATCGTAGTATAAACTGTTTCTTAAAAATATTTCAAATCACAGTTTTTTGTTGTGAATGTCTAATAATTTTTATAAATATTTTTGTTAATTTTTGAGGTCTTTGTGACTTACATCTATATTTTTGAACCATTAAAGTCTTTCACTGACTATTGAGATATGGGATAAACCCTAATCTGCCAATTTATCATTCTTTTCAATGACATCTGGGTCCAGATTCACAGTTGGCTCCCATTTTCAGTTGGTCCACTAATTTTATCTGGAAAAATATGTTGAAATTTCACATTTCTATGACTAATGATTTAGAAAACACTCCAAGCCAAGTTTCTAACACATCAATTTGGTAAATGTTTGATAAGTTAGGTCTAATGTTAAGATGCCTTTACGGTTTCACCTTGGATGAACACAATATAAATTTGTTTTTTGGTTGAGTATTTATTGTATATTTGAGTAGACTTTCCAAGTGACTCTATTCAGTTATCTACATTTTATATACATTGTTACTTTCACATTTCTGAGTGATTTTATTGCCATATTTCCATGTGTCAGAGAAGTTATTTATGATTTGATGAAAATGATATTTATCTTTTTTATTCATACCATAGCATAGCTATGTAAGAATCTGTACTTAGTTTCCAAGTATGACTATCATGTCAATAATTCTAACTCTAGATTTGTTCTCAGTTCTACCTAGACATATTTACCTAGAATTGTCTACCTCAGACACTTCCTTCCAAAGTATCATTTTCCTGTGGCCTATCTTCTGGCTTTCTTATTCTAGTCTCTCAGTTTACATGAATTTCTTGGCTGTGGTTGCTTTCTTGGATCCCTGACCATCTCACCATAGAAGGTCCTCTTCTTCTCCCTTGTACTGCCTCTTGGTTTTCTATTTTGTTTCCATGTGTCCCAGACTTCTGCATGATTGACTGACTGACTTTCTCCCCTGCCCCTCCACCTGTTTTGGAATCTGGGTTCATCATGATCACTTATCTGACCCCTGAGCCATCTTCTGTTCTGCAGCATAAGCTTTATCACCTTTTAGGGTTCCTTAACCTCACATTGTGTCTACCTCTAGTGTGATATTACTGTAAACTTTAATAATAAAGCCTTTAATATTCCTTGGAAATAGAAATTTTCTGCTTTCTTAGGTGAAAAGTTTTTGAATATTAGTAATTTAATTGGATCAACCTAATATTAAGTGTAGGCATATAGTGTGCTGCTGAAAATGTTCAGAAATTAAAAGTACTCTACTTCAAAGCTCTGACACCATTTCATGAACCAAAGGAAAAATTTAGTATCTCTTATCTAATAGATTTTGTAGTTATCATCAAATAATATTATGTTTACTTTCTTTAAGGTAATGTTCCAGGTGCATTAATGGATAACTTTTATCTACAATTATTTCTTAAATTTAATTTTATTGTGGTAAGTCATTAAGGATTAAACAAAAATTTTCTGACAATATTCTAAATAGTTTTGCACTTAATCCAATAATCAAATGGATTAAGTTATATCTATACTACTATACTGATAAATTCTTAAGAACTGATTAATAGAACTGATGAATTCTTGAGAAAGATGTAGAGATTTATATGAAATTTCTCATAGAAATTATACTAAAGCAAAAAATAATGAGAAAGCCATATGAATATATAGTGTAGCTATGGTATAATAGATTATGTCCTTATGATTTTCATATCCACATTTATTTGTGTTATTTATAAATACACATTTTGCAATGTCTTGACATTTGTTAGCTGTGAAAGGCTATGCCAGATATGCTTTAGTGGAATATGAAAATGCTTGCCCAGAAACATAAAAAGAATGATGTGTCTTCTCCTAATATTTACATATTTGTATTTCTGTTGATAAAAATAGACTTCAATGTGGTGTCATCCATACAGGCAAAATTCCTGACTTACAAAATCCCTTGCAAACAATTATTGGTTTCTCACTGAAAAGTACAAAAATTGCTACTCTCAGATCAGAAATATTTCCCTTTATGACTTTCTGCCCTTGCTGTTGCCCTATCACCCCTATAAAGGGTTGCCTATATCACCTTGAGTAAGAATTGATGCAGTTTGTAGTAATAGAACAGGCAGTAATGAGACGTAGTCACAATGTTTCTAAGAGCCGTGTACTCAACTCCATCACCACTCCCTCTTGGCTAAATAAATAAAAAAAGGCCATAAACACCACCAATGTCTGTAACATTCCTTTCCAATGTCTTTACTTTTTAAGGATATGCTCCTAAATTGATTAGGTCCAAACTATTTCCAACTCTTCTCTCTGTTTCTCCATTGTTATCCTACTTTTACTTTCTCAGGTTAGTCCAATCTCTCTGACTGTCAGCTCCCCTTCATGGCCTCTGGCTTGAATTCTGTCCACTAGATTTTCTGGCTTGCAAATACTTTTTAAAATCTATAGACAGAAACTGATCTCATAGAGTCACTCCATTAACCCTAATCCCAAGGATAAGGACATGTGAGGTGTAATTTCCATGTGTGCCTCTACTCTCTGCCTCAGTTCTGGTTTCTTTAGCTTTATTTCAGTCCTTATTTGATGTCCTCTATTTCCTCAGTTTATGCTTCTCTCTCTCCCTCCTCCTTCTTTCTGTTATTCAAGCTGCTCCAGACACTTTTTTTGTTTGTTTGTTTACCTCAAGTGACACACTCCAGATGTATCACCTAGGAGACACAAGAAAATATGAAGGCCTATAAACTATATTCCAGGGAAGAAAATTCCAGTGCCATAGACAGAATTTTAAAAAGCACATATGGAAAGAGCATGGTGTAATGGATGCTTTAGGGGTGGTCCCCAACCTTTTCTGTACCAGGGACCATTTTCATGGAAGACAATTTTTCCATGGATCAGGGGAGTAGCATGGGGAGTGGTTTTGAGATGATCCAAATGCATTACATTTATTGTGCACTTTATTTCTGTTATTATTACATTGTAATATAGAATGAAATAATTATACAACTCACCATAGGTTGCGGACCCCTGCTTTAGTGATTTTCCCAGATTCCCTGCATGAATACTAAAGTACTCATTCTTCCCAGCTGCCGGAAATGTTAACAATAAACAGCAGCTGGTCAGGGGAGAGCCTCCTTGTCTGAGGTCACAGCTTCTGCCAGGGAGCAGCTCACATGGTATTGATTGGCTACTGGGAAGATAAAAGACTTGGCCCCTTTGCTTCAAGAATTACTGCCAAGAGCCATTCCAGTCCTAGAGCTTACCATGAGATCAGCTGAGGCCTTTTTGAAACTTCATTGCAATTCCACTCTTCTCAATAAAATTTCCCACACTCTCTTACTATTATTGATCTCAATAAAATTCTTGCATTCAAATCTCTACATAAGAGACTTTTTTCCAAGAAACTTGACCTGAAACAATAGGCTTTAAAGTCAGAGAAGTCTGGGTTTGAAGCCACATAGTTTAACTTACTAGCTGTGTAACCTTGGGTTCCATTATCTCCTGAGTATCTATAAGCCAAACATGATAATCAGAGGAAAGCAGTATTGCATTCTATGAGAATGACATCCTGGGAGTTGTGCAACAAGACTCCTTGGGAGAAAAAAAAAAACAAAAAAACACACTGCTTACGTGAAAACTTCAGTAAGATAATATATTCAAAACACTTATTATTTTGCAGAGTAGAGGCTCAACAAATTTTCTTTCTCTCCCCCTCCCCTTTTAACTTTGGAGAGACCAAAGAAAATAAGGTAGTCAGGAACAAATAGTTAATTTAAAAATCTAGTTACAGGTTGAGTACCCTTATCTAAAATGCTGGGAAACAGAAGTGTTTTGGATTTCAGAGAGTTTTTCTGATATTGGAATATTTGCATATACGTAATGAGATATCTTGAGGACAGGACCCAAGTCTAAACAAAAAATTCATTTGTTTTATATATACTTTATACCCATAGCCTGAAGATAATTTTATATAATATTTTAATAATTTTGTGCATGAAACAAAGTTTTGAGTACATTTTGACTATGACTTGTCACCTGTGGAATTTTCTACTTGTAGTGTCATGTTGATACTCAAAAAACTTTGGATTTTGGAGCCTTTTAGATTTTGGATGCTCAACTTGTTATCTTTTTTGAAATAAGAGATAGTCATCTTAGAATCAAAGAAACATTAAGTTACTTTAATTGGGCCAAAAAAAAATTAAAGCTGGACAAGCAAACGGTTTGGTACTGCTGAGTTATCATTATTTTGACCTGGAAATTTTAAGCCCCTTTGAGTTAGGCAGAAAATCCCTTCCTCCCCCAAAGATGTCAATGTCCCAATCCCTAGAATCTATTAATATGTTGTCTTATGTAGCAAAAGGGGCTTTGTAAATGTGATTAAATTTTATGGCTTTGATATGAGGTTGATTTTCACCCACAAGCACCATATATTATCTCAGATTAAACTGGGAGTGCCATTATCTAAACAAAAGAAAATCCAAAAATAAAAAGCAACAGCTGCCCCAGATGAAAAGCAATCAGCAAAAGAACTTCAGAATTATGATGAATCAGAGCAAAAGGACACACCCAAAAGGGAACACCAGCTCTCAAGCAATGGATACCAACCAAAATCAGAACATTGAAATGACAGATGAGGAAATTCAAACATGGATTGTAAGGAAGCTTGATGAAATACGAGAGGAAATAGAATCCCGATACAAGGAAACCAAAAAATTCAGGAAATGAATAAAAAATTCTCTAAAGAAATTGAATTATTAAAGAAAAATCAAATAGAACTTCTGGAAATGAAAAATTCCTTCAAGTAAATAAAAACCACAATAAAAAGTCTTAAAATTAGGTTAGATGAGGCAGAAGAAGGAATCTCAGAGCTTGGAGACAACAGCTATGAATTAAACAAGTCAGTCATGATATAGAATGGAGAAATGAGAGGAATGAACAAAGCCTACAAGAAATATGGGATTATGTAAACAGGCCTAACATAAGAATCATAGGCATCCCTGAGAGCAAAGAAGAAAATACACAAGGGTTGGAAAACCTATTTGAGGGAATAACTTAGGAAAATTTCCCTGGTCTTGCTAGAAATCTAGATATCCAGCTACAGGAAACTCAAAGGAGTCCTGGGAGATTTATCACAAAGAGGAAAACACCACCATACACAGTCATCAGCCTTCCCAAAATAAACATGAAAGAGGCACTCCTATGAGCCCTAAGGTAAAAGCATCAGGGAACTTACAAAGAAAAACCCAACAGAGTAACTGCAAACTTCACAACTGAGACCATACAAGCCAGAAGGGACTGGGGCCACATTCTCAGTATTCTCAAACAGAATAATGGCCAGTCTAGAGTTTTGTATCCTCCAAAACTACATTTCTTATATGAGGGGGAAATAAAGACTTTCTAAGACAAACAAACACTGAGGGAATTTGAAGACAAGACCTGCCCTGCAGGAAGTACTCAGAACTGCCTTATATATGGATCAGTACAATAGACACCCTTCAGTGTAAAATCACCTAAAAGCTAAAGGTCAAAGACGAGATACCACAATGTCTCAAGAGATAAAACAAAGCAACAAAGTTCTACTCAACAGGATGAACAGAAATCCACCCCACGTATCAATTGTTTCAATAAATGTGAATGGCTTGAACTTCCCACTCAAAAGACAGGCTGGCTGATTGGATACATGCCAAGTATCTGCTGAAAGACCTCTACAGGGAGAACTATGAAACATTGGGGAAGGAAATATCAGAGGATACAAACAAATGGGAAAACACATCATGCTCGTGGATAGGCAGAATCAACATTGTTAAAATGCCTATACTACCTAAAGTGATTTAAAGATTCAATGAAATCACCATTAAAATACCAACATCAGTTTTTCCAAATCTAGAAAAAATAGTTCTACGCTTTGTATGAAAGCAGAACAGACCCTGAATAGCCAAAGCAAACTTAAGCAAAAAGAACAAATCAGAAGTCATCAATTTACCAGATTTGAAGCTATACTACAAGGCTATAGTAACCAAGACAGCATGGTAACGGCACAAGAACAGAGACATAGACCTATGGATTTGAAAAGATACTGCAGATAGAAAACCATCCCCATATTTCCATCTGATCTTTGACAAAGCAGACAAAAACATACACTGGGCAAAATAATTCGTATTCAATAAATGGTGCTGGGAAAGTTGGATAGCCATATATAAAATATTGAAACAGGATCCACACCTCTCACCACTCACATAAATTAATTCACGATGGATAACAGACTTAACCTACAGCATGAAACTATAAGAATTAAGGAAGAAAATGTTGGAAAAACTCTTATAGGTATTGTCCTAGGCAAAGAATTTATGAAGAAGACCCCAAAGGTAATCACAGCAACAACAAAAATAAATAAATGTGACCTGATCAAATGAAAAGGCTTCTGCACAGCCAAGGAAGCAGTCAATAGAGGGAACAGACAGCTTACAGAATGGGAGAAAATATTTGCATGCTATATATCTGATAAACGGCTAATAGCCAGAATCTATAAAGAACTCAAGCAAAACAGTAAGAAAAAAAATCAAACAACCCCCTTAAAAAGTCATGAACAGATTTTCAAAAGAAGAAAGATTAATGGCCAATAAACATATGAAAAAATGCTCAAAGACTCTGATCAGGGAAATGCAAATCAAAACCACAATGAGATATTACCTAACCCCAGTGAAAATGGTTTTTATCAAAAAGTCCTAAGCCAACAGATGCTGATGTGGATGTGGAGAGAAAAGAACACTTATACACTG
Organism: Varecia variegata; assembly: GCA_028533085.1. Lineage (NCBI taxonomy): Eukaryota > Metazoa > Chordata > Mammalia > Primates > Lemuridae > Varecia > Varecia variegata. Next base: position 126,961,622 of record CM052437.1, on the reverse strand, counting down.
TTGGTAGGACTGCACATTATTACAAACTCTATGGAAAATAGTATGGAGATACCTCAAAGAACTAAAAGTAGACCTAAACATTTGATCCAGCAATCCCACTATTGAACATTTACCCAGAGGAAAAAAAGTCATTTTATCAAAAAGACACATGCACTCTAATGTTTATTGCAGCACAATTCACAATTGCAAAGATGTGGAATTAACCCAAGTGCTCAATACATGAGTAGATTAAGAAAATGTGCTATATGTCTACCATGCTATACTATTCAGCCATAAAAAATGGGGAATTAATACCTTTTGTAAGAACCTAGATGTAACTGGAGACCATTCTCCTGAGTGAAGTATTACAAGAATGGAAAAGCAAACAACACATGTACTCACTATTAAACTAGAACTAATCGATGAACACTTATATGCACATATGGAAATAAAAGTCAATGGAAATCAAGCAGGTGTGGGGGGAGGGGGTTTGGGTAAATTCATACCTAACAGGTACAATGATACTATCTGGGTGATGGGCACTTTTATAACATTGGCTCAAACTTTACAAAAGTAATACATGTAACCAAAACATTTTTACCCTTGTAATATTCTGAAATAAAAGAAAAAGCACTGTAGACCTTTACAATGAGCATAAAGTCTTAATTATGCAATATGAATAAGTTCTAGAGATCTGCTGTACAACATTGTCCCTATAATTAATAACATTGCATTGTACACTTTAAAATTTGTTAAGGTTTCTCATGTTAAGTATTATTACCCCTAATAAAAGAAAAGAAAAAGAAATTGGAGAACTTTAAAACTTAATTGCCTATACTGATGAGTTTCTATTTATTTTTTAATAGCATTGAATGTCTAGCTCTTTGAACAAAGAACATTTCTAAATAAATATAAGCTAATATTAAATTCAACAAACTAATATTTATTACAAGAGTTGGATTCACTTGCCAACATGATAGATGTTGTTCTTCCTGTGGGCCATGGCTGAGGACTCAGAATACTTGCCCTCATTTCATTAGCATTTATGACCCGTTGGATAGTTGTTCTGGTATGCCATCTACTTGGGGACAAGCTGCTCTATCTGTGACTACTCTCTGGCCTCTTTCCCTACACCCTCTTTTCCAAAGTGTAAAGTTTTCTGTTTAGCCTAAATTCAATAATTAGATACTTAAATGTTATTAGATGTTACTTTGTTACTTTGAGTTTTTGTTTCACTCTTGGTAATTTCCCAGTGATTCATATGCAAAATATACACATATTTCCCACAACATTGATTGAAGATAGTCTAGCCTTAGCTGAAATTCTAGGAGTTTGACCTTTGTTTTAATTAGTGAAGTTGCAGTATTAAATTATTAAAAGTACTGGACCCCCAAAAAGCAGGAACTATCCTCAAAAATCTTTTAATGAACCTCAGAGTGAAATTACCTAGGTGAATTATTAAAATCCATCTTATAATTAAAATGCTTTCATAGTATCCATTATTTAACACAATTAATTTCACTTTCCTTAATGAACTTAACTTATCTGGCATTTGGGCTTTTCTTTTTCTTTCTTGGGTTTCTTTCTGTTATTTGTGTGTTTTAGTAGTTAAGAATTGCAGCTTCAGCAAACCATAAATTTTATTTTTTATACAGAAAATATTTTCCTGGGAGCCAAGACTTAATGATTTATGGAGATGCATTTTATTTTTAAATATATAAAGGAGCTGAAACAACAACAGGAAAAAACCTTTTATCAGCCCCAGAAAAAGTGGCTATAATTAAAATTAAGCTGGAGTTGATTAATTCAGTAAACAAGACCCTAATAATAGAAAGTCAACTTTTTCTTTATTCAGTAGTGTAGAATTAACATAAAATAACACTGATAGTTCTAAACTAGCTATGCTTTTTTATTTGAGTTTCCTACATAGTTACTTATTAGATTATGGGTCTCTGGATTGAAAAAATAAAATTAAATCCAAACTTAGGAGCAGTACTTACTCTACAGAAAATATGTTCCACTCTTAAAAGTATGCTAAATATATTCTTTATAGTTTCTCATTAGAAATTATTTACTTACCAAATGTGATTGCACATGCCGGCTTTATTTAACTGATTTATTATTTTGATTGCATACCTCCTAAATATGTTTTCAACTAAGGTAATTGTGTTAATTTGCATCTTGAAAGGGAACATTTCAAGACAGAGAATTGTCTTCAAGGTACTATCTGGTGAATTAAAAATATATATTTTCAATTATTTATAGTGATATTTTTAAAAGTTAATTTCCCGCTTCCTCTCTAACCCCCAAATTTTTCCCTAGGGCTGTCTTTTAAGCCCTTGTTAGGAAATGACTACAAGATTGTGCCTTAGAGAACTCTAGGGAAATCTTTTTAAAGGCAGAACGTACTGGTATTTAATAACTGAAAAATAAGACAATGAAATAAAAGCTAGGAGTTTAATATTTTTCCTTCAGCATAGGACAGATGAAATGACAAAAATTTTTTTGTTGTTGTTGTAGGGTTAGAGAATGACAAAAACTAATTAATATGTCTTAGTACCTAGACAACAAGGCGTTATTATCTGTTTTGAAGTTCGAGAAGTTTTGAAGTCTCCAAACAAGATTTTTTTCCCCACAAGTATCCATCTAAATCAAATAAAAACTCAGGGATACCAGGACAAATTAATTCAAACGTGACAGATTGCTGATCCAACTTGTCAGTATAACACTAAAATAGCCAGGATTAAGAAAATGGGGCTAAAGTTCCCTGCCTCGTTATCAGGTTGTACATTGTCACTGCTTCTTAGTGAGGCTGACAGAGTCGAATTAGTAGGTCAAGAGAGCAAAGCCAGCTGGTTTTTTAACAGTCTTAGCAAGCACATCACACTTGGAGGACTTAGGAGAGAAATCACCAAAAACATTTTGTTATTTTTGTACTCATGTTCTAAAAATAAAAAAAGGGGGGTATTAAATGCAGACCCTCTCATTAAGGGGATATTGTCAAGCTAGACTTTTATGATGTGTTTATTGAGAACAATTTACTGCCCAAACCCTCTGTACAGTTGACATAATAATTTAGATAAAAACAGAAAGAAAAGTGCAATGAATCTTACTTCCTGGAGTGACAGAGGTTGGAGCATGGGTGAGATTTCAATGAACTGCACTTATGAGTGACCATGAATTATAGATGACAGCATAGTTACATGCATTATTTTATCTCAAATTAGAGCCAGACATTGTGAAGCAAGATGTCCTTCTAGCAATCTTAGTAAGTGTTGGCAGCAAGAATAGGTTTCAATCCAGCAATATATTTCTTAGAGAAGCAGATAATTAAATATCACCTAATTATCTTCTCTATACTTTTGAAAGGTTAACACTTTCATGTTTTAAAATCTAAGTAATAAGGAAAAAAAAACTGTGCCCTGAATATACTTTCTAACCTTTAAGTTTCCAAGATTTTTTCAAATCCCATATTAATGGGAAAATGATAGGGAGAGCCTTACATATTTATTTATTAGTCCAAGATCTTTCCAAGTCAGGAGTGCCTTGTATTTCATTGGAAACAACATAACCAGATGAGATGTCTCCAACTAAAGTGTCTTTAAGAGAAAACAAATATATAAACAAGAAACCTAAAAACAAAAAGGGGGGTTGGTTTTCTTAAGAAGGGGTTCTTTTATTATATGTATTAGTCTGCAAACTGTTCCCTTTACATTTTTTCTGCACCACCCTCATTCCTGACATTGGCTGATATATTGTTAGTGTTACTTCCATTTCAGTAGAGAAGAAAATGAATCTTCCCATGACATTTCTAAATGTTTTTTTTTTTTTTTAGCAAAATTTCAATTTACAGTAAAGGCAATAAAATATTTTTTTTTGTATTAAAATAAAACATTATTACAAAAGATTTAGATATGTGATGATGTATAGAAATAATACAAAAAAAAAAGACCTTTGCTGCCTTCACACATTGATGAAATAAAATGCCACAAATACAAGTGCAGCTCCTGTGTTTTCCTCCTCATTTCCTTTCCCTTCCTCTCTCTTCACAGATAACCACTTTCCTGTTTAGCATTCCTCATTTCCATAAATTTATGCTTTCTCTACGTATGTATCTCTAAAATATACAAATTTTTGCAAGTTTTGAAATTTAATGAATAAAGACATAAATTTTTTTACAGTTTGTTCTTTTTTTTAAGAGATAATGTCTTGCTCTGCCACTCCCAGGGCCCCAGGGTGGAGTGCAGTGGCATGAACACAGCTCACTGCAGCCCCAAACTCCTGGGATCCAACTATTCTCCTGCCTCAGCTTTCTAAGTAACTGGGACTCCAAGTGTGCACCACCACACCCAGCCCAATCTTCTTATGTCTTTGTAGAGATATGGTCTCTCTATATTTCCCAGGCTACGTTGGTCTCCAACTTCTGGTCTCAAGCGATCCTTCCACCTCCCAAAGTGCTAGGATTATAGGAGCCAGCAACCACATCTGCCTGTAGTTTGCTCTTTTAAAAGCCAACATTTGGGTTTGTAAGACATATTCAGGTTATAGATGTAATTCAAATTCCTTCCTCATGACCATTGAATAATATTCTATTATTTGAATTTGCTAACACAGTTTATTTATCTATCCCACAATGATGGCTTTGTTGTTCATCCACTGCAACACTTGGGATTGTCAAACTTCATTTTTATTATTCTGATAGTTGTGAAATGGCAGCTTGTATTTTCATTTGCTTTTTCCTAATTGAAACCAAATAGGTTTTCCTATATTTATTGGGCATTCATTTTTTCTCTTTTAGAATTTTTTTCATGTCTATTCCCTATTTTACTACAGAATGGCTTGTCTTCCTCTTTATATTCAGAAAAGTTCTTTTCATGTTCCAAATAATAATCCTTTATCAGTTATAGACATTGCACTTTTCTTTCTCATTCATGTACTTTATGTCTGCTCTTTCATTCTGCTTCTGGTCAATTTTTTTTTAAGTTTTACAACTTTTTATGGTTTGTGACTTACTTAAGAAATTCTTTTCCACTCTGGAGTCACAAATTGTTCCCCTATATTTTTTTCCAAAAATGTAAAATTTTTGTTTATTACATTTAGATCGTCAGTGCAGTAAGAGTCCTTTTGTGTGAGTGTTTTACATAAATGACTGTGAGCATTTTTGCATCATTCCTGAATCAAAAAGAATGCTTTCCATTTTCATCATTATATGTCAGGCTGACTAAATATTTTTTAATAGTTACATATCTTCTATCCTCAGTATGTTAAGAATTTTAATCAGTGGACATTGAATTTTATCTTCTGCCTATATGTTTTGTTTTAATGAGACATTTAACAAATTATTTTTAAATATGTTCTCCTTTTATAATTTCTTCTATAATAAATATCCTGATATTGAGTCATCCTTGTATGTTTGGGATAAAACCCAACTTTGTCATAATGCAAAAGATAATTTTAAATATATATCTCTCTGGATTCGATTTCCTAGTATTTGCTTAGAACTTTGGATTTATGCTAACACTTGAAATAAGCTTTTAATTTTTATTCCTTATTCTGTCTTGGATTCAAACTTCATAAAATGAGTGGGAGAGGGTTCCCTCTTTTATAGTCCCTAGATTTGTAAGTATGCTAATGGAATATTTGTTAAAAGTTGGCTTTAAAAATATCAGTGACAGAAGGGATGCACTGTTATTTACTGACTGAATTTCTTTACTGGAGTATGTCTAATAAGATTTTATTTTCTTTTGTTTGCTCTTTATTTCATAATATTATGGGGGTACAAACATTTTGATTACGTGTTTTGCTTTTGTGAAGTTTAAGTCAAAGTTATAAGTATGCCCATCACCAAGGTAGCATGCATTGTATCCATTAGGTGTAAATGTACCTGTCCCCTCCTCCCTGCTTCTACTTTCCTGGTTTCCATTGAGTTTTACTACCATATGTGCACATGGGATTTGATTGATTAGTTCCAATTTAATAGTGATATTGATTTGTTCAGGAATTCTCATTTTTCCTGATTGAGGCTAGGGAGGCTGTCTGTTTCCAAGAATTTGTCCATTTCTTCCACATTTTCAAGTTTATGTGCATAGAGATTTTTATAGTATTCATAGATGATATTTTGTATTTCTGTGGTATCAGTTGTGATTTCTCTTTTTTCATTTCTGATTAATCTTACTAGAGTCCTTTCTTTTTTGCTTCTGGTTAATCTAGTGAGAGGCCTGCCAATTTTATTTATCTTTTTAAAAAACCAACTTTTTGTTTCATTCATCTTCTGTATAATTCTTTTATTATCAATTTTATTTAGTTCTTATCTGATTTTGGTTACTTCTTTTCCTCTGCTGCTTTGCTCCTCATCATAATGTATAAAGTAAAAATGTGCATACATGTCTTTTCTGGTGACAAACACTGAAGGAAATAAAGGAGTAAAGCTCTGATCTCTTAATTTCCTATATTTCCACTACATGTTTTAAATATATCATCTCAAGGACTGCCACACTCCTTTGTATTATGGCGTGCAAGATGAAACATCATCATAATCAAGCCAAAAGTGATTGACACTAAGAAAAAAATCTGAATAGAAATATTTCCCAAAGTTTGCAATAGCCTTTTTCTTAATTTGTCAACTATGTTTCTTTTTATTTTTCTAAATGATTTAAAAATGTTTTCCTAGGACATAACATTCAGAAATGTACTTAAATAAGAAGCAGAATGAAGGAGATAATGGAGAGAATGTCATAGCATGAAGCTAAAATGCATCAAGTGAAGTTCTGTGTACAATGGCTACAACTTAATTAAGTGATTATAAGATAAATTGAAGGAATTAGTTGGTAATGATTACCATTTCTGATCTTAACAGGTAGAATTTTTTCCCAAGGATCATAAAGAGAAATGTGCATATTAAAAGATAAAATGTCCCTAATGACACACATTAACTTAACACAGCTATAAATTGCATGTTTCTTATAAATCAATAGCATCATATCAAAATGCTGTTTTCTTTTTTAAGAAATATAGTTTTCCAAAAGCTAGTCTTATAGTTTCCTTCCATGGAAAACTCAACTTCTTTTTGCTGTAAGAATTCACTAGATTTCTAAATCATACCAAAAGAGAACACCTACACTTACGGCTTCAGAGATACTTTTTACTTGTAAGTGAGACAGAGCAGGTTCCCCAAGCATGGAAATTAAAAAAAAAAAAAAAAAAAAAAAATCTTGAGTCCTTTCAAGGGAAATTCCAGACACCTAGCTATCCTTGAAAAGTGAGCACACTGATAAGCAAGAAGGTAATAACCATAGTCCCTCAAGCAAGACAGCATCACAAGGTGTTTTACTTCCCTATGGAAACTAAAAGATAAGATCTTTACATATATTCTTGAGTTGTTTTTTAGATACTTCCACCAGATGAAAAATGCCAACCTTTATCATGTAGACCTCAGAGAAGGGGGAACTGGGGACTGAACTCTGACCATCATTCTTTGTTCTAAATTTCTTCCTGAGGGAGTGGGAGAAAGTCACACCCATGGGCCAAGCCAATGTATTATGTCCATGTGTTCATTTATGATTTTGCCTGCAACTTCTGCTTTCTTGAAATTTACCCCTGCCTTTAAAAACTATTGCTTACAAGCCATCAGGGAGTTTGGGCCTTCAGTGTTAGCTGTCCATTCTCAGTGCCATGCAATAAATGTCTTTTTCTCTCACTGCAAATCTCAGTGTCAGTGTCTGGCTTGGCTGCGCTGTCCAAGCAGACCCCCGTTTGGTTCAGTAATATATGTTAAATTTCAATCACTATAATTTTTAATACGAGGAAAATACATGTTTCTTTGACTTCCTTGGCCTTTTAGTCCCTTATTCATACTTATTCCAACTGAAAATTTCTCCAAATACTTCTCACAATCTCCTGTTTAATCAATGTATAGGGTCTCCTCCTACTTCATGATTTGAAGTCAATTTGTGCTCTAAGGAGCCTGGAAAGAATCCTAGCAATAGCAGACCAAAAGCCACACAAACTTCTAGTGTTTTATAAAGTAGCTACTTAACTAATGTTCCATTCAATCACAATGTGTTGTTCTTTACTAGGATAGTTATTTGCACATCCTTTAAACCTCTTCTAAGATCCTCATGAAACCTTACTGAGAATTTAGGTAAGTTGATTTACTTAGTCTTTCATCAATTGCTCTGTTTACTCTTTAAGAGTGACACATTAGGCTAAAGAAGTGCAATTTAATATAAACTTGCCTTGTTAGTTTTTACAAATTTCATATATTACACTAACACACAGCATGAAGCCAGAAAGTGAGTGTTATTATGAATGGTGATTTGAAAAACAATTAAACATTGACAAATGATAAAATTTTTGAATAATAATATATCCAACAAAATATGGATGAAACATAAATTTATATATACCATGTTTTCTGAGAGATCTCTGAGTTTCTTTCTTACCCAGCTCAATATTTGCTCAATTTGTATCTAAAGACATGTTGAAAGTACCTGATACAGGGTTCTTGTTAAAAGACTTTTGTCCAAGGACACATAAAGGCTCATATAAAAACAAGCTCATAAATTTGTCCTCATTAATGTGATCCTCCAATCCAATAGGTGTCAAAATGTGGACCAAAAATGGGGTATATCAATTTATTATAATAGTTTGAAAATTCATGTACACATGGTTACTTCACTGTAGAAATAGTTTTGCATTTATATACACTGATAATTTGCAAAGATGTTCATTTTTAAGTTATATTATAAAATACATTTATTTTAAAGCATTGGTATATTCATGTTCACTTTGCATCATTTTATCATTTTTTGTTTTCTCAGTCATTGGATCCTAGAAGTACAACTACCAACATGTCCAGATCTCTCACTTGAAATTGCTCAGAACACCTGTAGATCAAACAGACCTGTGATAATCATCATACAATGGCTACCACAGCAACCTTGTCACAGCAAACCCACTGGCTCTAACCATTAGCTTTCTCTATGCTTTTCTATGTAACAGAATATTTCCCTGACTTTGGTGAGCTCAAAAACACTATTTCATTGGGAATTTTAGACTGTTTACTCTGATTTTTAGAGGGCCTTTGGTGAAAGTAGAATTACCTAAAACCTCACAGAGTTACATTTAAATTCCCAGAATCTTAGACCTTTCAATCTCTTTAAAACACAATAAATCCCTTTATTGAATACTCCAGTTTAAATATGCATTCACTTATCTGTTCGTTCATTTTATCATTCATCATACCTTTATCGAGCATCTTTTGTGTGCAAGGTAATATCCTGAGGTGCTGAAGTTATGCTCTCTTGGAATTTAGCAATTTAGTGGGAGAGAGATTATGAATTACAAAAACAACTCTATAGCCACTTAATGCTGTTACATACATGGTAGCTTCATCTATTAGTGTTGGAAGAATTTGGTAGGGAAAGATACTTAGAAAGAGGGTGAAAAAGGAAGCAATTATGCAGGAGGTGGGATTAAAGCAGGACTTTTAGAGTTGTGATTGACCTAATGTATAATTTGGGGATGGAGATGGGTGTGGTGTTGCAATGATGCTCAACATCCTAGTTTGAGGAAAGCTCCATGTTAAAAGATACAAGTAAGAAAGCACAAAATAAACTGAACATTGAGTAGAATATCTGCTTTAAGTTTGGTGAAGACTGGAAAGTGGGAGGCAGATGGTGGAAAAGCTAAGAATTCTGAACTTTTTGTTATACCACAGGGAGTCCTAGAAGTTCCTAAGCATGGCCATGACCTTAGTTAAACACTTACAATACACTCGTGACATGCCCAGCATTGTTTAAAATAGTTTTGGAAAAAAAGAAGTAATTTACTCTCCATAACAACTTTCTTAGATAGGTAGTTTTATTATCTAAATATTTTACACATAGAGAACTAAGAAACTGAGAGGTTAAGTTGCCCAAGGTCACAAGTAGGAAGTGGCAGAGCTGGGATTCAAACCTAGGCAAGTCTGTTCCCAGATGCTGTCTTCTTACCCATTACACTGTTAAAGTGAAGGAGCAAAGTCAGATTTAAAAAGATTAATCTGAGTGCAAAATATAGATGTGTTCAAAGAACTGGAAAGACTGGGGATGAAATTCAATTAGAAGAATTTTCAGCAGTATGAACAGGAGGTAATGCTATTGAAACCAAAATGGTGGCTGTAAGAAATGGATGGATTCAACAGACACAAGAGTCCTTATGAACTCACAACTAAATATAAATACAACAAAGTTAGTTAAATCATGTCACTCCTTAAAGAATTGATGCCTGCCACATATACATAGAAAATATTAGAACTTAATAATCTTATTTTTTACATGTTTGAAAAGATCTGTTCTTATTAAACACAAATTCAGCAAGTAGTTTTTCCTAATTAGGAAATTATTATTTTTGGTTGGTGAGCAATAGCCAAGTGTTAAATGGGAAAACATTGACTGTGTGTTCTATTTTACGTGGTGCTAACTTTCTGTTTGTGTACCTTTGCAGTTTACTAATTCCTTCCAGACAAAACTGTGCCTTTGTAAATTGTCTGTAAGCTTTCTGAGATATAAATTCCAGGTTATTTTGAAGTTATGCCTGTTTGTATCATTCGCCCACTCAAGACATCGCACATTCTTCCAACCACCCCCTACACTTGGAACAGACATATAATTAATATACGCCAGGCAGGCCACCTTGCTCTTCTCCTTCAAAAACTCCTAAAAAACCATCTGCTCTGGGAGGCATTCCAGCTACAATAACCACCTACTACTTTCAATTGCCGATAATATCTGCATCCACTTTCTTGAGCACTGCTTACATATTTTACCATTATAAAATCCATTAGACAATATATTTTCTAAATACCTTATAGTGGTGTGTAACCTCCTCTCAAACATCTATATTCCCTTAAGTAATAGCACATTTTTGCAAGCATTTCTTCCGCAACAGAATAAGGAAATAACAGCTTCAAAAGAGTCAGAGAATTAACATTGACTCTTGGATCAAAATGTTTAGCCAACCCAGTTAGGTGTTCTGATTAGGGTTGGTGCCAAACTTTCATGGAGAATGTTCAGTGACACTATCTAATTGGATTCTTTGTGAACATACTATAGTGTGGAAATTAAATAATATGGTGGATTGTTTTTAAATTACCATACTTTGATTTCCAAAGTTTATTATATAGGACTTGCTAGGCAACAACTAATTTTAATATTATTGCATTTTTGATAATTTTTTCCCTGCAATAAAAAAATAAGATATGACAAGAACACATTTTATCATCATGCAAAATAGATGTAAGACAGACCATTTCTTTTTTATTTTTGATATTTTAAATCAATATATTGCCATGCTAGTTAATACCAAATTAATTCCTGCATGCCTATGAATCCCCTACTGATCATGTCAATGGCATAATATCTTCCTGGGGATGACAACCGTCCAGGTAATAATCCAAAGCCATGCATTTTTTACTCTTGCAAAAGTCAGGCCTCGCTGGAATATAAAGGGTTTTTCTTTGTATTTACACAGCAGGATTTCAGATCAAGAGACAGGTACCAGAGGACTGAGGACAGAAGAATTAACACACTGAAGCAATATAATAAGAAAACACGGCGGGGGATTTCTGCCAAACTTGAGGAGCCAACCCCTGCTGTTGCTGAGTGGAGGTGGTGGGTGGCAAGGTGGGAGACAAAATCATGGAAATAGAGAGGCAAGAGGCTGTATGTACACTGGCTGGTTTCCTCATTCTTCAGGTCAACACCTCAGAGGGAAAAGAAAAATACCCAAGTAAAACATGGCCATCAGAGAATGCTGGGAGTTGCCTTGGGAGAGAGACCCTTTCAGTGACTGCAAAGAACAATGCTGTTTTCATAATTCTATGCCTTATATTGTTTGGGAACAGCAAAGTAGCAATGGCTCAAGGAGGTGTCCAGTCAAGTGGCTCTGAGGAAAGCCCTTGCAGAGTTACATAAACCTTATTATGGTGGAGAAAAAAAGCATCTTAGAATTACAAGGCCCTCCCACAGAGTTAACTCAAAAATGCTAAAAGAATGAACTAGGAGAAGGCAGATGTTAGGACACATAATTGGTGAGTATGGAATGTTGAGAATGAAGACAATTACACAGTCCACAATCTCCAGGAGCAGGTATCAGCCAGATGCCCAAAATGTCACATGGCCTTCATGGAAGATGCCAGTGTAACATGCCCAGAGACCACGTGGCTTCTGCTACATTTCAGCAGGGATAGACTGTCTGGAAGACAGAGTTTTCCCCTATTGTGATTGTTACTTTAATTGTGTCAACTTGGCTGAGCCACTAGGTGCTCAGATAACTGCGTAAACATTACTCTGGATGTGTCTGTCAGGGTGTTTCTGAATAATTTTAACATTTGTTGGTAGGCTGAGTAGAGCAGATTGCTTTCACAATGTGGATGGGCCTCATCCAATCCTTTGAAGGTTCTAACAGCGCAAAAAGGCTGAATAAGGGAGAATTCACTGTCTCAGCCTGAGACAGTGAATTCAAGCCTGGTCTTCTCCTGCCTTCAGACTGGATTCAGACCGAAACTTACACCATTGCTCTCCCCTGCTTCCCAGGCCTCTGGACTCGAACAGGAAGTGTACCATCAGCTCTCCTGGATCCCCAGCTTGCTGACTGCAGATCTTGGACCTTCTCAGCCTCCACAATCACATAAGCCAACTTCTTATAACCAAATTGTTTCTCTCTTTCTCTGGAGAACCCTAATATACCTATGTCAAAAGGAAGTATGATATGCCCTTCATACCTAAACATTGCTCAGGGAAGGAGGAAAGGAAGAACAAAGCCATTGAGTAGAGAAAGATGCTTAGAAGAACTGGATAGTTACATAAATGAGAAAATGTGTTAAACTAGAAAAGACTAAAGTACTTTTAATTAAAAAAACCAATTGTTTACTCCATCAATGAGAGTGGTAACAAACACGAAGAGATCAATTGTAGAAATTAATGAAAATCATTCTTTTGTACAGTTAAACATATGATTGCTTTATATTTTACTGCTTCTGTTAAAAGGGTGATTGCTAATAATATTCCTAACCTAAAGCCTTTCAAGAGAATTTCTACTTTATTTTTTGACTCCTTTTTGAAGTCATTCAATAAGTTTGTTTTGAATTTTATTTGGATTTATTTGAAAAGGTACACCTGTTTTTTGACTGTTTAGAAAATATTAATTATCACCATCAATATGTTTGCAATATTTCCTGCCAAACAGAAAAGAGCATGCATGGCATACATATCTGGGCTTAAACATCTTAAGATCAAATAAAATAATTCATGCAAAAGCAAATTTAAAAACTGCAATAAGTATGAATGTTATTTTATTATTTAAACAATATTAATAAGGGTATATAGTTTTCTTAGAATATGAAAACCAGGGTCCTTATCTTGGATCTGTTAACAATTTTATTCTCATATAAATTCCAAACTACTCAAGAATATATTTTAAAATAATACTCATTTTGAAATTAAGGAAAAACCTGTGATCTTAGAATTGCAGATTTTTATTCTTTAGTATAAAGTATTTATGCTTCATTTAATCTATAAGGCCAAAAAGATTTATGTGCATAGCCACTAACATTTGGATAACTATTGTTTGCAAACCATTTTATAGTACATTTTGATAAGGGCATTTCTTAACTGAAATTTTCATGGTAGATTCACCTGAAGGTGAATTTAACTCAGAACACTATAGAGACAAAAAATGGATCAAGTGAGATTGACTGAATTTAAATTACAAAGAAAAACTATAGACGGTATATGAAAATGAAACAGCTACATAAGCTAATTTATAGTCATGTAAATTACAGGAATGCCTTCTGAGAAATGTGTCATTAGGCAATTGTGTCATTGTTTGAACATCACAGTTTATTTACACAAACCTAGATGTTGTATATATGTATTTATATATGTTTTTTTCATGTAGAAAACCAAATGCCTTCACATGATTACTGAATGTCAATCATTTCCTCTACTTGATCTTCAATGCCAACATGAAGTACCCTATATCAGATGGTTTCTATTAATACTCCATTATAACCTTATGAGACCACCATTGTATATGTGATCCGTTATTGAACCAAATGTCTTATGCAGTGCATGACTGTATATATGTGCATGTAAATGAAAATAACAATGGCTTACACATATAGTAAAGTTTCCAAAAACTGCCAAGTCCATTTCCCACTTTCTAAGAATCACCTAATGTTTATGATATATCTTTCTAAGTTCCAGAGAGTTATTGGATCTTTGCATTATAGCATCAATATCCCTCATGCACTTGAGTTACATGAGAATTTTGACAGTAAATTCTGATGAGAATGAGAAAGAAAAGAAATGGTATTACATTAGCTACATTACTTGGGTTATTCAATTTAATTTAATCTTATAACAACCATGAGAAATAGGAATTACTATTCCAATTTTACAGGTGATGAAATAAAGCCTCCTAAACTCTAAATGATTTACCAATTTACCCCAGGTTTTAGAGCTGGTAGGAAGCAGAGCAAAATTTAGATACAGACAGACCTGAAAGAGTGTTCTTTGCATGGCATCATGAAGTGTCTTCTGGCTGAATCATCAGTGGAACCCAATATTAGGATTAAACCTCCAAATCATCAAAGTACTTTTTTTCTGTAAACTCTGCTTAAAATTCTTTATATTTCTTAGCGAGAACCAGGAAAACTTGCTTGTTTCATTTGAACAAAGAAGTTAAAAATTGTAGAAATAACTTCAATATGAGTTTTACTACTGTTTATGTGCTAGAGAGCTTGGAAAATTCTGAATGAAATTAAAATGCATTTCATTGGTGTGGAATCATGAACATTTGTCAAAATTGTTTTGTACAAAACTCCCTAGGTTTTCACAGCTGTATAAATGCTCCCTCAAAGAAATAAGTACCGAATGAATAAAAACAGATGTGGCATTTTTGCATATTAGTAACAGAAATCTTTTTATTTTATCTTGTCAATGTCTTAGCATAACTTCATTTATGTCATAATTCTGTACATAATAAATGCAACAAAAGTACATGACATTTGCAGTACATATAATGGTCTTCAGTCGGGTTTTCTGGTTACTTATATTTCTCCAGAGACTACCTTTGCACAGGAACTGATTTTGTATGTTTTCTAACTAAAACTCAACCTTTCATGGTGTGCACTAAAAGAAAAACCAAACATTCTCCACTCTATTAAAAGTAATTGAGTCAGAACGTTTAAAGGTATTTTAAATGAATGTGCACTGAACATTCTCCAACTTGGTTCAGGAAATAGATGTAGGAAAGTTTTTAATACCCTGCAAATCTTAAGAAGAGGAAATTACCTTTTGGTTATTTAAACCTAGAGAAGATTGGGTTTTAGAACTTTAAGACAATGTGCTATCATCAACCTCAAGGCAATGAAAGGGTCTTCCTTTAAAAAGACACCAGTATTTTGTGTTTATAAATTGTACTTTCACTTTTTAAAATTCAAATACCATATGCTGGTTGACTATCCCTAATTTGAAAATCTGAACTCCTGAATATTACAAAATATGAAACTTTTTGAAGGCCGACATGAAGCCACAAATGGAAAATTTCACAGATAAGTACTTAATCACCAACTTTGTTTCATGCACAAAATTATTAAAAATATTGCATAAGATTATATTTAGGCTATGCATATAAGGTATATATGAAACATAAATGAATTTTGTGTTTATACTTGGATTCCATCCCCAAGATACCTCATTATGTATATGCAAATTCCAAAATACTTCGGTCCCAAGCATTTTGATAAGAGGTGTTCAACCTGTAGTGCTCTTTTAGGCATCCAGATGTGGGATCTAGTTAATTTTGTGTAATATTGCTAAGAAAAAATGAAATCATTTGCCATATCTAATGATAATTCAAGCTCTCGACAACATTAGAAATTGAAGATGTTAATATATATGCATAAAACAATTCTATGTGACTTTTCAAAGATTAAATTGAACACTCAGTATGGACAAAGAAAGAAATTAAATCATGATATGAATGAGTGCTGTTTTATTAGGTAGATATTCTAGCAAACCTAATTCCAATGCTTTACCTGAAAAGTTAATCACTTCTTACATTATCTTTCCAATTGTTAGTCTCCCAAAGATCATGCTAGCTTAATATTGACTTGATATATGGGCTATATTCACTTAAAAGTTTACACAAGAAAATATTTTACAGGTTTTGCTTCAAGTTTATGTAAAGAATTAAATATATTTTAACAAGCATCTACCTAAGTGACATGATTATTTTATTCTAATCTCAAAACCTAATTATCACCTTCTTATGGAGGACAAGGAACAGCTTTGGAGACAAATTAATGTATCCTATCAGTGGGACAGTTTGTCACTTGCTTAAATAATCATCTTTGTTATAAGCTTCACTGAATGAAGAAAAGAAATGGGAGCCCCCTCACACTATTACACATTAAAATTAACTTCCCACAGGTTTTTAAACAGTTTATTATATTTTCATTGTGCTGTATCATAAAGTAGAAATGACAGCATTAACTGCTTTTTCAAACATAAAAAACAAATATATTTCATATCAGTTTTTAGAAATAAACAGATTTTTAGCCACTACCACAGATATATCAAATAGTTAATTATATACAAGCTAAAAATATTCTTATAATAAGAAGAAATCAGGTGCACTAGCAAAGAGAGTATGTAAAAGGGCCTGCATTGTTAAAAGCTAATTGGTATTATTAAGTAATTACCAAAAATGAACAATTGCCAATAATTTCTGTACATTAAAAAGCTTGTATGTGTTAAAAAATTATTTCCTCATTTGTTTATCTAAATGGGAAATATAAGAAAATTATATTAATAAATGTATCTAAAATATATGATTTGTTAAAATGCATTTAAATAAAATATAGTATTGCTAGCATTTTTGAAAATTTTATAAAATAATATTTTTGCAAGATCATCAAATACTTCTAAAACCAAAGTGGTATGTGAAAAAAGAAAAACTTGTAAAATAATCTATGTGCTATATCATATTAATGCTATTATTTCCAAATTTAATTACTTATAGATAAAATATAAGAATGTTTGAGTATATCCTCATTCCTACCACAAAATTATTTCATTTTGCATTTAATTAGCAATGCTACAATTAAGAGCATCAACACTTTCGACTTGTAGTTTATCTGAAGCAAAGTCCTTTCCACGTCAGATTAAAACTGGTCTTGTTCATCAAATGTGATCAAAAGATCCTTAATTAGTCTGCAAGAATAAGGTACACAGATGGCCTTTGACCTCCCATCACAGCCTGCTAAGATTTTAGCATTTATAACAGACTCTCAAGTGTGCTGGCTATCATTCAAATACAACTCAAATTACACTGCGCTAAGAGAGATGCATACTTCCACATGAGAAGGACTACTAGTGTAAATAATCTAAGACCTGGCAACACAACACATGGCCAAACAATATCTTTGCCAACGTGTTATTAAGGAAGGACTCATCTGGCGTTTTCTAGATCTCTGGAAGTACTGCAAGGCTGAGTGCATGTGGACTAGCACCCTCTGCTGGTCAAATTCTTCAACTTCTTTAAAGTACTCTATCTTTTCAAGCTTTGCTTACAAAAACGAGGCTCTAAAGCTTCTTTCTCTCTGGAATTAGGAATCTATGGAAACTGTCTTAAGAATTTGAATTTTAAACTGCATTCTAACAAATAAATATTTCCTTGAATATCACAATAAAATTATATTCTTAAATTTCTTATCCTAAAAATTAAAGGAATAATTTAATAAATTATTATGATTAAAAAGTGCTTCTTATAAGATAATAAAAATTTAAAAATAAATAAAATAATTTAAATAAGTTATTAAATAAATGCCAAGTAAATATCTCCGATAAAGGTATTAATAATAATAAAATATGCCCAGTAATTTTCTCATAGTATATGGAATATAATTTGCCAATGATTTTATGTCAATCTTTTCAAAAATCTTAACTATATTTTTTATAACAAGTATAATTCAACATAACTCAGGTAAATAACCCAGTTATCAGCACTCTGATTGTTACTGATACTTCAATTTGCAGTTGATGGTGCAAAAATGGCTCCTTAACTGGACAGTGCCTTTATTATTCAGCTCCATCAAAGACATCTCATCTAATTCCAGCCCAGTAAAATCTATTGTCTATGGAATTGAGCAGGATATTGCACGGACACCTCACATTCAACAGGCACAGAACTGAATTCGTAATCTTCATCCCACACACCACCTCTTCTACATCCACTCTTGGTGGGCGTTGCCAATATTTTGTCTTCATTCACATATTTTTATTCCTCATTCCTTTCCCTTCCACATTCACATCCATAACAATGACTAAACTTGGTAACAGTAACCACTTTTCTCTTCTAAAAATCCATTTCCTTAGTCTTATGTCTTTGTTTAAAACCTGTTGTTGCATATTATCTCAAGGATAAAGTCCAAGTTTCCAACAGGACAACCCATGTTCTTTGTGATCTGAGTATGATCTATAAATCCCCTTTAATCCTTCTGTTTCTGATGTGTCTTTATTCATTTCTTTATTTCTGTGTTTATTTATTTATTTCATGGAACTATTTATAGTCACTAGCACACCTTGATATATTTTTATGCCACTTTATCCTAACATGTGATATTCATTCTTTTGGCTCCATAGTCACTTGAAAAACTTTAATTCATCTTAGTAAATCATGCTCAGGTATTAGGTTTTCTATAGAGCCTGCTAGTCATCACTACCCTATTACTGCTTAAGAGGTATTTTCTCCTTTGTGTCCACTATGAATGATGCTCCAATTATTGCATTCATCTTACAGTATTATATATATATTTGTTTGCATGTATCTTCCCCTTACTAAGCCATAAACTCTAAGTGACTAGAATGGTGTCAAACTCATCTCTTACCCTGAGCAAGAAAATGTATTTTCTGGCATTCAAGGCATAGTAGCCTTGAATCAAATGACTACTTATCTAGACAGAATGGTTAGTAACTAGAAAAATATGTAAACTAGGGCAAGTTACTTATACTTCTAACTCTGTTTTCTAATATGTAAAGTGAAAATAATAATAGTAAACATCTCCTAGGGTTGTGTGTGGATTAAATAAAAATGATCCTGGAAAACTATTCTAGTTGAGTATCTGAAACATAGCCCAGCCTTTAAAAAATTAAAAAAAATAAATCATGTATTGACAAACATTGTGTTTACAGCTGCTGCTGTGTTGGCCACCTTGGAAATTTACTGAAACTCCCAAAACTTCTTTGCTTTCCTCCAGGAAATGGCCATGATACATCTATGCCATCACCAAAAACATTCAGATTGTCTACCAGGAAATCCATTGGATTACCACTGCCATCCTATCTACACCATGAAAAGATGCCTCAAGCCCAAAGTTGAGAAATGTTTTCTATTGGCTGCCCTCTGGATACAGAGGCTTTGTTTAATCTTCAAATACCATTAACATTTTTTTAATCTTCATAGGAATCCCCTGCATTAAATGTCTGATGTTTCACACCATTGAGCAAATATCCTTTACTACACCAAGTCTCAACTAATGGTTCATCTGGTCCTTCAGGAATAAAATGACTAAATGAGAAATGGACTTATATTTTTAAGAGGAAAGAAGAATGCATCCACTTTCCTTATATAAGAAAAGAGATTGACAAAGATCCTTCTACGCCAAACTTTAGACAGGCTCCTCTGAGCCCTTTTTTGGACTAGACATCCCTTTTGAACCATGTCCTAGGCCTGCAAAGCCCCATTTTAGCAAAAATCCTGCTATGCTAATTCATTCTACAATAATCACATCAACTCTGGCATTTCATGAAATTCATCCACCTATCATTGAGGTCTAAGTCTTCGATGTAGTAAGAAATCCCCTATGCTTGTCATCTCCTCTTAGTAACTGTCCATCACCCTCCATGAATCCCTCATCCTGTTCATTGGCTATAAATACCCACCTGTTTTTTCCATATTTGGAATTGAGTTCACTTCTAACCTAAGGTCTCTTTTCCCTGTTGCAATAGTACTGAATAAAATCTGTCTTTACCGCTGTTAAAAAAAATATATATACATATATATATATTAGTGATGAATTTATTATGGTATGTTGGGATAACAACAGACAACTATTAGGTTTACAACTCTGTTTGCTAGGCTGAGAAAATGAGTTATGAAACCCAAAATCTTTGAAAAGCCCAATTTATTTTTATCAATAAAATATATGAAAATTTTGGCAGAGAGATTATTGGACCCTATATCCACTTTTCTTCTTTTCTGTGTGCATTAGAACCACCCAGATGTGAGGTGGGCCCATGACCCCCAAGCAGGAGGCCACGTTTTCCTGAGCTCTCGCGTGTATGGGTGGCTGCACCACTAAGTCACGATGTGAGCAGAGGTGGCATGGCGGCTCCCAGAGAAGGAACCTGGTGAAGATGCTGTGAGCACTGGACATGGGTATGTGAAGAACACCTTTTGTGGGATGTCTTATCTAGTTACCTGAGACAGAAACAGGCAGTTGTTTCTGGCAGCACATTGTATTTGATTTTGCAGTTTACCTCATTGATAGTCTTGATCACATTTTATTGTGATTATATGTTTGGTTTGTGACTTCCCCATTGGCCCAAAGGCTTTTCAAGATCAGGAAGGATATTTCACATTAATATTACCTATTTTCCAAGCACCTTTATATTATAGACTTGTAATAATGATGGGGGAGCTCTCTGGGCTCTCTTTTATAAAAGCATTAATCCTATTCATCAGGGCGCCACTCTCATGTCCTAATTACCTCCCAAAGGCCCCTCTTCCTAACACCATCACAACACAGATTAGGATTTCAACACACGAACTTTGAGCAGATGCACATATTTGGCTCATTACAGTTGTGAAGGAAATAAAGTAAATCATATGTAGCTTTTAAAAAGCAGTACTAAGGGAGTTTTTGTTTGTTTGTTTGTTTTAGTATGAAGAGAAAAAGTAGGCAGAGCTTCTTGGGAATGAAGCTGCAGTAGCAGGATATGAAAGATATAAGACAAATTATACTCCAAGGTCCTAGAGAAAGCAGGCGATAGTAGTATGGAGGAGATATAGGTCACAAAATGAAGGGATTGGCCCTAGATTAATGGATTAACAACTTTTCCCTGGTGTCAGAAAGGATGAAGGAAACATTAATATGGATATAAATAGGTTGTTTGCTATTTGGGAGTTGAATTAATCACTTTCCATCTGATGATGTCTATATTTTCTCATCCATATATAAATTAAGGTAATCTCTAAAGAGGGGTTGAAGGATTGAACAGAATGAGGAAAGTTGGATTTAGGTTTTGTGGTGATGGAGAGAAGTAATTGGATAAGGAAATATATGTAAGATTACCATGTAGTGTATCACAAGTTTTATGATTGTGAATTTTTGTTGGTGATGATCTGTCTTGTTTTGTGATTTTCTGCAGTAAAGTTCAACATCCAGGTGAGTTATGGGGAAGACACTCAACTGGGTAAATACAGAGCTAGGCTTTTGCCTGTGGGAAACATCAAAAGATTGAGGAATTTTCATCTATTTGCAATAGTGGTTGGAATAATTGACAGCATTGGGTATTAACTAGTGGGTGCCACATTCAGCCTAGAATCTGAAAGGTAGTATTCAGATTTGTATAAAAAACACAGGCTAAAAAAAAGTCAAAAAGAAATAAAAAGTGTTGTAATATAAGCAGGGAATCACGTTCAGTAACTGATGAACACAATTGCTCATTAGTGTGTGTAGTGGACACAGCAGCATTTACTTCCCGATCCTCAATCACCTTCTGCCTTCATCTGGATATCCATGTGGTTTCAAGGGAAGTGATTCCCATTTTCTGGGAACGTGATTGATTCCGTGGCACACATGTAAAAGATGCAGGGCCAATAGGAATAAAAATCAGAATTCCCTTTCTTTCTTAACATTATTGGCTTGTAAGTTCCAGAATTATTTTATCACCACAATCTAAGTCAGTCTGAGGACAGATCTAACTTATGAAGGTCAAGGACAACAGAATAAAAAAAAAATGAAATTAGGACCTGATGATTTTATCTTTGGATCAAACTTGGCCTAAAATCTGACCTATCATTTTTAAATATTTTTAAAATTTATTTGTATTTTTTGTAGAGATGGGGTCTCACTATGTTGTTTGGGCTGGTCTTGAACTCCTGGCCTTAAGTGATTCTCCTGCCTCAGCCTCTCAAACTGCTGGGATCGTAGGCATGAGCCACTGCACCCAGCCCTGACTTATCACTTTTATGAACCAAAAAGTTCCCTCATTTTTTAAGTCAAATTTAAAACAAATTCTTAACTAATTTGTTTTTTTCAGCAAGGGATTTTCTTTCCTTTTCTTTTTAAGTCATACACTCTCACCTCCAATAAAGATTCACTTTGTGACGTATTAAAGGCATAACTAAATCTTTGTTGCCATACCATTTAATACACTCTTCACTGGGGGATGTGAGAACTTTGTGGATTCAGGCAACTGAGAATAACACTACATCAGAGTTGCTGAGCATAGGTGCTGCAGGTGCTCAGGTCTGTTCTTGTAAGTCATTTTCCTGGCCATTCACCAAGAACAGAAGTCTACAAGTATGGCCCTGATGATGAATTCAGACTCTCAAAAAACAATCACAGAAGCAAGATGAGGAAAGCTTGAGAGAGAGTTGGAGTGTCCTGGGAATTGGTATAGAATGAATCAGACAAACTCCAGATGGTGGCAGTTGTAGGCAGTGAGTGATAAGCTCATGAATCATAACTGCTAATAATTTTGGACACTTTATATTTGCCAGTCATCATCAAAATGTTCTTCATCCATTGTTATTTTATCTTTGCAACAAATCCCGAGGTTGGAACTATTAGAAACTGATTAGAAAACTCAGGCACAAAGAGGAGCAATTTTCCAAAAGTCATACAGCTAGGAAGTGGAAGAGCCACTATTTGAAGCCAGTGAGTTCTAACCAGCACATTATCTGGGGGAGAGAAAAGGAGAATTTAGGAGATCTAGGCATGACCTCCCACCAAGATTCCCTGGTTGTTAGTGCTGTCTTTTAAGTCTTCATGGAAAGTATGGCCCACAGCCACATTTGCTCACATATGATATATAGCTAGACTTCTACCTGTTGGTGTGCACCACAAATATTGAGACTTTCGGTGATGCATCATTCGTGGGATTTGCATGAGTTGGAAGTAGATATTTGCATGTGCACACAAGCTGGCCTAAGGACAGAAATGAGCCATCAGCTGGGAGAAGATAATGAATAAATGCACAAAGTGAAAACAGGCACCCTGGGACAGATCTTTTCCATATATCTTTTCTTTGAATCTTAGGGGTTTAGAAAGCTGAAGTGCCATTTTCAAAGGAATATTTCTAATAAATAGGGAATTAGTTAAATCCTAAGCATTTCAGCTCCATATTTACTTTCAGGGATCATAAACATAAAGATTTAAAAAGGTAGGAGTTGGTTAGATGGATTCTGGACAGGAATGAGGAAATCAAACTGGTCTTATATTTCAGTAAGTCAGTTGAAAAATATTACTAAGCTCCGACTCAGCGCCTACCCTGGATACAGTGGTTATCAACACAGCTTGGGGCCTTATGTTAAAATAGTGACGTTCATAAGGATGGTGTTTATATACAGAAACTGGATGAATTCAGCTTGCTATCTTGTTGCTGTAGGCGCTATCTCTTCTTACTTTTACGAATCAAGCTACAGAAGTTCCTGTCCAGAGAATGAAATAAATTTGTATGTTTCAAAGTACAGTTCTTGGACCATGTCCAATAGAATTCTAATTACCTTTGAACAAATATGTATGATCATTGTATTAGTTTAATATTTTATTATTTATCCATTTTAAATTTTTCATTATATAAATACTTATAATTGTTAGCTATATTATGTATATAAAATTGCTTGAATTTCCTAAGAGAGTAGATTGTAAGTGTTATTGCTACATAAAATAAGTGCATGAGGTGATACATGTTAAATAGCTTAATTTAGCTATTCCACAATATACACATATATCAAAACATCATGTTGTACATCATAAATATATATAATTTTTATTTGTCAATCAAAAAAATAAAAGTATAAAAAGTCATATGCCAAATAAAAATGATATATAAATATGTATATACTTATTTAAAATATAATATACATGTATTTTAATTCTAGATTATGTAATTATTATGCTGACTAAATTTGGGAACTATTGCTTTATATGCCCCAAGCTGCTTCTGAAAATTAAGATATTAAACAGTGCAGAGCTTCTCAGTATCTGGAGTGATCAGCACCCACACTCTTTGCAGGGACACCCTTCAGGTTTATTGGACTGTGAGCATGTCTTTATTGTCCAAGAGTTCTTTATATTTCTTCTGGGTATCAGTGGTAGGCCAGGTTTAATTTTTAGAAAGAATATAACAGAGATCTGGCTTTTGAGGGCCTCTTAAGACACAATGTCATCAATGGACATGATTTCCATGACAAACTCATGTTGGTGGAATACCAGATGTAATACAACTAGCACTGGTGTGGAGGAGACCTGTATAGATTCTAGAAAGACACAAATGCCTAGGACTAATGAAATAGCTGTTCTTTCTTCAGAGAGTCTGACATGGAGGTTATTAACCCAACAGAGTTGGGAATAAAGTGCTATTAATTTCCAGGAAATAAGAAGGTGTACTTAAAATTTAAGTTGACTTTAAAATTCTAATAGCCTGTTTTCCAATCCAGGTCATTTCAATCTTGTCTATAGAGATGAAGGTGTATTCTATGCCATTTACATAATCTATCTAAAGAAGGTTCTATGTAAAATATAGCATCCCATTTGTCACCCTCACCAATTCTCAGCAAATTACAGGCATCTTTACCTCCACATCTAACTAATGTGGAGACATGGTGAAGATACCGGTGCTCATTAAAGATCTCAATGTCAGCCTCTGTGATTAGCAATAAGTGCTGGTGTCAATGAAAGGAACACATTAAGATTGCTTAAATGTTCCCAGACTCAGAGGACTCAGCAAACGAAATGGATAGAAGACAATTGGAAATTCCATCAGAAGCTAAAGCTCAAGAAGTAAGAGAGAGTAAGTGCCATGGGAACACGAGTAGGACATGGAGAAACAGGGGCTATTTTAAAGTCACTGTTTACCCTTGACTATGTATATATCTTAAGAGGATTGCTTGAGTAAGATCCCCTACTTTGTGAAAACATTGCTAATGTAGAAATACAAAACAGAAAATACAAACTTCAAAAATGCTGCATATGCGAGAATATTTTTCTCTCCAAAGAGCAATGTATATGAAGGAACCATTTTTTAAAACTAAATCAGCCATTCAATGTTAATATTTTAGATTTAATTTTGTTCAGACAGAAAATAATGCTGAACATATCCATCTAACTACATGTATTACAAAAGAAAGGCATTAGTAACTAATGTTTAGGTGGAGCAGGAGCAAGAAGCAATGGAGAGCATCTAATTAGTTCCAATTAGCCATGCCAGGGGATTACTTTCTGAGTAAGATTACCTTATAATGAGGTGATTAACCTCTTTGGAAAGAGTTCAAGATAGACTTACTTTATACTTAATATATCCTATAAAGAAGTGTTACAACAAAGGTCATCAAAATTGTTCCCTGGTATAACTTCTATCAAGAATCAATCGATTCTATTCTAGAAGAAGCAACAATTATTTTTATTGTATTATTGATAGAATGAATGCTAACACATCTGAATATTAGAAATCAGATATTTAAATTTCATATCAAATTAACTTACTCATATGGAACTGACTTTATTTATACTAAGAAAATAACAATTAAATTCTAATCAATTGCAGATGCCAGCCTATAGATTATCTATGAATATTAAAGGGAAAAATATCTGTGATTGACAGTGGTCAAGGTAACAGGTTCATTTCCCAAGGTAGGCTGTCCATTGTCTAATTAGTTCAGAGGATCCCCTCTGTTGCCAGAACACAACTGGATCTTGCTAAAGTTGGAGAGACTAATGCCAACCAAAGGAGTAGGCCTCAACACAAAGAAGACAAGCGCTTCAGTGTCTTTTTTTTTTTTTTTTAACACAAGACACTTAAAATTGGGAATAGGGTTTTGTAGGAAAAAATTGCTCTAACTTCAGTCCAAGCTTACCTCTAGCTTCTTCCCTTTAAATTGACACTTTACTTGTTATGGACTAATTGAAATTATATATATACATTATGTAATATAATATATATGTATGTTATAAATATATTTGCTGTCAGCTTGTAAAAAAGAAATAATTTACTGTGTGTTTTAATTTGACATTTGTATTTCCCAAATGTATCCATGTAGGCATAGAAACCATAACAATGAGTAGAAAATGTTTTCTAAAACTAATTTCTTACTGTTCAGTACTCTTCTCTATAAGAAAATACTATAACTTGGATTATTCCTGTGATTTTGTGGACATCTCTGAATTAACTACTATTATTTCACAAACCTTGTTTCTTTATTTGTTGTCCTGGAAGTGAGTATTCGTGTGGGTGTGCATGTGTGTGTATAAACCTTTTGCATAGACCACATACAAATTCATGTAAAGTAATAATACAAACCCTAGGAATAGAAAGGCAAAATTGAGAAGGAAAATATTTAGAATATTTGCATGGAAAAGATACTAATAAAATGTAAGTATCTTGACACAGACACTAGAAATAAATATTTCTTCTTTAAATTAGAGAATATATAAGCAACCTCTTCCCCAACATACATCCCTTAGAGTTCAATGGTGACCCTAACTTGGGAGCTGAAGGAAATATTCTTTCCTATGTACAGTTACAACATAGAATTTTCATGCAACTTATATTCTTCTGTAGAACCTAACACTATCTAAAATCTCTGTGTAACCCCAAGTTCTATTTCCTCATTTGCCTTAGAGATTCTAAAGTTTCAGCATCTAGCTGAATGTCCATCATATAAATGGGTAAAGGTGTTCTGAATAAACAACCAAATCAATAGTAGATAAGCAATATTTTATGCAAGCTTCAAGACCTCCATTAATCTTTTTGTTAGTCCACTGTAGTGGGAAAGTAAAGAAAAAAATGATGAGGAAAATAAGAAACTTGGAGTGAAAGAAGAGAGGGAGAGGCAAAGAAGGAAGGAAGAAAAATTTCTGACTCTCTTCTTTATTTATCCTCCAGTCCTCACTCATCCTATCTTAGGAACATGCTGTTGAACAGCCTGTATATAGAAGTAAGTGTTCTGCTATAATAATACTAGGAAATTATGCAGAAACATTCTAGTGAATTGAAGCCTTTTGCATCAGTGTGCACACAGCTATGACTCATTTAACCTTTTACATTTCTACCTGCTCGTTTCAAACAAAATATTTAAATGTCTCAACTTACAAATGGAAACATATAAATAGAATAGCATGACTTGTAAATTATTTTAAAAGCCTTACATTAGAAATATATGTATAGCAAGAACACACATGTGTTTGAAAGACTTACATAAATATAATATGAAAAATGGAAACTATTAGTAATTATCTTATAATATATCTGTACATTATATGGCTTATATGCAAGCAGTAGTTTAGTCATCTGCAAAAACTGGCTTAATAATAATGCTTACACACAAATATTTCTAAAAATTTCATTTAAAGCATATAAGTTAGTAATCATTCTAAGTTAGAATGAAAAATGGGTATGCATGTTTTTAAAAAAATAGACCAAAGTTGTTGCTAATGCACAGACATAAAGACATAAAAGTGCTTTAGGATGTGCAATTCTCATGATATATAATGTTGTCCAAAAGGTCCCTGTGCAAAGCTACTACTTCTAATGAATATAGATTTGATTTAAAATATTAAAAATGAAAAATATTTAACTTTTAATATTAGTAGTACTGTTTACCTAGTTGGCTTATGAAAGATGGTGCCATTTACATAAGGCAGAAGTGGGCTTTAAAACATAATAATTTACATTTTTAAATGGAAAAAATTCACAATACAATAATGAAGTTGTCTTGACTGATACAAAAATGAGGTCAAATGTCTCAACAATGACAATGTGATACAGATTCCATTCTGCCTTCACTTTCATTATTTTTAATGGAGTGTGAAAATCAATAATTTACATGTCAATTGTTTTACTCACTAAAAAATACTGCAAATAAAAGTTAATATATGAAATAAAAGTTTAATTTCTAAAAGTTCTAAGTGAAAGAAAATATGAATTTCTAAAACTGCAATTCCATAAAGATATATATTTAAAATCTTCAGAGAAAAAAACACAAATATCTTTTATATTTTATTTGCTATGTCATGCTTGACTCAAAAATACATGTATGATATATATGTATGAGAATATATCATAAAATTCATTGGAAAACAATTTTCAATTGGGTTTTATTAAACATACATTAAAAATTCTAAAGAAGATGAAGAAAATTACTATGTAAATACATTATCATGATACAAGAAAGAATTTGAATGTTCCTCTGGAGCTTCAAAAATTTATTTTATTGAATTCAGAGGAACAATTTTTAATGGTAGTCTAGACAGTGAGTAAAAATATTTGGCTGTGATGTAGTATTTTTCAGTCACTACTGAAACATCATTTTATTTTTACCTTCACATTTTACTCTAGAACTTTAAGTGGCTCTTTTCTGTCTAGATAACAAATGGCAATTTTCTATTTCATTATTCTTGCTGTGGGCTTTTCTTTGTCTCTACAACATCAAGGTAGGAGGGTAGAAGAAATACATAGGTTTGATTTCTTTATTCTTAACTTGGAAATTATAATTTTCCAAATATGACATGTGGAGTACATGAAAAATTATAATTTCCAATAATAAATTGCAGGCACAAACACAATTTAAAATAAATTACAGGTAAAAAAATTGTCATTTCAAAATCATTAAGAATAATTTATGATCTATTTTGACAATAAAATATCTACATCAGTAAAATATCTCTTCATATTCATATTTATGCAACATAGAATTTTGTTGACTTTAGCATATAGCTTAATATTTCAAGTTACAAAACTTATACAAACTTGTAAAGTAATAGCATATATATATATATATACCTATATATAGAAAGAGAGAGAATGTGTGTGTGTTTGTGTGTGTGTGATGATTTATACTCAGTCTTCAGTTCACTGCCATCACCAGGTAAATATCAATAATTGGTTGATAATTACATATTGCTGATTTATGAAATTGATAAGAAGCATAAAACTAATCTATAAGTAAATGAATATTATTTATTAGCAAAACACAATGCTCAGGGATTTATGTTGTGGAATTTCTGTTTGTTTGTTTGCATTGTTGGTTCTTGTAGGTTAGGTATTATAAAAAGCCTGAGAAAACAAAAGGTATTATTAATACCTAAAAAAATAGTTATGCAGAAACAAGACTCTTTGCATATCTCAGAAGGCTGAGATAACTCACTCAGGACTTTAGAGACTAGATACTTTTAAATGAGCAGTGTGGATTTAATGAAAGTACCATTGTGATCACTGGTCCTCAGGACTTGCTAGCTGATTTCTTTTAGTTTATTCCAGTTAAATGTTTTTATGTATTATACCTTAAGAATTTGAATTGATTCTTTGAAAACATGATTACAATTTTAAGAAATCTTTGTAAGACCACAATACTTTTTCTATAGATAGATCCATTTTACTTATTACTTGAAAGTTCTTGTCAATGTTGCATAATTTTACTCATGGAATTCAATACTGTTTTGCATTTTTTTCTAAAATTTTTATAAGCCTCCATGATTATCATTCTAATAGCTGCATATTTTAAAGTATTGATAATTATTAACATCCAGCTTTTTAAAAACAAACACAAAATCCTCTAAATGGAACCACAAGAGGCGTAACGTATGTGAATACTATGAACATAAATACGATTGTAAATAATAATAATCAATTTATATAAATATTTTAAATACTAATATTGTGTAATATATAGTTATAAATCATAGAACCATGAATAGCTTATTATTTTTATCTTGAATCTATAAGACCAAAAGTCTTTATTTTAATTCAGTTTTATTAAAAAATATCTTAAAGTGTAGAAAGTTAAGTAGCATGCTTCCTTTTAACAGTTAACTTACATTTTCACAGAAATTTGAAAAGAATACGATATAGACTTTTCAACTGCACTCTCTTAAGCACCGGAAAAATCATTACCTTTCCCAGTTCTTTCAATTTCTGTCATAAGAAGCATAGAGAGCAGAACTATATATTTTGGTAATTAATTTCCTTAAGATAATGTTAGAAACATCATGTTCTTTAAAATATAAATGAATTTCAAGGTGAGTATGCTAGAGGATAATATTAATGGCATATGATTTATTGTGACAAGAGATCTGATCTGAAACACCATTATTAGGAGTACTTAAAAAAAAAACCATTTGCAAATTCCTGAAAATATGAAAGTACGCTATAGCTGAACCCGTCTCAGTGTTGAAATCTGAAAATCTGCCCTTGTAAGTATGAAATTGCTTGTGAACAATATGTCTACCTCATAGAAATTTATCAGAAAATTTTCACATCCGAAAAATGGCTTAGGGAATTACCTAAATACTTGGAACTCTAAGTGAAGATTTAATCTACAAAAGCATAGATTGAAACATACATGCCTAATTGACTTGGTAATATATGGAGTTTTAAAACTGTCATCTTAAAAAAATAGTTGGCCAATAACAATACATTGAGCATCTATTATATACCTGGCACTATTTGAACTCACAATAGAAATCTGTGACCTTCTGTCATTCCGGAAGGCATTTTCTATGTTTTTATCTCAAGTGAAATATTCCTTCTAACCTATTTATAAGCAAGATTTACTTATGCCTCAAATTTACAAAGAAATTTCAATAAGGTGTAGTTTTACATCTTATAAAAACATTGTGGTACATAAACATATTGTTGTTAATGGCATCTAATCACATTATGAGCAGGGAGGAATGTCATAAATTAGTAGTGCTATCGACAATAAAAAATTAAATAGATATGTAAATAATAGAAGTTTATTATCAAGAAGAATTAAAATTATTCTGTAGAAAGAAATTAATTAGCTTCTGACACGAGAGGATTGTAAATATTGGCATTCTTATATATAGGTTGTCAAATTTGATTATCACATAAATATATTGATGTACTTCTCTATATTTTTAATTCTCTTTCCCTCTCTTCCTTTCTCTGTCTCTCTGCCTTTTTTTAATTGCTGTTTCTCTCTTTTTCTCTCTCTCTCTGTCTTTCTCTCCTGCCTAAGTTTGTAACAGTAATGCCTTATAGATTGCTAAAATTTTTGTTTTCCCTGTGCTTCTTAAAGCCTTTCATGGGCTCTTATATTGTTAAACTCCAGGGGTACATTGAATGCTACATTTTCCAAACAGATTTTTTTCACTTGAAACCTTTTTAAATACATGAATATGAAGTCATGAATGCTGCATAGAATGCCATTTGGGAAAGCACAGACTACTATATTTTATAATATGGTTTTGTGAATATTTATAACTATATTCATTTCCAGGATATTCAAGGTATATCATTGAGTGCTACAATCTATACAGTGAATATAATTTCATTGTTATATCAATTTATTTTCATATATTTCATGAATTAAGATTAATTCCTGTAAAATGATAATGTCTATTATAGATACAAAGAAAACTTATAGGTGCAGATTTTTAATTGAATACTTTTGATTTAAATTTGTAATGCACTTGGAGAGAAATTCAAACAGTACAAAAAGGCACAAAGGAAAAATTCAATTGTCACACTACTACTTTGTTCCTCTCACCAGAAGCAACTAGAGTTACAAGATTTTTGTGAATCCTTCTGAAGATAATTATGTGTACACATAAATATCCTTGTATGTATTTTTTCTATTTTCTTTGAAACAAAAATTATAGCTTTCTGAACTATGAAGAATAAAGGCAAACCAAAAGGCTGTGATTTCTGATTTATAGGGTAAGAAACAACCTGAGGCAATACCTAATGGAGGCATTAGAAATAAGTTTTATTGTTTTTACTAAAACATTTTAATAAATAAATATAGTGAAATCACATAGGACCTCACTAATCATGAAACTATTGACTATGATGATTCTTGCATAAAATAGTACACTCAAGTCTATAGTTTAGAAAAATTTAAATTTTGAAATACATTTTAATAGCATCTATTTATTATAAATTCACATGAAAGAAAATTATGTCAATGTACTCGTGTGGAACAAAATTCAAATAAACATAAGAATTTCCCCTTTGCAGTTATCTAATAAACGGTCTATAGCATTCATGGTAAGATGTGAGCTTAACCAAATACAGAGAAGATAGAGTCTTTGGATTTGCATATTAATATATGAAGTCACTTAAATATACAGAAATGCTGATTATGATTTTGTAAAATGGGTGTGATTGAGGCAAAAGGTGATTCATTTCTTCTGCCCCATTTTCCTGGGGGAGTGCAGTGGAGAGCGAGCCCTATTTCCTTCTAGAAATGGGGAAGAAACAGAGCCAAAGCTTTCCCTATTTCCCTGAGTAGCTGCTAAGGTCAGTGTCTACAGTTGAAGGGATAGCCTATTGCTATTATAATAAAAGCGATTTTGTTTGTCAAGGTTTTTCTTCTTGAAGAAGATGTCTCTAAAAATAGTTTTATATTGGCAAGGATATTACTCTGGCTTACTTTGCATTTAGTTGAGGCCCATATCGGGCGGACAGTCCAAAGACGGGAGGATTCATATGATACCTATGTAATACGCAGTTACTCAGCATTGTCAAATTAGAACCCCACATTTTTCCTTGGGATTAAGGATTGTCACATAACAAACTATTCAAAGACTCCCAGTAAGTCTTAATAAATTTTCACCTTAATTATTTTCACCTTATACTTGAAATACTTCTTTTACAGCACATAAGAATGGAATCTAGATGACCACATTGCATTCACCATTATAGCCCCATTAAAACCTAAGAAGAAAAATTCAATTCATTTATACTTTCACCTTAATATTTACCCAAACACTGAGCCTCCTTCAGTCACTATATATAAAATTTTTAATACCATATAGTGATCTTTTTATGACATAATTCAGTAACCACAATTTCCATTTCATCATCTGTTGTCTTACCTACTGTTGAATTTCTCTGGGTGTTTTTCTCTCATGATGTGAAATCTGTGTGCAATGGAAGCATCCTAAGGGGAGAAAACAGAAAACAAAAACAGGACAGTTTAGGATCCTATTATCTTGTGGAAACATAGATTAAAAGAAACAATATTTTAAAATTAACATTTTCTTCACAGTCCTATTGCCAAGAAGATATTCTGAAATTAGGCAAAAATGTATAACCCACATAAATTCTGTGCAAGTGTGATTTACTTAATCATTTCCCAATTGGTTACTTGTCCCATTTGCATCTAGAAATTTATTTGTATTTAATTTTATGTATCTCCTTAACTGATTTTGGCCCCATACTCAAAGCGTGTTTGAGATAGTGCATATGAGCATAAATGCCAAATAGTAATTGAAAATATTGTTTGTTTGTTTTTTTATTTTTTTTATTTTTTCATTTCAGCTTACTATGGGGGTACAAAAGTTCTGGTTATCAAATAGTAATTGAAAATATTGTTAAACAAGAGTTAGAAGGATGGCTTAAGAGGACAAATGATCAAGTAGAGATGCTCCTAGTTAGTCCTTTGAGATCAATTATGGGTAAAAAGATGATGTGAGGGGCAAGCCCCGGCTGCCCTCTTGCAGCGCGAGGCAACCGCCGCTGCTGCCGCCGCTGGCCAAAAAGCCGGGCCAAGTGAAAGCGTGTCTTGCTCAGACCTCCTTCCTTTTCCATTGCCAACCTTGCCAAGCAGCCTGGCTGCCCAGCCCCAACTCCAGGCCAATGAACTAACCTATGGCCCGCGGCCCGACTGTCAGCAGTGGCTCGTCCTGATGCCCAGCCCCGCGAAACGGAGCGTCCGGGCACCCGGCCTCCCAGCCGGCGGCGATGCCCAACGCGCAGCTGCCTCCCAAGGAGAGCAACCTGTTCAAACGCATCTTGAAATGTTACGAACATTTGTACGAAGCAGTACAAAAATGGCCTCAAGTGTTGCAAGATGGTTCTTTCAAACCCAAAATTTGCTGAACATAGAGGTATTGTCTCATCTGTGAGAGATTGCTTTAGGGAAATCTGAATTCCGAAATCGGACTGATAGGATTTTTAACAGTGAAAGAATACTTCTCATATTCCAAGGCCTTACAGCTCTTTTAGAGTGCATAAATATTCAGCATTTTTAGTTACACTTTATAGACTTTGGCTATGAAAGGATTAACGGTGAACTGTTTAGGAAAAAAAGAAGCAGCATATGAATTTGTTCATAAAGGACTTCGTAATGATGTCAAAAGTCATGTCTGTTGGCATGTATATGGACTCTTGCAGCGTTCTGATAAGAAATATGATGAAGCTGTTAAGTGTTACCGAAATGCCCTCAAATTAGATAAAGATGATCTACAGATTTTGAGGGATCTCTCTCTGTTGCAGAGCCAAATGAGAGATCTTGAAGGTTACCAAGAGACAAGATACCAGCTTCTTCAGTTGTGACCAACAAAACGTGTTTCCTAGATCGCATATGATATTGCATACCATTTGCTGAAAGATTATGATGTGGCCCTAAAATTATTGGAAGAACTTAGGCAAACTCAGCAAGTAAGAACTTTATTTCAACATTTTCTTCTATGTTCACAAATTAAAATAGTTGGCTTCTAAATTGCTCTTGCCCCTGAATATGAATTAAAGTCTTTAAAACCTATGGAAAACTTGAAAAAAATTATGAAATAGTTGGAAAACGTTAAAATGTATTAGGTTATTAAGTATGAAATGTCTGATTTCCTTAAGTACTAAATTTGACAGTTGATATCTCTGACATTACACCCTGACAATTCTTGTTTTATTTTTATTGCGAAGGTACATCCTCAGTCTTGTAAATGCATGTAGGGGCTTGTGATTATCTTTTAAAAATTTTTTTAGAGCATTTTGTGGAACCATGGATAAGTCGAAAATGTGTGTTATTTTCTTCTGTTTGGAATACTTACTGGTTTAATAGTACCCTCCTAGATTGTTCCCTTGTCTTTTTATTCTACTTTCTGTACATCTCTTTGATTTTCTTCTTGTTTTTAAATATTATTTGAAAATATCATACATTAAAATTGACCCTTTTTTGGTGTGTAGATCTATGAATTTTAGCACATGTGTAGAGAGGTTCATGTAACCACCACCACCACAGGCAAGAATGAGTTGCTTTTAATCCTTTCGCTAAAATTTTTATCTGCAGTTATGTTTTTAATTTTAAAATACCTCTTTTCTGTCATTTTTTTCTTTTTGTCTTTTTTTTCCCCCTTAGTTAGCATCCAGTTCTCAGGGGCTATCTACTATTTCTGGAGAAGAGCTTTCCACTTTTTGAATAGGATGAATTCCTGGTTACAGGGTGTTTATTCTACACGTGGTTTTGCCTTGAAAATAGTCATGAAATTATATTTGCAGGTATTTTATCTCCGAGGTTCAACTTTCCAATTTATGTCAGAAGGATACAGAATGGGAGAATTATTCCCAGCTTGTTAGGGGTCAGAAACTGCTTTAACGGATACCATGCCAAGAGCCAACTTACCCTAAAGTATTGTTAAAATAAAGAGAATTTTTAGAAGAAAACACAAAAATACAATATTACCTATTAAACAGTAGTGGAATTGTGGGGAGTCATTTCGTTTCAAAGTTTTCTTAATGTTATCATTGTCTCTAAGGAAACTGTCCGTCATTTGATGTGAACAAATAAAATTCTATATTTTATACTCATGAAAAAAAAAAAGACAATGTGAGGGTGCATATCTAGCAAAGGTAAGTATGATACCTGACTTCAGGGTTTGCTCAGTATATCTCAGATGTGGAATTAATTACTGTATCACAAGCAACTTTCTGGCATATCTTGACTTACCTTGCTTAATAGAGAAAAGCAATAAAGAGAAAAATTTATTTTTGGAGAATTAATGGCAAGTGTAATTTGCCTCTGACACCCCAAATGTATCAGTTTTGAACTCTAATGGACATCTCTTACTTTTAGAAAACGCATTCAGATTTTTTCTATGAGACAGAAATCATACTGGATGTGTTAGACTGGTAGAATATTGTGATCCAAGCTCTTTAAGAACATGCTGCTCTAACTGACTCTAAACAGTTAACCCTGTTATTCCAAGTAAGAAGATATTTTCCCATTCTTCATCCACACAATTCACCACTCAAATGAGAAACTAATATATTTACCAATCATCTCAATAGAAAAGGGCTATTGTTGTGATTAACTGTTAATTTTGTTTCATCGTGGAGATAAAAGAAAAAGAAAATCAAACACTAAGGAAATAAAGAAGTTGTGTGTTTGAGAGAATCTTAAAAACACTAATCAAGGATTAAAAGTCTAATGAATGAAATGAAAAGGCTAATGTGCTTACTCATGCATAACAAAGCATGAGGCACAACAAGAGAGGGACCAATGCCCACTGCAGATGCCAGAGAGCTGCTTTTCCCTGCAAGATAGAGCTAACTGTATATTTTTCTGTCCGAACATTTGATATTCTAAATAATATCAAGTAACTGAATTAATCTACAAATGAAAAGGACAAAAAGATATAAATAGATGTATATAGAAGCAACACTTATAATGAAAGACACTAAAAAAAAGTTCTCTGTGGTTTGATATTCTAAGATATAATTTTGTTATATATACATAGTCAACTTCCTGGTTTGCTAGGAAGTAAGCATTTCAAGACAGTTTACCAGCTCAATAACTCTGAAATCTAGTCACAGAATTCCTTTTTTTAATTTAATTCTTGCTAATAGATCATAAACATATTATATTTTGAAATATAAAGTTGTCTTACTGTGGTATGAAATTATAGAAAAAAATCTGAACTGGACTATGTATGATATATGTGTAGCATGATCATTAACTGATTTTTAAAAAACCATTTACTTAAACTTCAATCACAAATCCATTGCAAAACCAGTCTGGAATACCTTTTAATTAAATGCATACATCCAGCATACCAGTTAAACAAAAACAAAGAAGTACAAAATCAAGTACTAAGAATGAATGATCAATACTGGTTACCCATAGGGAAAATATCATTGAATTTATTTCTGCTAGAATTATTTGTTTCTGCTAATTTGGGGAAACTAAGATTTTTAAAAATAGATTGTGCAGTATAATTTTCTTTACATGTGTATATTCTTGCAATAACAAATCTCTTCCTTTCCAAAGGAACATAAACAGGACAGAGAAAGACAGTGAGTAGAGGAGAAGGGAGGAGAAGAAAGAAGAGAAGAGAGAGATGTCAAAAAAACATTTACGTACACTGGACCATAATTGGGTAAACTGCTGGAAATATAGAACAGCAAATAGCCAAAGATAAACTTAGTATT
This sequence comes from Varecia variegata, assembly GCA_028533085.1. NCBI lineage: Eukaryota > Metazoa > Chordata > Mammalia > Primates > Lemuridae > Varecia > Varecia variegata. Next base: position 126,924,141 of record CM052437.1, on the reverse strand, counting down.
AGCTCTATCTCCAAGATACTCGGGCAATGGATCATTTAGTAAAGGGTGGAGTGGGGGATAAAATCTAGCCTGGGACACTGGCAGGCCTTTTCCTTGTGTTGAATGGGTTCCACCACAAAGAGAGAGCTGGCATTGCTGACTACAGGATTGATAAGGAACAATGACAGCAGGTGTTCATTTGGATAAGAATTCAGACCAAATTCACAAGGGACCCTGTCCCTTTGGCATAACCCCAAGGGGCTTGAAAGAGTATTGGCAAATGCTGCAAACTTATCCAGACGCCATCTTTCAGGGATACTTAGGATTCTCTAAAGAGAGATCAAAAAAGAAAAAGCTAAAATGGCAATTTTTAATAAATTTTAGCCTTTCGTCTTTATGAAGTTTTTTAGGGCACAGAAATTAAATCAGCATCTCTTCTACTTCCTAGAATAGGGAAATTCTGAATCCAGACAGACTTTCCACTTCCAAAACTGAGAGCAACAGCTTTATTATCTTTAAAAAAGGATACTGATACCCCTTTAAAGTATCATTGTGGAGAGTTAATGAGATTTTTCTTTATAGAAATTGAATCAGGGCTCTGTATAGCTGGTATGTTCCTGTATTTTATATACATACTAGAATTTTCTTGAACGTAAAAGGAGATGTTAAAATATGGTTAAATTGCAGAATTTTGAAATATATATTTTTTGACTCAAATGGATTCTACTCTTTCTTGAACTTATAGTTTTATTTTAAATTACTTAAAAATCATATCTAAGAAGTAAAAATAAAATATACCAATTTTACTCAAGCAAAACAAATTTAAACCTCATTGTGTTATTTAAAGAGTAAAAAAGTAAACAATAATTTTTCTTGCTATATATTTACACATATTTAAATATATATATATCAAAGAATCAGCTTCTTAGCCATATTTTTTTCAAATAATCTGTCACTGGTATTTTTCTGATGAGTGTTTTGTTCTTTTTCTGTATGGGCCTATTTTTTTTTTATTTTTTTAAATAAAATTTCCCCAAATCTCTGGTTACATTTTAGAATATCAATTTTAAAAATTTTTATTTTCTGTGAATCATAACATTTTAAATTGAGAAAATATTCTATAAGTGTTTGGATACCTGAGCCTATAACAAATTCTACTAAGAGGAGAGTATTATCAATACTAATTTTTTTATTGAAATGTAAAATATATCTGTCCAAATATTGTCATAAGTACTATGTCTTTTATTCCATTTTAAGAATTTTTCTCTTATAAAATCTGTCAAATAAGCTGTTATAATTTTTGATTATTTGACCATTGGACCATATTAAATGCCTTCTCAATTTCATTCCATTGCAAGATAGAACATAAATTTAGCCAATTAAAAATGAGCATCATCAAAGAGTTATTCCAAAATGCAATTGGATAATTTAAAATTAAATCTTGTATATGAGTTTTCATTGTTGAAAAAATTCAGTTTTTCCTTGTTTTTGGAGGGATAAATTTTAATGTTTCCCTGTGTGCAAGCTCTTCCCCCCTCCCCCAATAATTGCAATGTGCTAACAAGTTTCAAAGCGGAAGTTTTTGGTGCTTCACTTGTTGAATATTTTATTAAAGATTAAAAAATTGGTGATTTTATTTTCCTTTTTTGAAGTATTATTACATGCCAAAAAATCACCAATTTTAAGTGTGTAATTCAATGAGTTTTGACAAAGATGTACAATAACCATCATCTTTTCATATGCTTTTTTCCATTCATGTTTCTTCTTGTGTGGACTACATGTTCAACTTTTATCCATTTTATCTATGTATATTCAACTGACTTGGTTCAAGTTCCGGTGCTAAAATTTACTGGATATTGCCCTTGAAAAGTTTGCTTAGATTTTCAATGCTGCCATCTTCCTATCTTAAAATAGGAATGATATTAATAATACCTGCTTTGCTATGAAGAGCTGATGTTATAGTACGTGCAAGATAATTAGAACTGTGCCTGGCATATAGAAAGTAAGAAAATAAATGTTAGCTGTTATTATTGTAGAAATATATTTATAGGTTTTGAGATTCATATTATTTTCTTCTTAGGTTGTCTGAGATAGTAAATTAAATAAATTGCATAATCCTTAAATGAAGTACATGGGGAGAGTTGTGCTTTGGTATTCAAAATTTTGTGGATTTTAGAAAGGTTATACTGTACATATATGATAAATTATGTAACAAATCTAAAAGGGTCAGGGATAGTACACTGTAATTAAACTTCACATAAATATTTCTGCACTAGTACATATGAATATTGATTCAAGGAAGGATAAATTAACATTGCAAGATTGGGCTAACTAGATTTAACAGTTACATTACAAACACTGCACTTTGTAACATTACAAAGAGCATGTCAGTTCAGGTTATATTTCTTACCATTTAAACTATGAAAATTTTGATTTTTACAGCTTTGTTAGATTGAACTTTTAGATAAGAGATTGTGGTTCCATAATACATTTCCCATTTGTTATAAGCAATCTTTGCTCTCCTGACAATTTTTTATCTGAATGTACTATTTACATAAGGCACTATCTTTATCTGTTAATATTTATTTAAGAAAATTACAACTGTAGCCACAAGTGAGACTATTTCACAGGCAGATTTTACCAGATATTGATATCTATTGTGCTGGGTTGATAAATAAAGCCAGGAGGTTTTAATCTCTATGTTCCAGAATAGTTAATAATGCATGGAAATTATTTGCTCTTTGAAGTTTTTAAGGAATCATTTGTGAATTGTCATGGCATTGTTTATAGGAATTAAGAGTTTGGCTTTCTTAATTTCTGTGATCGATTTAGATTTTCTGTGTCCACATAAATTAATAAAAAGATCATTTTTATGAAGTCATCTATAATGAGCTGAATGATGTCCCCTCAGTGATATCACGTCTTAATCCCTGGAACTTGGTATTAATAAATTTATTGCAACTATGACCAAGTTCATTCTTGGGACCTTTCTACCCTGCACTTTCTTTCTTTTGGTGTGGGAATGTCTATTACTGTCATATAATGCTTTTTCTACCACTGTGTTCTGAAAGCAGATAACTTGTTTTCTAGTTTCACAGGTCTACAAATGGAAAGGAATCTTACCCAAAGATGAATCATACCAAGTCTCACCCATACCTGATTTAGGAGATGAGATGTGGCACTCTGACCTGAAGACATTTAGATGAGCTTTTCTACTTGAGTTGATGATATAAAGGATTGAGACATTTGGGAGTATCAGGATGAGGTGAATGTATTTTGCACACAGAAAAGACATGAATCTTTGGAGGCCAGAGGACAGAGGTAGTGGGATGAATGGTGATCCCAAAATATATCAAGTCATAATCCCTAGAACCTGGAAATGTTTTATATGGTAAAGGTTTTGCAACTATGATTAAATTAAGGATTGTGAGGAAATGAGATTATTATCCAGATAGGACCTCAATGCCTTCACAAATGTTCTTCTGAGAGAGAGAGAGAGATTAGACAGACAGAACAGGAGGAGGTAATGTGCCCGCAGGGGCAGAGACTGGAAAGAAGCTGAAAGTGGCAAGAAACATTTTCTACCCTGTGGACTTTGGAAAGAGCACAAACCAGCTGACACCTTGATTTCAGTCCAGGGATGCTAAATTTGGATTCATGGTCTCGTGAACTGTAAAAGAATACTTTTGTGTTGTTTTAAGCCACCAACTTTGTGGTAATTTATTACAGCAGGCATGGGAAACTTATATATTGTCTATTAATATTAATGTAGGTTTTGTTGAGAAAACCATTATTTTATAATATTTCATTTTTTTGGAATACATGATTATTTTTATCCTCAGTTCAAATTTGCTTTATTTTTTTGTATTTAACATGATGTTTACAATCTCTAATATAATTTAGCAAAAATGTATATGAGCAAATTAGAATAGGCATTACAAAGTTTATATATATGTCAACTCCACAAAATGGGCATAAAACAAACAGCAAAACCCTAGAGAAAAAAGACTTAACCCTAGATACCACTGCTGAGTATCTATTTAACTTTGCATTGGAGGACTTTAGAAACACAATAGATCAAGAATAAAACAACAAAAGTTGTATGTATTATAAAGAAAATGAAAAACTATTATTATTTATTAATGACATAATGTTCTGTATAGAAAATCAAATAAATTAATGGAAATCCACATAAATTAAGAAAAAAGTTTAAATAGTTGTCCAGATATAGGAATAGCATATAAAAATTAGAATTGACCACACTAAAACACAGTAATAGAAAATAATGTCACTTACAATGGCAATAGTGACTACAAATATCTAGGGAAAAAAATCTACCAATGTGAGCCTGACAGGAGAAAATGATAATTACTGAAGGATGAAAAAAAATCAATGGAGATGTCCACTATCCTGAGTTAAAAAGATTTAGGAAGTTAGGGTTAAAATATCTGAGGGATGGTACAAATTCTTCTGAAAATGGCCTTGAGAGGAATAGACATCCAGTCCCAGATGACTTTTCATTGAGGTATCCAGGACCCTAATCCTACTTTCTTTCCTCCTATCTGCTGCTGGGGATCTCAATTGGCTATGTCAACCAGAAACAAAAGGGCAAGGGAACCCTGTTGGGATCTATGCAGGACACTGTCCAGGCAGACAGCAGAATGGAGAAGGGCAGAGAGAAGATCTACAGAGGCAAACAGAAGCAATCTGGAAAACAGGGATCACAGCCCTTGAGATTCAGTGCTTATGGCAGAATTGGAAGGTATGAGTACACAGAAGTATAAGAAACGTCAGTACCAAATCTATGGGGAAGAATTGACACAATTATTAATTAAAGTAACCACTGGAATATCCATACAAGTATAATTTAAGAGATACATGTATATAGAGAGTATGTAAATTTTTAATTAATCAAATAAAACTGTTATTACATGGTACCTAGAAATAAATACTAAACTTTCTCACTCAAAAAACCAAAACACTTGAAACTCAATTATTTCAGAAAATGAAACCAGAGTTGTCATTTTTATGAAACAGCACCCTAAAAGCTTAGATTTATGTATTGAAAGTACAGTGTATACACAGAAAATTTGGGGGCTTTATCAAAGAATTATGTACCCACATAAATATATTTTCCAATATGAATTATGGATTAAACTTTTACATTTAAATTTAATTAATTTAAGATTAAAAATGTTTCATTAAATCTATGGATTTAATTTATAGATTAATAATCTTTTGTCACATTTAACGTTCCCTAATGGCAGGGGTCACCCTGTACTGTGGTCCTCAGTGTGTGTAGGGCTATCCACTTTCCATGGAATGACTCCAGACAGCTAAGAGGCAGTTGTGCTTTGTAATCTTTCTAGAATTTTATTTTTATTTCTTCTTTCATCATGTTAGGCTCTTTAATGTTCATGTCTTGCTGTAAGTACCATGCCTGTCTCTAGCAGTTTCCTCCTGTTTGTCTGATTTTAATTTTCACATTTTGAAAAGAAATGAAAGCTTAGAATTTTCTCTCTAGAATTGACCTTAAACAGTGCTCATAGACTAGACCACCAAAGTGGTTGCAACAAAGCCAAGATGGGTCTGGAATATGCCAATAAGCATAAAAAAGCTGGACTAAAAGTCTATGGGGTTATCCTATAAGTGAATTTTAGAAATTTTGTGCATGACCTTTGAGTTAATCATTACAACTACTCCTATGCATTTTATATGCTTACTTCCTAGATCATCATTTTACTCCAAAAATGGACAAAGATGGGAAGATTTTACTTAAGTTTTAATAATCATATTGAATATTCCTCCTGTTTATATATTTCACATAGTAGATCTAATGAAATCAGACAGAGTTCAGGAGGAAATGGCAAAAAATATTTGACCTCAGAGAACCTAGAGACACCTACTAAGAAGAAAACATAAATCATAAGTCTCACTCTTCCTCTTTCTTGTACATACAACACATGCCATTAACACAGCCATAATACTTTTGAAATAGTTTCTTCACATAATTAACCTTAAGCTTTGTGAACAAACTTGTAGAAATAATAAAACTTACTATGGACTTACTATAACAACAAATATAAGGTTTATATGATTAAAATGCTCCCTTACATACAAATTTTCTTCTATTAATATTTAACAAATTCCTGACTTGTTTTTATTAAATGAAATAGACTCGCTTTCTCTCCAAGCACTTCCTTTAATTTAAAATTCTTTGATTTGGAGGCCTAGAAATCTCAAACGAAGCAAATTGTACACTGTACATGATTAGCAATTGAATTAAAAGTGTAATCCAACATGTCAGAGAAGAAACAAAGCAATGGTGTCTTACCACAGAATCCATCTACTTCCATAAGTGTCACTTAACTAGAAAATACTTACTGAAAAGCTTTTCTAGGATGATCACAGGCCTAGAATTTTTCACAAGTTCTGCCAGTATCCATTGAATAATGTAGGGTTCCAATGTGTTTTTCAAGTTTTTGATCCCCCTCTAATAGAATTCTTATCTCAGAGTTTGCATTCTTCTTTCTCAATTATAAAAAAAAGTCAAGTATATAAAATTTGAATAGTTTCAGTCTCTTCAGGAAGGGGAGGGACATGCTAAGATGATGAAGTGGAGGCAGGCCTTAAGCTTCAGATTTCTCTCTAAAACAGTATTCACTAAATAGCTTCAGTTAATGCAGAAAGGTTGGTTCCATCAATTACATTTATGTCTGCGGTTGCTTTGGTCATTACAGTATTCATTCAATCTGATAAAAGCTGCAAATGTGTTCAGGGCTTTGATGTCATTTCAGCAAATCTGCAAAGAAAGTCTTGTCATCTTTGAATACCCAGGGGGTTGAAAGGTGATAGCATAATGCTCGGCTTTGCAAAATAAATTCAAGTAAAAACACCATGTGTGTTGTTCACCAGTCATTAAGCTAGGGCTGGGAATGACCAAAGTAGAAGGAGTGGCAAACAGTAAGTTGGGATGAGGTAGGGTGAGGAAGAGATAGTGATATAGGTTGCCATGGAGCCTAAGGTGAACACAAAGGAGGAGGGGAAATGAGATAGAAGAAAACAAACAAACAAATAATAATATGTTTACTATCTGTAAATAGAAATGGCAATAGATCTCAAAGGTGAGGGAGGAAATAAGCCTGCGCATAGGTCTGAGGGGTTCCCTGGAGGATTACACTGGGGAAGGGAACAGCAGGCAGAATAGTTTACTGGAACCAGAACTATAACTTATATAACTTTCATGGTGAAAGTCTGGAAGCAAGGCTTTCTATAACATTCATAAACTCAATGAATGACAATAGTGTTGATGTTGCACCAAGAACAAGGTGCTCAATGCAATTATATAGTTTTTAGCCCATTTAATCTCCTTAGCAAATCTATAAGGTAAATACTGTTTTAGAGAGAAATCTGACACTTCATTGGTTCATGTAACTCTGCATAAATCATCAAGCTGGAGTAGCCAGAACCTAAACCAGAATCTATGTGCCCACATATAAATAGCATGTAATCATGTAGTCCACCATCTCTAAAGGTGATGTCTTAAGAATTCTAAAAAGATTCTAGCTGCATTATAGGAATGATTTCCAAAATATGATTATATTATTTATATCTGAAAAACAATTATATCAATAGTTTGATTAATTTCAATTAGATATCTCAAAGTAACAGCAGATACTATATTTATTTGGTTCTCATATCATCTAGGCAGCCACGTGCCCAGCTAAGAAAAATAAATAAATACTCAATTCCTTGGGGTCCTTTGTAACTAGAAATGTTTATCTAGATAGAGTCCTTTCTACCCTTCATCACCACCACCTTACTCACAGGAATGGGGATGCAATTCCAGAAAGGTACAACAGATTATTTGAAAAAATAAGAATAAAAGCTATTGCTAAGAACTGCAAAGGGTAAAAAAAGAGCCTGGTCCTTTAAAACAACTTGAAGCTGCTGCAGTAGCTTTGAAGGTACTTCCTCCACTTATCCTTTACATGGAAAAAGAAAGCCACAACTTGTGACTTTGTTACTGCTCCATGAAGCCAAACACAGTCCTAACTGAAACATAGGTAATCATTTCTCCAGAATCTCACTGCTCTGAGAACATGCAGACAATCTGCTAATTCTGGAATGGTGATTTCTATGAAATATTTCATTCACTTATTTTTCTCTATGGTTAAAATTATAACACTTTACATTTATACAGAGCTTCCTGATTTCTAAATGATTTTCCGGTAAATTATACATTTTGATCTCATTAATTTTGGTAAATTAGACATTTGACCTTTAATTAAAAAAACAGAAACAGGGAAGATGTTAATTTTCTATTTTAGAAAGAAAATATCTGTGTTTAAGGGACTTTCCTGAGATTGTGCAGTTTGCCAGAATTGAGACTACATTTAGTCTTTAAATCCCTAATCCATGACTCATGGTGCTACTTCCATATCGAGCCAACCAATGTGGATCATTTGTGTGATGTTTATTTTGATGAGGAATCATCCCTGTCCTTTCTTTAAGATATTTCAATATTTATTGCTGTTAATGCCATTAGCATCTCATATTTTCTAAAACAACATATTATTCTGAAAATCAGGAGAAGCTGCTTGTGTCCATAATTCTATTCTTAAGCTAATGGTAGGTTTTATTTAATTAATGATGTATTTCCTAGGGGATGTTAGAAAACAAAATAATGTTGATTGGTTCTCCTAAATGATAAATAGCATTTGTGCTTATTCTTTGTTCTCAAGAATAAATATTATTTTAAATGTCCTTTTATGTAATCATAGTAATTAAAGAGAATAAAATCAGTAAATCACTATCATGAGACTATAATCAGAGACTACTAATTTATCTAACTTAAGTTAGAAGACTTGAGTCCAACATCCCTCAGCAAAAAATACCTTATGCCTCGATGTTACAAAGAACATCATAAAAAATGAGAGCAGAACTCCCACATCAGTAAACTATTACAGTATTTGAAAGAGAATAAAGGCCTATGACGTCATCCTCCTAAATCATTAATAGTGAATTCACAAAACACTTCAGAGATAAAATTAATACACTAGACATGTAACATAAAAACTAAAATCTATTCCCTATCTAGAAACATGTTTTAGGAAAAAAAAAAAAAAAACCTATAAGAGAAAACTGCTCTTGTTAGTCCTTGCTTTTACTACCCCGAAACAGGGTTGTAATTAGTCTATGGAGGATGTCCCCATGGGCAGCAGAGAAAGGAATAACACTCCCAACAGGGTTTGCACACTGGAGGAAGGAACAGTCCAACGGTACTGTGGGGGTCTGAGCGAGGAGCTGTATTCTGGGACAGAGGTGATGGTTGAAGTTGAAAGCCCTGAAGGTAAATCCAAAAATTAACAACAAAATAACATATATCAGACATTGTTTTGCTAATATTTAAAATATTTACTCCTATTTTTCCAACCAAACATAAAGATCTAATCCTTATGCAAGGAAAAATATGTTGGATTTTTGAAGTTACGTAAATATGGTTATCACATTTATTAGTGTGATACAGCTTATAAGCATGTGCAGAAGTAATGGATATTAGAAATACTAGTTTAATTTTTGTTTCATGTAAATCATGAATCCTCCATGAAGCGTTCCTGGGAAGTCCGTACATGTATTACATGGATGCAAAATCTTAAGGTTCTAAATATCATCCACATGACTTCCTTGAGCAGTCATTACACAATTCAGTATGGCATGTTCTGCAAAAATTTGTAATAGTGGCTGATTGTTAAGACATATAACTCTCAAAAGTTATAATGTATAAAACTGTAACTATTTGTGATAAGACATGAACTGCTAACACACAAGAACCTACAACTTCCCCCTACTGCCTATGCCAGTCAATGTCTTTCTCTCTCCCTGTCTGCTGCAATGAGAACGTTCCGATGCCTTTTGGACTGATTATCTGGAGAAAAGTGCTATATGATAAAGAATTACTGTCCCCCCTAGGGCTGCTTACTAAGAGAGTATATAATTGGCCAGGGACACATCTTGTAGGGCTGTGTCATCAGAAGAGAGGAAAGATCAAGATGGCAACGTGATGAAAAGGAAGCCAGTGAGTTCTGTTGAAGTTGGAAGAGTTCAGAAGTGCTGCAGATTGGAAGTGGACACACAATGTTAAAATGACTTGCTGTGTTCAGGGGAAATGTGAATACAGATGAAAGTGTCTGTTGGGGTCATCCTTTAAATTCAACTTTGCTCCAAAACAGGACTTCAGAGGTTATTTCTTCATAAGTACTTCAGGCATTTTATTTATTTATTTTTGTAGTTGTAAATAATTTAAAACTGTTGTTCTCTGAAATCTTCTTTCTATGGACATTTATTTTTCATGATGAAATATCTTAGAAGAAGAATATAAAAAGATTCTCCTTAGAATAGAATTGAGTATTTATAACTTCATGGTTTTGGAGTTGCCAATCAAATCTTTTCTTGACAAATATGTGGGCTTTGTTGCCAACTGCCTGAGCTGAAAGTAGAGTTTTCCACAGTTGTTCTAGACCTGATGTCTTTCCAGGTCTGATCTTACTGGGTTCTGATTTGGGTTTTGCATCTGCTCAAGTCCACTCCACTCTAGTTGGCCAATATTATTTCACACACAGACATGGGCCTTTTGGATATATTAGACATTCTTCACACATCTAAAGTCTGTACCCTGCTCTACTTCCCTCTGTTACAAGAGGGCTTTCTTTCCTACATTCTAAGACTAGACCCCCTATCTGTGCAGGAATCCTATTCCTTCTTAATCTCTCAAGAAAAACAATACCTCTGGGATGTATTTTCTTCCTCTCTCTATTTTTGTCCTTTCCTTACCTAGGTATCAATAATCTAAACTAAAATCTCTTAACTTTCTGTGTCTGCAAAATACTGTCACTTTTCTCTTTCATGTAAATTTTTAAAATAGTGACTAAAATTTTTATCTTCACTTCCTCACTTCCTCTGACTCCCTAACTCACTATAGTTTGCTTTCTCCAACCTATTGACTAGGTTGTCTCTCTCTGCTTCTTCTACTAATTGTCACTCCCTGTTCTACTGCAGTCTGATTATTTTCCTTCACTCCATTATAAATTAAATGCTGGACCTACTGCCAATTCTCGCTCTCTCTCTCTTTCTTCTTCTTCTTCTTTTTTTTTTTTTTTATATTTTCTTTCCTTGAGTTAGATCAGACCAACTCCTGGTTTTCCTCCTATTTTCAAGGCTGCTCTATCTCAGTGTACTTGGCAGGCTATTCCTCCCCTGGCTGTCTCTTCCATAATGACCTGTGGGGTTCTGTCCTCATACTCTTTTTTCTAACTCAACACAAGTGAGCCTGAAAAAGAAAGACCTATAATTATGTAAGGGAGATATGACTTGATTCTAAAAATAATAAACCATGTAAATGTTTTAAACAGAACATTATATTTGCATTTAGAGTGATCACTTTGTAACAGAAGTAAGGGTCTGAAAAAGGGCAAAGTGCTTTATGAGTTGTCTCTTTAAAGCCCCTCACCCTTTCTAGGAATTAAAACTGACATTCCTGCTCAAGGCCAGTAATCAAAGGGGCAGAAAAATGTTCTTTATATTTTGCATCTTAAACTACAGGAGGTAGCTCAACAGAATTGTCCTGTCCCGACAGGCAGAGGTCACAAGATCATCTTCACCGGAGATGCTATAGTTAAACAACAATAGCCTGAAGCTAAAAACCCCCTTTAAATGCTCTGTATTTCTGCTTAAAGGGAGGATATTGTTTCTTTAAGACGAGAGTTTGCCATCCTCCTCATTTGCTGACAAATTAATAAACTACTCTTTCCTTTTCCTCAAACTACTTGTCTTCTGTTCTTTGTTCAGCCTTGGTGACAAGTACCAAACTGTGGTAACAACTTGGATATTGTAGGGATCATTCATTTGGTGGGTTCAATATTGCAGAGGAGATAACAGTTGAATTATAACAGTAGTAGTATGGAGAGGAAAAGAGTACTTGTTCATGAAATGTTTGAGAGATAAATATTGGCCTTTGGGATTGATTGGATGTTGCTTGTTTGAGTGGTAAGGGGGAGGAAGGGATAGGATATGACTCACTGGCTTTGGGCTTGAGTAATTAGATTGATATTTTGCCTCCAACTGAGACAGGAATAACAGGAAGTTCAGTAAAGATGACAAAGTCTTCTTTTGTCATACTGAATTTTTTTTTGCTTGTTAAAAGTTTTATTAAAATGCAACATATAGTTTTTTGTTAAAAGTGTACAAACTGGCAAATGGACACAACTGTGTCAACTACCTCGAGAAATTTGAAAAACAAAGCACATTTGTGTGATCCCAAAAGCCCAGTTCCCAGAATAAAAAGTTGAGTTTTAATCTTTTAATATTTCCAAGTGAGGTTTGACTTTGACTCAAGTGTAGATCATATATAAAAATTATACACACACACATGCATAGAGAGAAAATAATAGCTTTGATCCCAAATATTATGAAAAATATGCCAGTTGACTAGAGCTACTGCCTAATTTTTTTGAAAAGATAAATAGGTAAAAGCCTATTTAAATAAATTTCTGGCACCTATGAACTTATATGTATCTATAATTATATAATTATGTAGGTTAATAACTTTTTAAATAAACAAAAAGGAGAATAGATTGATAGTTTATGAGAAAATTAAGAGAGACTGTATTAATGAGAAAATATTAAAATTATTATTAGAATCTCAAATAAAAATGTATGTGAAATATTGCTACAATACTAACAAAGTAATTACTTTCCAGAATTTATCTTCCTTTTGGAAGCTGCCAATCATGACTCATGTTTAGATACAAATATTAAATTGAAATATATAACAAATATTTATAGAATGTTTACATGTGATGGTGAATAATTCAGATTTTACTACTTCATTATTCCACAAATGTTGAATCTTATTTTATTTGGAAAAGTCAAATAAGCAACCATTTAATCTTTCATTTGGAAAAGAAAATCAAATCAACTAGTGCTTTAGAATCAACAAATCTTTCCTTTGAATCCTATCTCTGTCATTTGCTACCAGTGGGATCCTAGGAAAATTGTTTCTTCTTTTTGAGGTAATTGTAAGGTATAAATGAGAAAATACTTTGGTGAAAGAGTCAAACTAATACCTGCAATACAGAAAACATTCAATAATAATTTCTTTTTCTTATTTGAATTTGCTAATGTAAAAACTGTCACTGAAAAATCATTAAGAAAAGTGTCAGATTTCTGATTTCATGAATTATGAGATTTTTAAATACCAACCTATATTATCTTTTAAATATATCAATAAAAAACACTGTCTTTGCTTGCAAGTTACATACAAATATTGACCTAAATTAAGAAAAAAAGAACTAGAATTTTTTTTAGTAATTGCATACAAGAAAATTTGATATTGGTTTTATCCCTGGTTTTCCTTATCTTTCTGTCATTCTTGCAAGCACTTGAAAATATGCTATACATTTGTTTCAAGACTTTGTCGAGTGATATTTTGTTGACAGTTTTCATGAGAAATGAAAGTCATTAGAAAGTTCACGGATGATAAAAGAATCCCAAATCACCAAACTCTGAAGACTTTTTCAGAATTGCTTTCTTGGCCTTGCAACATTCAGCACTGACTTCCCTTTCTTCCAACCTCATAGTCTTAAAATCCCCCATCTTTGGTTCCATTCTTTTCTGCAGCTTTCAACTATTCTGATAAAATTGAGTTCAATATCCATAACCTTGACCACTCTCCTGACTTTCAGTTCTATGTTCCCAAATCCATGTTTTATATTGCCATGCAGCTGTCATGCTAAAAATTCAAACTCAGCTTTGTCTTTTACCCCAGAATTGCTCCTCTTATCAAAATTGTTATTTCCATCAGTGATACCATTGTCCTACTCCTAGCTACCCAGGATCAGAATTAGAGTTATTTCTGAGTCTTTTTTCTCACATCTAGCATTGGCCAGTCCCTGTCAATCTACTTTTAGCTTCTGCCCTTGCTTTAGTCCAGGTTGTCTGTGGCTGTCTGAGACTCTCTGTGGGCAATTGAAACCACAGAAGTGAAACTGCATTGCAGATTAGGGCGGGACTACTGCAGTATAACGCCTTCTACGACTCTAAATTTACCCACCATGAAAACTTCATGCTTAACATTATATTTTGGCCATATACATCTCATGGCTATGTACATATCAGAGTAATTAAACTGAAATGTCATTTTACTCATAGTCCACAATCAAATATAAGATCTGTAAATACGTGTATGGCCAAAATGTTCCATGTTATTTTGGCACCAATTTATTAGTGTCAATGTTTTGGGGGCTTTGAAAGTTTAAAATATACGAAAATGCTCTTTATATAAAATTATAAAGAAAAAGCCTCCCTTGTTTAGAGCTGATACATAATTAAAATGCGTTATGCAAGTTTTCCTTAAATGAGTATATTTTCCATTATATTAATTTAGCATTTCAGTTCATTTACCATCTAGCATTTCATCTTGTATGTCCATAGAATATTTTAGTTTATTTAGTATTTATAATTTTATAAAATAACCAGATTTCAGATGGCTAAGAAAATGTATAAGCAGCTTGAAATAATCTTTATTTAATGCTTCAAATGGGATAATTTTTTTTCTGTTTTTTGATAATCTTAACTCAGGACCCCATCACCCAAAAGAAGTAAAAATTAATCATTTTTTACAAATATATGAATATAAATTTAACCTAACTTTTTTTCATCTCTTTTTAAATAAGCAATGCCTATTAAAATGACTTTCACTTATTAAGAATTACAACCACCTTAAATAACTCTCACAAACATAATAGTATGAGGCACCTTGGATTGAAATGTTTTGCCAGGCAAAACATCACTCATTCTCTGACATCAAATATGCAAAGTGAGTAGAAGGATGAAAGCTCCTATGACTTTTTTAAGGTATTCAAAATTACACATTTGTAAAATGCTGCTTTGCTTCCATAATTTAGTTAAATCATTTTATGTATGTCAAATTATATGCCTTTATTTTTCTGTAACATGAAATGAAGCACAAAATACAGACTGTTAAGCAGTATCTAGTACTGCTAGTGTTTGCAACCCTAGTGGATATGTATGTTATATGGCTTCACTATAAACAGTTACGTTCACATAATTAGTAATACTATTTTTAAAAAGCCTTTGAGAATGTCAAAGGTTTAAGGGGCAATTGAAATAAAATTTGATAGTACTGCTGATATGTGCCACAAATTATTTATTTTTTTGTTGTTTAAATGAAAAGCTCAAATGTATTCCTATTGTACTTCAAGTTGACCCATCACTCTCTAGATGGAGTCCCCACTAATCAGTGGTAACACTGAATTCAGAGACAAATCCTTTCTGATACACACAATGGAAAATACTTTAATAAGTGAACACATAAGAATCTATAATACCATTACACAAAGAGAACTACAATAATGGTCAACAAATGGCTCTTTTAAAATGCATTATTTGTCACTAAATATACTGCCATTATAACAAGAAACCTTTTGTGCTTTAAAAGGGTATGTTTCCCAGTAAAATATTTATGCTCTTAGAAATTACCAGACTATATAGCTCACCCACAATTTCACTGTTATTACATAAAATTGTAAATTATTTCTTTTAAATTATTAATGCAATTGAAAAAAGAATTTTTCAGGCTTATAATCTCTTGAAAGGACAGCAAAATAGATGAAACAAAACCAAGATGACAATTTCAGCATTTAAAATCTACACATGATAATTCAAACAAATGTTATGACATTTAAGATAATGAAACCTTTCATTTATTCTACTATCTGGTATGAGTTTTATTTCACATATAAGGAGTCAGAACAGATGTCCAAATATCGTTATGCCAAAAGAAAGTTAGGGCATATCTTGATTAATACCCTCAGAGCAGCCTGTAGTATCTCTTTAAAACTGGCATGCATTACTTCAAATCAACTATTCAAAATCCATTCTAGGAAATACAGCTAGACAAAGCATTCCCAAGGCAAAAAGAAAACAATAAAGTTCAGTATAACCCTTTTAGCAATGTGAGTTGCATATTATTGACAGACCATTCATTGCAATCAGCAAATGATTAATTGCAAATTTGTTGCTAAATTGACCACAAAGAAAAAAAGAAAAGACAAGCTTCAGGCTACTGTTAAAGAGAAAAAACTTATGTTAAAAATTATTGGAGACTTTTTGTAGTGAATTATTTCTAATCAATATGCCTGTTGACTACACAGTGGAGTAATGACTTCCTTAAATATCAGTGGTACTCATTATTGTAGACATTGAAATTAATATTTAACCTACTAACTTGCATTTTTAAAAATTTACTGAAGTAGCATTTTCTTGCCTTACTTTTAGCAAATAAATAGTCTATGTTTTATGAAAAGTGGATAAAATTTGTTTTTCAATTTCAGATGTAGATTACAGAAGTAATGCCCATATGGTCAAACTTACAATAACTGAAGCAGTTTGCTCTTGGATTTTTATAAAGATAAACCTCAGTGGCATATTAAAAATATAAAAGACGGTAAGATGGTAAGATGGATGAGTATGTGTTTCTCAGTTACAAATAGCTATTATTTCCTTATAAATATAACAGCTTTGGGGTTCTTTTACCCAAATCAGAGTGATTAAGTGAAAAAAAAAAAAAGGGAGTGGTATAATGGTACAATACAATAGATATTTTGCTCAAAATGACCACTTTCATCAAACTAACTTTCAAAGTCATTTCCGGAATAAATATTTATTCAGTATGTACTGTATGCCAAACATTGCCAGGCTCAAAGATGACAAAATTAAAATATAGACCTTTTGCTTAGGAAAATCATAATATTAGTAAATCTCTTCTTCCCTTCACTATCTTATTTTTCTTTGAAACTTACTGAGAATGCATTAATAAAAAAGAGGCAGAGACATTATTTTCAAGTTTTGAAAACTAAAGTAATATGTTTTGCAGAAAAGCTGAAAATAGAAGATAAGAGTAGAGTTACTTGAGCTATTTATAATAACTTGACGAAAATCACCTTAGTGATTATGCAGTCCCATTTTCAGGTAGCGTACAAAAAGTCACTATAGCTAATAAGAATGTATTTCTAAAAACATGTGAGTGTGCTTCAAGATGTAGATTGTAGAAGGTGAGAGAGTGGTAAGAAAAGTGAAATCTTTAGTTTCAACACTAGCCCTCCACTTTGAGACTGCATTATACTTTGGGGATTACTTTACACAGAGCTCTGAACTCTATTTCCATATCACAGAGAATGTCTTCCTTAGTCGGCTCTATGATTAGAAATGTGTCAATATATTCTTCAATACCCATTGAACCAAGCACAGATGAGCATAAATAGCCTCTGCTGTGTAATCTAGAGAACAACTAATGGCATAGAGCTAGTAGACAAGAATTGGAACTTTGCTGCATCATCCCAAGTAACAATAACTCACTACGTTTTTGAAGGTTGGATGTTACTATGCATATAGTTGAACAAATTGATGTTTAACAATGTTAGGTAAATTGTACAATATTGCAAAATCAATAGTTGGTTTCAACTGGTATTTGAACCCAGTTCAATTGCCTCCTTCTGTTCTGGGAGATGGCTGGTTATCTTATTTACAAAATACCACTGAATGCTGACAAAATTACTTTATATCGCCCAGTACCATTTATGGAAGGACAGCTGATATTCTAGCACTCAAAGCACAAGTTTTGCTGTATATTTATCTTTATTGCTACAAACATATATTTAATATGGTCTTACTTATTTGTGGATTTTTATGTTCCATTTTTATAAGTTAGATTCTTATACTTTTAAAATGCATGGGACATAATTATGCTTTATTATATCTGACAGTTGTAAGTCCACTAAAGAAATATTTCCCATTTAAAAAGATATGTAATTTATATCTATTTCTCATGAATTTGTGAAAAGTATCCTTTAATGCAAACAAACATTGTCTTAGTGAAGCTAATTTGCCACCTTACACATTGTCCTTAATAGCATTTGTTAAAGATGCTTACCTTGCTTAAATGTCTTTAAATCTCATTAAAATATATTCACAAAATTAAGTGCTCCATTTTTTAAATTGCTCTGTTAAGGATACATTAATATGGCCAACTTAATTAAAACACAGTATTATACAATCATAATGATACAAATTTAAAAGAAAATTAGGGTAGATAACAAGCTATCAAATTTTAAAAACTTGAAAGGTTTGTAGAGATTCAAGCTCAGAGATTCAGAGAATAAAATAACCTGTTAGTGCTGTACTAGGAGTAAAACAAAAGTCTTCTGAATTTTAATGCAGACATCTTTTTTATTTTGTAAGTCATTTGAATTAAGGTCTATTGAAAGTAATTTTGGGAAATTGCCAAACAGTTGTTTTTTGCCTAAAAATGTGTAGTACTCTGTCAATGTGTGCTAGGATTTGTCTATAAGCACAAGTATGCTTTTCACTAGCAAAGAAAAGAGAGCCAAACTAATTTGTGTTTTGTAACAAGAAAATATTAATTCCAACAGACCAAAAATGTTAAAATGACCAATTACATTATACATTGATACAGTTTATTTACTTGCCTTAAGTTTACTGATTGCTCACATATGAGGAATAGATTGTACTTGGTAGGTAAGGTCAAGAAGAAAAAATCACTTGGAGATGAGTTGGAGACTGGGTATTGAGGATGGAAGAAAAGACATTGTGTATAAACATGAAGAACTTTAAGAATATAAAGGTAAGGAGTTTTCATTTCATTTGAAAGTTGAATCCTTATCAAAAGTTCTTGAAAAGAGAGATGGAAAAGGTCTTAGAGATGGGCCCCATTCTAAAAACAGACCTTTGTGATTCTGTTTTGGAGTTAGGATTACTAAACAAATGAAAGTTGTGCACAGGTTTCTTAAGTGGTAAAATGGAGCAAATAATGTCCCAAACGTATCTATGCTCAAAATCATTTTCTGTTCCCTCTTTTGTTCCCAGAAAGATAATTTAGTTAGTTAGTTAGGTCTGGGTTGGCATCTAGGAGTTGATATTTATTACTATCGTTTGAGGTTGAGACTTACCAGTGTTGGCAGGACAAGTCTTCATTTGATTAAAAAAATATATGGTTTCATTTTGCAGTATGTTTTGTTCATTTGGAATTATTCTCCAAAGGAAAGATGAGTGAGATTTTTGCTACCATGATTTACAAAAACATCATTATTATTGGCTCTCAATATCATCCCCACAAGATTCATTTTGATTTGATTCCTCTCCCTTCTGGCCCCAGTCTTCTTGAATACCAAAAGTGAGAAAGAGATATGACAGATCAGGGATAGAATAACATAATCATTAAACCATAAATGTGGAGCCCCACAGATCTTCTTGCTTGAGAATTCCTTTTACAAGCAAGGAAACTGAGAAAACATCACAAATGGAATGATTTACAAATAATTAATGATCTGGTGGCAGAGCTATGTCTCCTGATTCCTAGTGTATAACCTTTACACTACATAAAATAACTTTAATGCCGAGTAGCAAATAAATCAAGTATCTTCTGAAAAGTAAAAGGCAGAAGTTGCTCAAAGCATAGCCCAGTGTAGTAACATCAAGGATAGAATGATTAAATATTTTCCACATGCTTAAAACAGAAAACATAAGAACTGTCATAGTGGATCAGACCCATGGCTCATCCCAGTACTTCTCTTTGGCATTGGCATTGAGAAGAAAATACATTTCTTCTCCCACAAGTCAACTTCCAAGTATTAGAAATTCAAATAAGGTGAATCAAGACCACTGTAACACAAACAGCCTATTTTCCCTTGTGGAGTTACTATTAACAAATTTGTTCTGGCCTTTCTCAATATTTTATATATTTTCTGTTCCCTAATTTTATGTACTTTTTGAATTTTGTTATTTTTATGTATGTTTTTATTAGCTATAAATCAATACCAGCTTTTAAGAATCAAACAAGTTGTTTTTCTTATATTTCAAATTTTATTAACACCTTTGCCTTTTAATTATTTTGACCCATATAAATTATCTTAAGCTTCACCTTTTTTGATAGAAAATTTTGGAAGGTTTTCATATTATTTTTATTGATCAGTCTCTGAAATAAAATTACTTTTATCAGCCTTACTATATGTTTAGTACTGGAGTAAGGGTTTAAGATAAGAAAATGGACAAGACTGAAAAGTTCCTTGCTTGCTTTTTTTTTTTTGGCATTGTCTTTCCTAAAGTGGCACACTCAAGAGTACAAGTTATATTTTTAGTAGAATTCCCATATATTTGGTAAAATCTCCTCACCTCCATCATTTTAATTGCACTATCATTGTTAACAGTGATAAAAAGAAATAATAAATAATACCTACTCCTCCTAAAGATAAACATTCTAGTGGTGTTATAAGCATGACGCCTGGTAGTTGGGTGTGAATTTGGTTTGGGACTGGCTGATGGACAGAAGTTCAAAGGACCTCAGAGAGTCTATTGGTAAGGAATTGAATGGCAGTAAGGAAAACGTTTGGGGCTGGAGAAAAAGGGACCTCCACTGGATAGCGGTGAAATCTTTAGCAACATTACTGCTTCTTGTTACATGCAAGATAGGAAAGATATCTAATAAACTCATGAAATTGGTTCCAAAAATTTTTAGGTAAAATGTAGAAAAGTGCCCACTCTCATCTTCATGCTGCTTCAATAACAAAGGAGAAAGGAATAAAGGAACTTACAAGTTTTAAAGAAAAATTTAAAGAAAATATTAATGAGCTTGATAAGTTTTGAAGGTAAAACTGTTTCTCATCCCCAGACACCCCTAGCAAAAGATTCTCAAGATAAGAACTGGTTTCAGGAAAAAGATCAAATCCAGTGTGCTACCATTAACACATGAATTTAGGGTATAGAAATCACAAGGCTGTGACTGTGAGATTATTTGTTATGACCTCTAAAATATTTAAGGATCTGCTCAGTAGGGTTTCTAAAGCTCTTTAGAGTGTGCTTTATAGACTCTTTCAATTAATAGGGTTTTTAAGAATGTTAAGGGCACGGTGCTACGGCCACCTCATAGGTAACCCAAGTTGGAGAAAAGTCCGTCAGAAAGAGATATATGGATATGGCTCTTATCTAATGGAGTGGACTTACAATTTCACACATAGGGAGCACACAAAGCTTTTATCAGAAGTCTTCTAGTTTGGCAGAAAAGGATAGAGATAGTACCAAATGAAGAGAGATTGTTGAACCCCCAACATACTATGAGAAGATAGCAGGCTAAGAAAACTGCCTAATGAAAAACATGGATATCTTTCTCTGGAAAAGAAATAATGATTCAGACAGCAGAACCAAGAGCTCAGACAATCATGTCCAGGAAGCCAAACTGGGTTATAAACAAGAAACTGGAAATACGTCTTCTGCTAGATTTCAGAATTGCTATGAACCCAGTTCTTTGCATTGTACTTTGCATTTCCTCATTTTTTGAGTGGAAGTGTCTGTTGCTATTATCCTATGCCATTTTATGTTGGGTGTATATACGGGGTGCAGATAATTTGCCTCTTTAGTTAATAGGTCTTTATTTCAAGATGAATCATATTCAAGGAGCTGTGCCAGAGGAAGTGCACTCACGAGCTTCACCTATACCTGATCCTGATTTAAATGATGGAATATTGACATTGAACAGATACCATAATGGTATAAGATTTTTGAGGGTATGGGATTGTATCAAATTTGGGAGGCAAGAGGGTGGACACTATAGCTTGTCTCAATCAATAGTGGCTCCCATTAATTCTTTACCTACCAATTCACACATGTGATACCCCAGTGAAAGAAAGGTGGAGTATATTTCTATTTCTTGAACCTGGGTTTAACTAATAGGATGCAATGGAAATGACATTCTAGGCCTTGCAGCTTCCACCTGTGTCTGTTGGAAAGCTTGTTTTGGGGAAGCCAGCTTCCTCATAAGAAATACAACTAACCTGAGACCTCCATGTTGTGGGGAGAGAGAGGCCTTCTTATCCTGGAGAGAGAGAAAAGCCAAGCAGAATCAAGGTACCAGACATGTGGGTGAAGAAACTATTTTGGAATTGGATCCTCCAACCCCAACTGCCAGAGAGAGCTAATGCTCATGAAGCAAAGAAAAGCCATCCAGCTGTGTACCTTCCAAATTCTCACCCTACAAATTGTGCACAAAAATAAAATGGCTGTTTTGGGCCATTACATTTTGAAGGAATACATTACACAATAGATTACTCTTAAGGAAGCCAAACGCAGCTATACTGTCATTTTTGTATTCATTTATGATTCTGAATTACTCTTGGTAACAGTTATTTTTCTGATACTAAAATGTTATTAATAGATGTTGGAGTCATAAATATGGTTGATAGAAATATAAAGATCACAAATTTTAACTTGAGGTTTGATTTATATTATCTATAAAATTTCTATGCAAAATCTTTGAAAATATGATGTAATCTATACTTCCATTCTCATCACACTGCACCCCAACTGCAAAACCCCTCTTGCTGCTTGCATTAATCACTCAAAGCCCAGAACAGTTCCTACCTCCTTCAAAAATATGCAGTCAGTATTCTATCTTTCATTACTGCTGTCTTCTTCACCTAAGAGACTCCTACTACTTTCATCTTGAACACTTTCCAATCTTTCTCTGAAGAATCAGTTTACTTATAGAAAACTAGAAGCAACGAAAGAACCACTAGACCTCATACCATTTGAAAGGACTTGTCTGTCCTTTGACTTTTACCTTCACTCCAGTAAGTGCTTGCCTTTTTCCCCCTTCCTTATGCCTTTTGCTCCCCCAGAATCTAATTTCTGTAAAGTGAGAAATACCTGCATGCCTGTACTTCTGCCATGGTTTGCTGCTCAATTGTTCAAAAAATATACTTCTTATCGATTAATACTTTACCATCTGTGTAAGATCTGCTGAAACTATGCGATAATAATTGCTCTTTTTTTTAAAGCTATGTCCAGTTTATTCATCAATTAACTTCCACATGAATATATACAACAAACAACAAATATATATACAGTGTAGGTCTATATACTATGCTATAAGAACAATAGCTTAGGTTCAGTGAGTGTCAGGCACTGTGCTACGTGCTAAGCATATATTATTAGTCCTCATAACAATCAGTCCTACAGGGTTATGTTGTGATAACAATTGTTCTTATAAAGAGACATTTTGGTAAGATATGCTTCTTAAAATTCTTTCCAAAAACTAACTCCATATCTGTGCGTCTGTCTTCTTCAGGGACTAATCAATCCTTGTCTATTATATTGTCTTAAAGAGAAGATGGTGGTTTTAATATACTGCTTTCTCTGTCCTATTAACACGGCATGGATTATTTATCTAACTTTATTTTTCACATATCTTAACTTTATAGCATGATCTATATTTTGACTCATTTTTACTTAAGACACAAAGTTAATCATATAATTAAACTGGGAGCACTCTTGAGGCAAGAAGTGAATTATTAACTGTGGTATCTTCATTATAGAAGTGCTTTTCAAAAATTAGTATAAATAAGATTAACTCCTAGATTTATTCAATGGGTCTGGGATGAGGTTACGAATCTGCATTACACTTGCTTTTGGGTTCCAGTTGTTTCAGGCGCAGATGGCCAAAGAATATACTACAAAACACTGCTCCAGGCAACGGGGATGTGATTCAAGGCAATTTTCTAATACTAATGTAAGGCAAGGACAGACTAGGAGAGCCAAGTCCGGTTAGAAAACCTTTGCAAAAGTCTAAAGGAGAG
The DNA here is from genome assembly GCA_028533085.1 of Varecia variegata. NCBI lineage: Eukaryota > Metazoa > Chordata > Mammalia > Primates > Lemuridae > Varecia > Varecia variegata. Next base: position 126,900,439 of record CM052437.1, on the reverse strand, counting down.
CTAACAGAGGCCTGATCTAGACAGGGCTTTAGGGATAGAAAGGAGGGGACAGATGGAAGCTAAACTAGCTATTAACAAGTTCCTGAAAATGTTTTCTATTAAAGCTGCCTTAGAAAATGAAAATGCACTGTTGTAAGCACTAAAACAAACACAACCAAAAAGATGTTTTCTTAACTGGGAAATTATGATGTGCAGTTATGTTTGGTATCTAAATGCAAATTTTGCATGTAGCCTGCATTTATGGAAGAACCGAAAACAACCACAATATACTATATCATAGTAGAAACAAAACAAACTAGTTGTACTCGGCATAGTAATGATAAGCCCTTTAAATTAAATCTTTATGCAGATTCTATTTTATACTCCAAACTTTTCATGGAGCCTTGTGTAATTCTGATGTGTAAACCAACAAATAGATATGCTCTGTGTATGGAGTAGCTGGTTTGGATCCCAGCTGGCTTGGCTGTACGCCTTTCTAATGGTAATGAAGTCACACAGCTGCTAGGACAATCAGCTGGAGTTCAGATTGTCACTAGCTAAATGGATATCCATTGACTAGCTTCTTATCCGGACTCATTAAAGTTCAGTATTGACAAATAAAGAGTGGTTAGAGGTTTACAGTTAAGAGGCATCTAGAAATGAACTTGTTGACTTTTTTTTCCTTATAGTTTTCTCCTTGTGATTCACAGAAAGTCATTCATTTATGTGAGATGTGTGATTACTAATGTATTATAAAATGTTAAGCACTCTTCCTCTTACGTTTTTTTAAAGAGAATGAATATTCTGAAGCAAGCAGTCACATACATCACTAAGAAGTTATCAGTATATGAAAATAAAAAGAATTAACAGAAAGTACCATTTTTCTTTAAAATAAATAGAAAAAGGCCTGATTCCCACAAAAATTTTATAATTAACTTGAAATTGATTTTTATTGTAGAAACTCATAGGTATTATATTTTAGTGGATAATTTCTAAGATAAGACTCTATCTATACTAGTCAATATGCCACTAAATACTAAATGATTTCTCTCGATCAAATTAGATAGACAAAGATAGTGATAATTTCAATAATCCTATAGTTATCCCTTGAACATACTAAAACTTTTCTGAATCTTCAAAGTAACAAGAGCTAGAATTCAACCCATTAGTTCAGAAGCAAAGAACGAGCCTCCACATTATGATACAGCTCTCCAATGTTCTTCCTTGATTCCATGCCACACTCAAGGCTCAGGTATAATGCTCAGCTATAAGCTATAACCTTGCCCTCACATCCTGTTCAGTTCATGTTTTGAAAATTTTATTTTGTTTTGTTTCAAGATTGTCTAACCTTACTCTCCACCCTCACCCTCACCCCATCTTACCTAGCAGGCTACTTTCCACCTGTCACAAGTTTGCTGCCTTTTAAAGGTTTTGAAAACACTCAACCCATGCTACCTATTTTTACATAAAAAATCCATTAAAAATTGCTGCCTGAATGTATGTGTATATAATTATTTGCCTTTGACTATAATTTAATACCTTTGAGATACTTCTTGAAAGAGAAAACACATTTTAGCAGACCTTCCTAAAGAAAATATGGAAGTATTGAAGAACATGCTGGAACAGTACAAAATGTGAATGACACTCAAATACCCAGTATATTTGCTTCTTTGCCGTGTCCCCATGTAAATTCACTATCCCCTTGCTTGATCTACAGTCCACTTGCTTACTTTCCAGGTCTCTTCACTGCTGATTCTAAAGGCAGAGCAACATCCTTCCATTGCCAGCAGTGTGATTTAAAATGTTCTCACTTTTAGCTATGCCCACATATTTTTGCAGGTCTGCCTAATATTTTCAAGTGTAAGCTGTGCGAGGCTTTATGGCATTGTTAAATGTATATTCTCTAGCTCACAATATGCACCACAAAAAGGCAATACGTTATGACTAACCACACTTCCTGGGAACTCAGAATAATGATTTTGGCAGAATCCTTTGATTAGGGAAGAACAAAATTCAAGGCCTCCCACAAATCAATAGATGTAAACTCACCCACATGAAGGATGTTGTCCTGACTCAACAGAGCAAGCTAAGAGCAAGTCCAGACCTTTGTGTAATCTAAAATTTCGGGGGAGGCAAAATATCAAACTCCTACGGTCAAAAACTTCTTAATCATTTTTTAAGTTTCTTAAAGGTAAAAATTAGGGTTTCTAACTTCAAAACATTTATACAAAACGGTAGACAATATGCAAATAAAGTTTCCCTACATTGGCACGGTGCTGTACCAGGAGTTAGAAGATCTAGCTGATTGTGGGAACTCATGTAATCCACTTAATCTCTTTTGATCTGACAGGTAAAATAGGAGTTTTGCTTCCATTCATTCGTTCACAAAACAAAGATGTGCTATAGTCTGTGCAAGGCACCAGGAACAGAGAAATGGAGAGCCATGCACTAGCTTCTGAGGCAATCATGCCTGGATCCCTAGAGTCCCCGGAGTCCAGGACTCTGTAAGTGAGTGCATAGAGATATCATTACTCCCTTAGATTCTTTCACACACAAAAAGAAGACTGACTACTGACATTCTCAGCTATGGTGCAGGCTGCTGGTACTCCCTGATATCCTGTGATCTGCTGTATTTCCCAGCAAGTTGACTATTGACTAGCTCTAGCCAGTGGATTGTAAGTGGAGGTCATATGTATCAATTCTGGCCTGGAGTAGTTACGTATCCAGGATTCCTTCTTTTGCCCTCTTTTCTACTCCATCTGTAGCCTGGATGATGCCAAGGTGACATAGGAATTTGTAATCATATTGTGAGTACAAATATGGCAGAAACACTAGCTGCAAGTGTCTGATCCCAGGGTTATTTATAGGAGACTGGCCTGACCAATGGACATGATATAATACAATAGCTTCTATTATAGTTAAGCCATAGAGATTTGGAGTCCTGTTTATTGTTGCAGCATAATCTATCCTGGTGTTCTTAATTCAAACAATACTATATATATTATAAGTCTCACTCCCTCACCTCGAAAATTAAGAGCAATATATTTTTCAGTATTTTCATGGCAAATCCAAAACCTACCATCTCATTCATTGGTTCTCAAAAATTAAGGGTAGCATTTAGGCTCTGATATTTTCTACAGGGCATGTTGCCAGTTTTAATAAAATACTTAAATCCCCTGAGCATACTGTCAGGAAAGCTCCTGAAATATTTAATGTGTCATGTAAAAAATCCCAATGGTCTCTTGCTAATCAATATTATTATGAAGAATCCACATATCACTTAATATTTAAATATGTCAAGCCATAAAGTATGTGAAGATATTTTTGTTCTGTACTTTGCACAGAGATTTTCACAGTGTTCTTATTTTTACTGCCACTTGGAAGTATCTGTGGATTCCATGTCTTCTTTCACCCTTTCTCTTCAGGTATCCATGGAAGGCCATATGTTGAACCAATGTGGTGCCCCTTAAAGCAAGTTTTCCTTTTTAAAATGCTGCATCTTGCAGAATTCTATGTACTATCCATTGAAATTCCATTATGTTGGCACAGGTCTGCCCAACTTGCAAGTAGGCACATTGCCAACCTCACAGATGGCATGAGGGGAAAGAGCCAAAAAAACATGTGAATCAACTGTGGATATTGATGGCATAATTCCCAGACATGGAGGTCCAAACACTTGTCCAGCCTAGCTTATAGTACACACTTACAGATACAAAGATTTGTCAACAATAATCCAGCACTGAGTTAGGTTAATTTTTAAAAATAATTTTTTAAAGCTACCTTTGGCTGTTGAGGATAGCTACAAGGCAATGATTCTACAAAGGTTGTTGTTTATTTAGTCTTTTGTCTTTACTCAGGTGACTCCTCAATAGACAATAAGGTAGCAAATTTACCAAAATTATTTATCCCATATTTTGTTATAAATAAAGGGAAAAAGGGCATCTGGGCTTTATTTATATAAACTGTACAATTAAAACAGTTGAAAATATCAATAAACTATATACTGAGGCTGAATATTGTTAACACAGTAGGGCTTAAATTATGGCTATATCAAATATTCCTCCTTGACCCCTCTGGCATGCTTCATCAAAAAATTTATTGTGTTTTATAAACTAGTAAACTTTATTATCAGGACTATACCTGTGAACACATAAAATGCATAGTACATGATTTGAGGATCTTTAAAAGGATCATCCACTTAAAGAAGTCCTTTCCTGCTGTTTTGGAAATTGGCCTGAAGTTTCTTATATTATTGCTACTCTGTTAGGTTAGGCTATTGTATCTCCTGAAGGTGCCTATTTTAGAAGGAAAACATTTTATTCAGAAAAGAAGAAAAAGTATGTTGTGAATATTTGGGTAGAATGAAGTGAAATTATTGTAGCATAAGCTCTTTGGAACTATTGTGAAAAACTCCCAGAATCTCTGCACCCTGTTCATAAGCTGTACTAAGGTCGATTCCTATTAAATCAGTTTTGTGGATATTATCTATTAGATAAGTTGATGCTGATCTCCTAGAGGCAAATTTGAAGCTTAATTTGGGACATGGATAATCTATTTAATATGTTACTCAGCAAGTCAGATATTTCACTCAGGTCCCTTGACCCCAAATCCAGTGTTTTGTAACTGTTTCAACATTCTGCCATTTTATGGAGTTGGATTAATTCATTCACATAATATAACATTTGCAATTTAAGATGTAAGAAGGGATATTACATTAAATTTTCAAGTGTGCATCTATGACAATTGACATATAAACTAAGGATTTTAATTTAACATGGAGAAAATAATTTGCCCTTTCTAAGTGGGTGGTTAAATCCTGCCACATTTCCATAAATTACTTAAATTCCATAGCATTTAGTACACACAGGTATTTGGTCTCTTCTATGATTGGACATCATGCTGCCATTTATGTCTTGATTCCTGGTCAATTTATGTCCCCCATTGCCTATAGGTTTTTCTTGTTTACCAAATGCTGAAGATATACAGGCATAGTTTGGAGATATTGTGGGTTCAGTTGCAAAACACCACGTTAAAGCTAATATACCAATAAAGCCAGTCACACAAAGTTTTCTGTTTCTGAGTACACATAAAAGATACGTTTACACTGTCGTCTATTACATGTGCAACAGCATAATGTCTAAAAAAGTGCATACCTTAATTAAAAAATACTATATTGCCAAAAAATGCTAACGATCATCTGAGCCTACAGAGAGTCCTAATCTTTTTGCTGGTGGAGGGTCTTGTCTCAACCTTGATACTAACTGATGAGAATGGCAGTTGTTGAAGATTAGGGCAGCTGTGGAAATTTCTTGAAATAGGACAACAATGAAGTTTGTCACATAGATTGGCTTTTCCTTTCTCAAAAGATTTCTCTGTAAGATGCTATGCTCTTTGATAGCATTTAACCCACACTAGAACTTCCTTCAAAATTGGAGTCAATCATCTCAAACCCTCCTCCTGCTGCTTTATCAACTGAGCATATGTGATCTTCTGAATTCTTTGTTGTCATTTCAACAATGTTCACAGATCTTCACCAGGAGTAGATTCCATCTCAAGAAACCACTTTCTGGCCGGGCGTGGTGGCTCACGCCTGTAATCCTAGCACTCTGGGAGGCCGAGGCGGGTGGATCGCTCAAGGTCAGGAGTTTGAGACCAGCCTGAGCAAGAGCGAGACCCCGTCTCTACTAAAAATATAGAAAGAAATTATCTGGCCAACTGAAAAATATATATATAAAAAGATATATATACAGGCATGGTGGTGCATGACTGTAGTCCCAGCTACTCGGGAGGCTGAGGCAGTAGGATTGCTTGAGCCCAGGAGTGAGTGTGAGGTTGCTGTGAGCTAGGCTGACGCCACGGCACTCACTCTAGCCTGGGCAACAGAGTGAGACTCTGTCTCAAAAAAAAAAAAAAAAAAAAAAAAAAAAGAAACCACTTTCTTTGCTTATCCACAAAAAGCTACTGCTCATCCATTTAAGCTTCATCATGAGATTGCAGCAATTCAGTCACAGCTTCAGGTTCCACTTCTAATTCTAACTGCATTGTCATTTCTACTACATCTGCAGTGATTTCCTCCATTGAAGCTTTGAACCCTGCAAAGTCATCAATAAGAGTTGGATCCAGCTTCTTCTTAACTCTTATTAATGATGATATTTTGACCTCCACCCATGAATTGTGAATGTTCTTAATGACATCTAGAATGGTGAATCCTTTCTAGAAGGTTTGCAATTTATTAATACTTTGCCCCGATCCATCAGAAAAAAAAATCACCATCTATGGCAGCTATAGCTTTATAAAAATATATTTCTTAAATTATTATAAACAATATAATTTTGAAAATCAAAATTATTCCTTGATCCATGGACTGCAGAATGGATGTTGTGTTAGCAGGCATAAAAACAACAATAATCTCCTTGTACATTTCCATCAGAGCTGTTGGATGACTAGGTGCATTGTCAATGAATAGTAATATTTTGAAATAAATCTTTTTTCTCTGGTATTAGGTCTCAACAGTGGGATTAAAATATTCATGCTGAACAAAATCATGCTGAATTTTGTTATATAGTCATCCAGGCCTTGCTGTTCAATTTGTAGGGCACAGGGAGAGATTTAGGATAATTTTTAAGGGCTTTAGGATTTTCAAAATGGTATATGAGCATTGGCTTCAACTTTAAGTCACCCACTGCATTAGCCCCTAACAAGAGAGTCAGCCTGTCCGTTGAAGCCAGGCATTAACATCTCTTCTCCAGCTATGAAAATCCCAGATGGCATCTTCTTCCAATAGAAGGCTGTTTCATCTACATTGAAAATCTATATTGATTAGTGAAGCCACCTTCATCAATGATCTTAGCTAGATCTTCTGGATAACTAGCTACAGGTTCTACATCAGCACTTGCTGCTTCACCTTGCACTTTTATGTTCTGGAGATGGCTTCTTTCCTTAAGCCTCAAAAACCAACCTCTGCTACCTTCAAACTTTTCTTCTGCAACTTCCTCGACTCTTAGGGCCTTCACAGAATTAAACAGAGTTAGGTTACATAGATTGCCTTTGCCCCACCCAAGTCAGAGCTTCAAGTGTGTCCATCCCCCAGACAGTGTGCACTGCAGCCATTAGGTGTGAATATACATTTGTACCCCCATAATACACTGAAATAAAATAAATTAAAAATTAAAAAAAATAAATGAAGTTAGGGATTTGCTTTGGATTAGGCTTTGGCTTAAGAGAATGTTGTGACTGGTTTGATCTTCTATTCAGACCACTAAAACTTTCTCCATATCAGCGATAAGGCTGTTTTACTTTCTTAGCATTCATGTGTTTGCTGGAATAGCACTTTAAATTTCCTTCAAGAACTTTTCCTCTGAATTCACAACTTGGCTATATGTTTGGCACAAGAGGCCTAACTTTTGGCCTATCGAACTTTTAATATGCCTTTTTCACTAAGTTTAATCATTTCTAGGTTTTGACTGAAAGAGACATGCAACTCTTCCTTTCACTTGTATGCTTACAGGCCATTGCAGGGTTATTGATTTGCCTAATTTCAATATTTTTTTGTCTCAGGGAATAAGAAAGCCCGAGGAGATGGGGACAGATGGGGAAATGACTCTGGTCAATAGATTGGTCAGAACACTCACAACATTTATCGATTAAGTTCACCATTGTCTGTGGGCACTATTCATGGTGCCTTAGAACTATTACAATACTATTAGAAAAGATCATTGAACACAGATCACTATAACAAATATAATAATAATGAAAACATTTTAAATATTACAAGAATTACTAAAATATTACACAGAGACACAAAGCTTGCACATGCGGTTAGAAAAATAATGCTAATAGATTTGCTTGATAAAGGGTTGCCACGAACCTTCAATTTGTTAAAAATGAAATATGTACAAAGCACAATAAAGCAAAGCATGATAAAATGAGTTATGCCTGTACTTCAAAACAACACTTAACATACTCATGTTTACAAAATGTGAAACATAATCACAGAAACTAATGTTTGAGAAATCCATGCTATCTTTGCTTTCTTTCAAGAAGGAATTATTCAGCTTCATTTGATTACCAAGGAAGATTTCAATAAATGATATATATTCAGTGACTACTCAGAGTATTCTGTGTTGGAAGTCTGTTTTTCTTATAACATATTACCATGTTAAGAAATAGGCTTACTCTTAAAGTTTAATTTGGACATTAGATAGATTAGAATGCACTGGCTTGCTTGAACCCTCTTTCTAAAATCTCTCCCTGACAACTCAGTCTTATTTATTCTTTTGTCTTAAAACATTCCTATAGATATCTCAGGTTTTAGAAAGTGGCTTCCAGCTATTCCCAAAGAAGCTAGTATAGTATTATATGGTTTTCTGAAATTATAATTAAGCTATACAACTTGAAAAAACATACTGCTTTATCACTTTTTCCCTACTAAATGTAATTAAGAGGCTCCCTGCCCCTTTCATATGGTAGAACTCAACTATAATACAGTTTATTATTACACAGGCAACACCTGAAACAGCTTATTTGAACTAAACAAAGAAATTTTGCTCTATGACCATTCATTTACTCTCTTCTTTATATTCTGTCCTTACTTCAATCATGAGGTCATTTATTCATTCACCAAGTAATTGTTGAACATTTACTATGTGTCAAGAACTGGGGCAGCTGCAAAGAAGATATGGAATGTAGCCAAAAGAAAATTCCTCTTTGGTACAAGATTCGGAATTGAAAAGATTATATAACTTCAGCAATGAACACATGAAAGGAGATGAGGTTTTCATTCAAGGTAGAAAATGACATCCATTATAAAAGTGCTATTAATAACAGCCTTTTAATATTTAATAGAGCAGAGTGATTAAGACAGAATCCATACTTTATTATTCTATCTTCCACATGTATTAAGTAGGTTTGACCACATTTGGGGATATTGCATATAATTAAGAATAAAGCTAAAAATTTTTCAAACTCCATATGAGACATAGTAGATGGTTGTGTTCATTTTAAGAAACCAAATTTATGTCAACAACTTAATCTGATTTTATTGGGTGCAAATTTGTTGTGTATTTCTCACCTTCTCACCAAATTAAATGAATTAGTTATTTGAGCATGATCAGAGGAAGATCTTTGAGAGTTTATTCACTCAACTTTAAGACAGAGTCAGTCTAATTCTGATAACAATTAATAGTCATATAATTATTACCTATATTTTCATACTAAACCAAAACAGCAATTTTATTAAAACAAGATTTTTTTCAATACATCTACTGCATTTTAGGCACTATAGTAGAAGACCAACTTTTTAAATTATAAGAGCAATGTCAAAATTTTATGTCAAAAGATAAGTGAAATACAATCTTTTACTAGATTGTGAATGTCTTTATATGTAAGAACTATATGCAGTTCATCTTTTTATACTCCCCAGGACCTAAAACAATGTTTAGTTTAACGAAAAAGTATTAGAATTAAACTGAAATATGAACATGTGGATGGTTTTCTAAATATAAAAAATGCTCTATCTAGTTATTATGTTTTACTAGTTACTAACTAGTTAAAATGTTCTACCTTTTATTTTGTCCCAAAATTTTCTGATGTTGTATTTGGCCACTGATGTTCTTAGGCATTTCATTACCACAAACATAATTTAAGTCTCTTATAAAACGTTACCTTTTTATCAATGTAAAGTCTTAAATCCATGAGATAAATGATAAATGTTAAACATCTGTATAATGCCAATGGAAATCCTACTAATGAACTTGAGAACTGATTAGATTTTGGGTACTATTTAAATCACAAAGCATTTATGTTAATAGTTCTAGACAATGAAATTTTTTTATAATCTCTTTCTAAATTGTGATAAAAATTTTAACAAACTATGATTTTCTTATTAAATCATGAAGGTACATTTTCCCCAAATATATAAAAAAATTAAATAAAATGTTACCTTCCAAAATGGAACATTTTAGTTCAGAATTGACAAATGAAAACATATATATGAGAATTATTTTTCTACCTTAAAATAATCTTTTAAAAAATAGGATATTAACTTGACTTTCTTAAAAAGTACTCTTAAGTAGAACTCTAGAACTATGAATTGCATTATTTGGACAATGTGAAGATATTACTAACTTTTACTTGCACTCCATAGAACTTGGTATAACTGTAAATAATTTTTTATTGACAGATTTGAAGACAAAGTTTATTATAGACTGGTAACCTAATTATAAAATGAGCATGAGATTAAATATTTCTGTTATTATCAAAACAGATTCTCATCAGAATCACAAAGATATCACTTAACATATATTGAGATCTTAATATATGTATCAAATAAACATGTTTTTAATCTTAACTTGTATCATATATAGTAATAAAATAAATGTTCTCAATTAAATGTTACAACAACCTTACAAGAAAGGTACCAGTAGTATCCCACGTAAAAGAAAAGGAGACTAAATGGTAGTGGGCTCAGATCCCCCACTCAGAGCTGGAACATTCTCTGCATGAAAACATTTCTTAAGTAACAATTCTTAGGTTTAGAAGGTTAGAAAGTGAGGATTAGAAACTGTTAGTCTGTTTTCTACACATTCAATAAAGGGCTGATAACAAGAATGTATCTAGAACTTAAAAAAAGAAAGAAAGAAAAAATCAAACAACTCCATCAATAAATGGGCAAAGGACATGAACAGAAACTTTTCAGAAGAAGACAGACTAATGGCCAGCAAACATATAAAAAAGTACTCAACATCTCTAATCATCAGGGAAATGCAAATCAAAACTACAATGAGATATCGCCTAACTCCAGTGAGAATGGCCCTTATCAAACAGTCCCAAAACAACAAATGCTGGCGTGGATGTGGAGAGGTTGGAACACTCTTACACTGTTGGTGGGACTGCAAATTAGTACAACCCTTATGGAAAGTAATTTGGAGATACCTCAAAGAGCTAAAAATAGAAATACCATTGGCTCCAGCAATCCCACTAGTAGGCATCTATCCAAAGGAAAAAAAGATATTCTACAATAAAGACATCTGCATTCAAATGTTTATAGCAGCACAATTCACAATTGCAAAGATATGGAAACAACTCAAATGCCCATCAATATATGAGCGGATTAAGAATATGTGGTATATGTATACCATCAAATACTACTCAATTAAAAAAAAAACCAGTGGTGATCTAGAACCTCTTATGTTATCCTGGATAGAGATTGAGCCCATTCTTTGAAGTGAGGTATCACAGGGATGGAAAAACACGTACTCGCCATCAAATTGGTACGAACTGACCAACATTAAGTTGTTCACATGGTAGTAATACTCACTGGGTGCCAGTAGGGGTGAGGGAGTGGAAATTCACAACTAATGGAAGTGGAATACACTGTATGGGGGAGGGACACACTTGTAGCCCTTGCTTGGGTGGGGCAAACAGCATTACATGTAACCAAAATGTTTGTACCCCGATAATATCCTGAATAAATTAAAAAAAGAGTTAGTTAACAAATATCAAAATCAAATGAAAATTAAAAATGGAAACACATCATAACATAAATATATTGTTTCATTATTTTTAATCCATTTGCAATTGTAGAAAAAGTACTCAACATCTCTGAGGAAACTGATTATGGCAGATTCTGTGATTATTTGCCAGAAAACAATGAAATAAGTGATGACTGTGTTCAAGGTCCCCTAATAAGGAAAGAAGTTGTTTGCTTTGAGATGGATTGTGTCTTAAATGTTCCTGACAGTCAGACTAAACACTTTCCCTGTACAATTATAAATAAATCAGAAACTGAATCAAATAATCTAACATTTAATAACAAATTTATTACACTATATTTTCAATTAGATATTAATTTACACATCGAATGATTACAAAAATGTTTCAAATACCTTATCTAAAAAATGTATAAATCAGGGAGAGAGAAAATCAATAAATTTCATATTTTAAGTATCCAATACCAAAGTACTCACACAGCGTTGTTATAATCTGGCCAACAAACTCAACCTTCTGCCTTTGTCATCTAGAAATGGAACTTTTATCACTAAATTATTTGAATAATCACATTGACTATTTTTCTTAAAGCTACTTAGATTATATATAAATGGCATAGTTATTACAGAACTGTAAAAAACTTCTCATTCCAAATTGCTAATCTAGAAGAGTTAGATTTTATTTTTCAAAAGAAAAACAATTGCTTCACATCACAAGGATACAAAATAATCCATTACTCTAGAAGTGAGTAATCTGTTGCCTGAATTCCCAGCACATGAAACAGAAAAAGTAAACCACAGAGAAGTACATAATTTGAACAAAACCACTGAACAAAGTCATAAAAATATGGCTATGAAATCAGACTCTATCCACTCCCTCCCGTACCTTTATAATAATACTATCTTAATACTTTCTTGTCTACTTGAAGAATTCAATGTACTTTCCAATATCTGAAACTTGTTTTCATATTTCTAGGCTACATTGAAGATCAGATCTGGAAGGGGGCTACAGATAGTGAAGATGAGTAAAGAGCTGTGTGGTTCAAAAGTACACTGAAGAGCCATGCTTTCTCAAGGGGGACCCAGAACCTGCTCCAGCTCAATGCTGCCTTATAAGAAAGATAAGAGTATTGCCATATTTTGTGAGTCTTCATGGGAACTATATGAAATCTAAAAATTTCTATGTAATACTTCTATCTAAGAATATTTGCCAATCCCGTATTTTAAATACTCAAAAAAAAAAAAAAGCATTTGGCTTAAGGGGACTTTGGCAATAAGAGACTTTTCCCCAAGAAGAGAGAGAACCAACTACTATAGGAATTTGTAGGAATGAGGCTGTCAAAGTTTAGTATATACCACAATACCCCAGAGAACTTGTTAAAATACATATTGCAGGGCCTCTTGCCCAGATGTTCTGATCCAGTAGGAATGGCTTAGGGTCTGAGAATTTTCATTTATAAGTTCCTAGGTGATGCTCATGCTGCTGTTTCAGAGACTATACTTTTAGAACCATTGACCTACATCTCGGGTCTTCACTTTTAGTGAAAAGGAAAAAATCATGAGCACCATTAACTCTTTAAACAATTTTATTGAATTTAATATGCATGTCATAGAATTCATCACTTGTAAGTTCATAATTCAAAGACTTTTAGTAAATTTGTAGAGTTGTGCAACCATCCCCCAGTTCCATTTTAGAGCATTTCTATCACTCTCCCACCCCTACCCTACAAATTTTTTTCAAAACTGTTTGCAATCAATCCCTGCTCTGACCACCAGCCCCAGGCAACCTCTGATAAACTTTTCATTTGTATAAACGGGTCTTTCCTGCATATTTCATATAAATGGAGCATATAATATACAATCTTTCCATCTGGCTTCCTTCATATACCATGATACTCCTGAGGTTCATTCATGTTATAGCATGTATCAGTATTTCCTTCCTTTTCATTGATAAGTAAACTGTATAGCTATATCATATTCTCTTTATCCATCCATGAGTTGATGAGCATTTCTTTCCAGGTTTTGGCTATTATGAATAACACAGATATGAATATTCACATACAAGTATTTGCATGTACATAAATTTTCATTTCTCTTGACTATTTCTAGGTGTGAAATTAACTTTATAAGAAACTGACAACCTGTCTTCTAAAATACCTGCTTAATTTTACCTCCTGAAAATTAGTGGAGGTTCCAGGTTTGGGACATCCGCACCAAAACTTGGTATTATCTGGTATTTTGATTATAGTCTTCCTAGTGAGTATATAGTGGTATTTTATTATAATTTTAATTTGCATTTACCTAATGATAATAATATTGAGCACCTCTTTATTTGCTTGTTAGAATTTAAATAATATCTTCTTTGATGAAATGTCTATTCAAATCATTTGTTCACTTTTTAATTTGGGCTGTCATTATTATTATTATTGGAGAATAAGAAATACTTATATAATCTGTAGACAAGTCCTTTATCAGATAAAAGATTTACAAATATTTTTCTCACTCTGGCTTGTCTTTTCATTTTCTTAATGGTGTCTTTTAAAGGGCAGTTTTAATTTTATCAGATTTCCATTTATAATATTATTTATGTATTTATTTATTTATTTCTATTTATTCATTGATTTTTGAGACAGGGTTTCACTTTGTTGCCTGGGCTAGAGTACAGCAGCATCATGATAGCTCTCTGCAACCTCAACCTCCTTGGCTGAAGCCATCTTCTTGCCTCAGCCTCCCAAGTAGCTGGAACTAAAGGTGTACACCACGAAGCCTGGCTAATTTTTATGGGATCTTGCTGTTGCCAAGGCTGATCTTGAACTACTGACCTCAAGTGACCCTTCCACCTTGGCCTCCCAAAGTTCCAGAATTAGGGGCATAAGTCATGGCTCCCAGGCTGGCCATATTTTTTATATACAAGTCTTACTTTCAGTATTGTTTCTAAGGACATTTTGCCTGAACCCAAGTCACAAAGATTTTCAAATATTCTTTTCAAGAAATTTGATAGTTGTAGCACTTGTCATTATTCTAGATTTTGGTAACTTGTATCTTTTCTCCTATTTTCTCAGCCAATCTAACTAAATTTTTTCAGTTTTGTTCATCTTATCAAAGCATAAGACTTTGGTTTCATTCATTTTCTCTATTACTATTCTATTTTATATTTCACTGATTTCTGTTCTAATGTTTATTATTTTCTTACTCTGCCTTTGATTTAGTTTGCTTTTCTTTTTCTGGTCTTAAGGTATAAACTTAGGTTATTTATTTAAGACCTTTTGTTCTCTTCTATTATGGGCATTTCTAAAGATTAAGTTGGCTGCATCCCATAAATTTTTATATGTTGGAGTTTCATTTTCATTCAATTCAACATATTTTTATTTTCTTTGTGATTTTTCTTTGATCCAGGGATGATTAGAAGTATCCTAATTTTTACCATTTGGGGTTTTCCCGGATTTCCTTCTGTTGTGGAGTTTTCATACAATTTTGTGATTGACAGAGCAACATCTTATACAATGTCAATCTTTTTACATTCATTGATATGTGTTTGTGGAAAAGAAAATCGTTTCTAATGGAAAATGTTTGACAAGTGCTTGAATAGAATGTGCGTTCTGCAGTCATTTGGTGGGATGTACTATATTTGCAAAGAAATCCTAGCAATGAAATAGTCAATCTTTGTTCATCTGGGAATATCTTTCTCTGAAGATATTCATTATTAAATGATAATATTAATGAAAAAACTATTACTTTCTTCTTCTATCTTCATTTTTGGATGATAATATTGGTGAACATAAACATACTATTATTGTATGAGAGACTTTTTTCTTTAAGTACTTTGAATGATATTCTACTATTTTTTTGGCCTTCCTTATTTCTGATTAGATGTCAGCCATTTTTTGTATTGTCATTCGCCTGCATGGGAAGAGTTGTTTTTCTCCTGCTTCATTCACGGTTTTCACTTTGTCTTTGTCTTTCAATAGTTTGACTAAGTGTATCTTGGTGTGGGTCACTTAGTGTTTATGTTGTTTGGGGTTTGTTGATTTCTGGGTTCTGTAGATTATAATTTTTCATCAAGTTTGAGAAAATTTTTAACCATTGTATCATAAAATTTTCCCCATTTCACTTTTTTCTTTCCTTCTGTGACATGCATTACATATATACTGATCTACTTGTTATTGTTCCAGAAGTCACATACTCTATTGATCCTCAGATTTTTTCCTGTGTTTTTGAAGTTAGGACATTTTTATTGATTTATGTTCAAGTTAACTGATTCTCTTTTCTGACATTGCAAGCCTGCCATTGAATCATTCTAGTGATTTTTTCTTTTTATTTTTCAGCTATTGTACTTTTCACTTCCACAACTCTTATTTGTTTCTTTTAAATTATTGCTATCTCTTTTTTGAGATTATCTATTCACTAAGTCATTTTCATACATTCCTTTAATTCTTTGAACAAGGTTTCTTTTTAAAATATATTTATAATAGTTGCTTTGATAATTTTGCCTACTTTTTCAACATCTGGAAAAATTCAGAGACAGTTTCTACTGACTGCTTTTTTTTTTTCCTGTGTACAAGCCACAATTTCTTATTTCTTTGCATATCATAATTTTCTGTTGAATATTGGATTTTTCAGATAATATAATATAGCAACTCTGGATTTTTACTTTCTTTTCTTAAGATTGCTGTTGTTATTTTGCTGGTTTTTTTTCTTTAGTAATTTTGGCTGGACTAAATCTGTGAAATCTGCTTTTCCCGCAGTATATGGTCTCCTATAACATATGTCTCTGCTTATCCTGTTTTGTCTTGTTTTTTTTTTTTTTAATTTTATTTTTAAGCTTGGCTTTCTAAAGGTGTTTTGATATACCATTGTGACCACATAGCTTAGTGTTTACCAAAAGACTAGTCAGAATTTGTGCTTAACTAGCTCAGTCATTAAATGTTTCATTTTCTGCTGATGGACATATTTTTCACCCAGACCATACATTTAAATTTTAGATTGCCTTTTTCAAGTTTTCCCAGGCTTTTACTTTCTATAGGGCTCTCTGACATCACTGCTGCACCTGCACAGGCTCTATAGGCCAGAGCTACATGAGTGTTATCTAACCTCCCATAATTTTCTGTAAAATCCTTGACTTAGTCCACTGATCTACTGCATGCACCACATAGATGTGCACAGTCAGCATAACAAAACTGCTATCTTTCTCTGCCACTGAGATGGCCACTTGTTAACTGACAATACTCCAAATCTAGTGAGCCCCTTTTGGCAGTGGCAGCATGGCCTTCCCCTTTCTGGTTGAACTACCATATTGAAACAGCTGGAAAGAGAGTTGATGGGAGCATCCCCATGCAAAAATGCCACAGACTTATAAATGAAGTTCAAAAATTTCATGAGCAAACATTCCTCAGTTGGTTTTATACCCTTGGTTAAATTCTAGAGCAAAGAATTGCTTGTTTGTGACAAGATTATCCAGTTTATAGTTTTTTTGGGGGGAAAGGATTTGTCGATTACTCACTTTGTCATGCCATCCACTGACTTTTTTTTTTTTTTGATTTGATACACCTATATATTGTGAAGTAATCAATACAACCAAGCAAATTTATAACATTCCATCATCTCACATAATTACCATCTTCTTTTTTCTTTAAATTTGTGGTGAGAACCTTTAAGATTTACTCTCTTACTAAATTTCAAGCATACATTATTGTTAACTATATTCAAAGTGTTGTACATTAAGATCTCCAGAATTTATTCTTAAAGGCAAATGGCAGGATTTACTTCTTTTTTAAGACTGAATAATATTACATTGTATGTATATATACTCCACATTTTTTTAAACCATTCATCCATTAACGGAAATTTAGGTTGCTTCCATATCTTCACTATTGCGAATAGCACTGAAATGAACACAGGAATGCAGATATCTCTTTTGAGATACTAATTTCATTTCCCTTGAATATATACTGAGAAGTGGGATTGCTGGATCATAAGGTAGTTCTATTTTTAGTTTTTTTGAGAAAGCTACATAATGTTTCCTATATGAATGTATCAATTTACATTCCCATCGAGAGTCTACAAACGTTCTTTTTTCGCCACATTCTCATCAATACTTGCTATCTCTCGTCTTTCCAATAATAGTTATTCTAACAGGTGTGAGGTGATGTCTCATTGTGGTTTTGGTTTGTATTATCTCTGATGATTAGTGATGTCAAGCAGCTTTTCATATACCATCATTTGTCTGTTGGCCATTTGTATGTCTTCTTTGAAGAAATATCTATTCAAGTT
>CM052437.1:126870906-126882604 GCA_028533085.1 Varecia variegata | reverse complement strand
TTTTTGCTTTTATTGTCTGTGCTTTTGATATAATAGTCAAAAAATCATTGCCCAGATCAATGTTGAGAAGTTTTTTCCTTATGTTTTCATCTAGTAGATTTATAGTTTTAGATATTTGTTATGTCTTTAATCCATTTTGAGTTGATTTTTGTATATAGTGTGAGGTAATGGTCCAATTTCATTTTTCTGCCTGTGAATATCCAGTTTTCCCAGCAATATTTATTGAAGAGACTATCCTTTCCCCATTAACATCCATTGACTTTTGACTGCTTGATTTATACAAGACTATTTAAAAATAACAGTAAATTTGATTGAGAAATCTGTACTATTCTTACACAGATGAAGAAACTGAAACCAGAAAGGGTATAAAACTGGTTCATTTTTGCAGAAACCCAACTTTCTGATTAACAGCACCATTCTTTCTATAACTTTATGTTTTCGGAAGCCAGAGCATTCAGAATTATACCTCATAGTTCATAGCTGTTGACCATAAAATAAAGGTAAACTTCAATAACAGGAAGCTGTGAATACAGATCAAATGGATAATATGCTTTTAAGAATCATTCTTTGCTAAGTGATGAATTCTCTTTAAAAGCATATTTGAAAAGTAAAACTTTGCTTAGCTGTAATGACTTCCCTAATTCACTTCATTTTGACACCATCACCTTTGACAGGAGGCATACGAAACCACCTAAGAAGAGAGACTACCATTTCCTTGTTCAGGAACGTCGTTTCAAAACGAGATGATTATATCATTTCCAGTAGCTGGTACAAGCCAAATCCATGCATGCTCTCACGGGTACAGCCTATTTGATTGGCTGCAAAGCAAATCAGTGCTCTATATCGAAGAACTGTTTCCTTCATATAGTTCAGTCAACGGCCTACAACACAGTCTTTCATACAGTAAGCTCAGAATCCCTGAGGATATCGTACTAAAATTATACTTCAAATCAAAGCCACATATAAAACATAAATGTTTTTATATTACAATACACTACAATATTAATAATATTTATCATGTAGTCATATGTTATCCTGTTTGGAAATAATTTTTATATAGTATAAGGCTATATAATGTAATAAGTTATATTATACATATTATATAATATTATCTGCAAATAAGTATGAGGTATATGGATATCAAACTGCTGCTGAGTAGTTGGAACATTACATGTTGTAAGATAAAAAGTTTGAGTTTTGGAGTCAGACATATCAGTATTTGAATCTCAGCTCAACTACTTATTAGCTGTCCGATCTAATGTAATTTAAGTTCTGTTTTACATTATTCATCTTATTAATGGGGGTTATAATATCTTCTATATTATCTTGCTATAATAACTAAATGGTGTACTATATAGAGAACACCAGCATCTAACTTACAGACCAGAGCTAATACTGTTCATTGTGCGTTTCCCAGTTCTAGATGGAGTCATATAGACATATCAAATAAACTGATAATTTTGTTTCTCTTCCAACTTCCATTTTAGAAATGTTCATTTAATATATATTTAGTGAGAGCTGAGAAACTGATTTTGCCTATGAAATGTTAAATAAGATGTATTTAATATTATAAAACAGTTGCTTAGAAGATATGTCAATGGTTTAAATTTAAACTTGAAAAAAAAATCCACTGTTCCTGGAAAAGAGTATCCCCAGGGATTTGATTTCAGCTCCTTTCTCTCTCTGGGTTTAAGTAACTACTCCCACTTCTTGCTCCAGACCAAGGGAGTGGTAAAAGCAGCACCCTTTCCCCAGATACTGGCCAGCTTACTGAACCCTCTCCTGTGTCTTGCACCATACCCAAACCCTGCCTACATCTTCAGTAATGGTCTAGTCATTAAACTCTTGTTTACATGATCCCAGTTTGAATATGCCCTCCATTTACTGTTGGGATCATGAAAATACTAAGGAATTACTGTCAATTTTGGCAGATATAATAAATGATAGCATCTCTATCATAAATAAAATGCCCTTAGCAGTGAGAGATATATACTAAAAGGTTTCTAGGTAAAATAACATAATTTATGAAATTTGCCTTAAATATTTCATACAAAAAAGTGGGGAGGGAGAAACAAATTTGGTGAGATGTTGATAATTACTGAAACTGCATGAGGAGTACATGGCATTTATTATATGTTTCTCTCCGTTTTGTGGTAAAGTTGAAGCTTCCATAATAAAAAGTTTAAAAATTTTTTTTTAAAACTCTTGCTATTTTCAACCTCTTTGATAAGTTATTTTTAATTATTATTGCTGGTTTGGTGGCTCTGCCATGAATACAAATAGAACTACCATTTCTAAGACAAGTAGGTCACTCTTTTCTCTTGTGAGCATTCTGTAGTCCTGAACTGAGTAACATTCTCCCCATTTCAGTTAAAAACTTCTTTGTAAATGATCCCAAAGTTCATCTTCATTTGTTCCAGGGAAGATGTAAGGTGCATATGTGACTTTAGTTCCGGATAAAAAAGAAGACATTCTGAGTAGCTTGAGTTAGACTCTTCTGGAAGCAAGAATAACTGTTCTGGAAATTATACTCTTTTGCTATACTTATACCCTGTCTTGAAAAGAGTGTTATCAAGTTGTCTCCATTAAGCAGAAGAGAAAAAATCTTTCTGCCCAACAAGAGGTTCTTTCTTGTTAGACTAATGATTGGGTACATGTCCTTGGCAGGTCACTTAAGTGACTTGCTCTAATGACCTTTAAATTAGAGACATAAGAAAAATTGATAGTAGGCAAGACATAATGATCCAATTACTATATTGAATGTAGAGACATTGATAATTCCAAAAAAAAATTAGTAACAATAGTAAAATAGTTTTATTTATACAACAAAAAATTTACTTTGGTCTTTTTTATTATTTTTAAGTTGACTACCATCTCAATGTATTTTCCAGTACTTATTCATGTGTTAATATCACCACAGTTGGGTCCACAAAGTTAAATTGTGAAGTAAAGAATAGTATTTGAAGAACAATAGCATTGGAAATGGAAAATTTTTAAATTTTTAAGAAAAGTGATTTAATACGACTTTTTACATATGCTGAAAAATATCTGCATAATCCCCAAAGACTAGGCAAACTAATTTTTATTTTATATTTTATATAATATAATTTTTTCAAATTCAATTGCATGAAAATATTTTCCCCAAAGTTTATTTTCTTCACTTGTGTGTGTTTTAAATAAATTTCGGTGGGGGGGGGGAAACATTCTGTTGAAATTACATTTGATTAGTTATACATTATCAAAGTTAATGTATGCATATTCCCTTAAAACAGGGTTTTCCAACCTCAGCAGAATGGTAATTGTTTTTTGGGGTAGGGGGCTGTATAGTAAGTACTGTGTATTTTAGGATGTTTACCAAAATCCTTGGTCTCTACCCATTAGATACCAGTAGCAGCCCACTTCCAAGTTGTGATAACTGAAAAATGTCTCTAGACATTGCCAGATGTGCCCCTGGGGGCAGAATCACCTCCACTGAAAACCTGTGCTTTAAAGCAGTGAGCTCTACTTTGCATCTCCCTACATTTTAATTCATTTCTAAAGGATTACAACACAAATAATGGAAAGAGTCAAAAAAGAAAAACAAATGAAAGTTTTGAGAAAGGCATTGTGATGAGAGATAGCTTTTTCAATTAGAAACATTTTTAAAACTAATTTTAAAGAATGTGTGGTTAATGTGAGGATCTGTAAGAGAGTGCCACAATGAAATGATGTTTAAAGACTGAGGTTGCTTGTAAAGCCTAGGCAAACTGCATTTTTATCAAATTGACTTTGATTCTTTTTGATTCTTTAGCAGTTCATCATAGATAAAGAATGAATTCTAAATCTCCACACATGCACACCAAAATTGGTCTCCCCCCACACCCCCAGCACATACACTTTGATGTGAGTAAATAATTTACTTTTTAATTACTTGGCAGTTCACCTATTTCTCCCATCTTTTTTTATTCCTTCAAATGTTAATGTTAAAACTGGTAGTTTGAAAAGATAATTTGGTTTACACTTACATGCTTGCAAATCTTACTGGTAATATAATAACACATTTAATTTATTTATTTAGCTTTTAAGACCCTTTATCTTATAGTAAATGTCCTCAGCATTTATAGTCAAAGATGGTCTAACACTGCTTTGAATTTGCTTTCAAAACTTAGCATTGATCTCTGGTTGCTCTCTTTTATCTGTGCAACTGCACAGTTAGCCCAATTGGATCATCATATCTTGTCTACTCTTAACAATGTCATATCTCTAATTTAAAGGTCATTAGAGCAAGTCACATAAGTGACCTGCCATAGTCATGTGCCCAATCATTTGTCCAATAAGAGAATCCTTTATTGGGTACAACTCATGGGTTAGCATTGTCCACTATATATTGAACAGTGTTTAGTCATATGAATACACATAATGATGAGTTAAAAAAAAAAGCTGTAAAAAGCTATGTACAATCTACCACTTATATAATGTTAACTTTTTTCAAAAGAATGTTAAATTGCTTATGTATAAAATATAAAGATACCTCTAGAGTACGAAATGAAAACGGGGAAGGAGAAATGAGAGAGACATCCATGTTTTTCTCACTATACTTCTGAATTATCTGAATCATTTATTTAAGTACATATTAGTTGGGTAGTCATAATAAAAAGGGAACATGATGGGGAGAAGCCCAGAGGGACATACTTGCACCCACAACAAGAATTGGAAATACAGTAAACCTAAAAAAGTATTTGAAAACTTATATTAAGCTTTTTTATGTTTTGTGGTCATTTTAGATTTTAGCAGGTCTATCAAAAGCAAAAAAAAAAAAAAAAAGAAAAATTAGTAAAAATAAACATCCAAATTCCTGGTGAATTGGCAATTTTGCAAATATTATACTAGAGCATGCACTAAAAACATTAGAATTAAAATGGATTTGAACTGGAAGTTTTTCTGAGATTCTTACACATACTTGACCCTATATGAATCATTTTTTGGAAGGCTCAAAAGAAGTATAGGATAATATTGCCATGAAGTTCTATAATTTCATTTGGATTTAAGATATGTTTTTTCCCTGTTAACACGAATACTTCCAATTTCCTCTAATAAAATGATTATAGTGAAAATAAACATATATAAAATAAAACATTAGAGAATTGAATGACTTACATATTTCAGTAGAAAAATACAGCCGTGTAAAACTATTTCTAAAGCAGCAACTTATATTTAACTCCCAGAGTGGAAAATTATCAATTCTTGCCATGCAGCAACTCAATAAAAAGAAAATGTGCTAACTATGATCTTTTGCTGAGGTGCCAGGTGCTGGCACTTAAAATTTCTTGCTATATGGAAGTGAGATGAAAATTTTTAGTGTGTGAACCCTGTACTCTGTAATTTTAAATAGTCTATTAGTATCCAAAAAAGCATCTTTGGATAAAGTGAAAAGAAATACCTTAGAGAAAATGACTTGTTCAGAAGAACAAGCTGATGGATTTCAGAAAATTTCAACAGTCAGTATAAGCTCTGGATTTTCTCTTGTTGTACATATTTTGTATTCATTTTCCATGTCAAAATATTAAAAAAGCAGTCACCACAATTTTTCTGTAACAGGCCTTTCCACTGCACTGACACCTGCTCTCACCTTTACAAAATGGCCCACTTTCTCAGGCAGCTTTTGACCTGATGCAGACTGCAGTGACCTTTCCATGACTGAGTCATAAATCCCTAAACACAGGGGATGAAATCACTGACAGTGCCTTACTTATGGTGGTGTGAATGCACTACGATAATTGCTCTGTAATTACATGGTAATTATTGACCATTTAAGTACATTTAAGAACAGGGTGAGTACTATGTAATCAAAGGCTAATTATCTGATTATTTCTGTCTTTTAAACTGCAGGCTTACAAGATATAAAAATTGCAAGTAACATGGTGATTAGTCATTGAACTACATGGTAACTTGAAGTATAATTATGAAGTAATCTGTAGAAAATGTATTTGTATTGTGGTTTTCCTGAACAGTAATTGCAGAGTAGTTATATTGTAATACACATTCTATGAAGTGATAACAGAAAAAAAAGCATCAAGACATTATGCTAATAGAGCATAAATAGGCTAACCAAAAATATTACACTATTCATTAAAGAAACATGAATGGGGTTATACCTATTGCAACACAGGTAATTGGTGTGTGGAATTATAATTGCTACAGTTGGCCTATCAAATACAGAAGTGCCATTGTACCTTTTAATTTATAGTTATTGTGTAATTTATTGCATATTTCATTAAAAATACTGTGATAAGGCAAATAACTGGGACAGGTACAGAAAACTGGAAGGACAAAAGAGATGGAGTTCAGAAATTTGTGAATTGCACAAGTGTCTAAACCCAGATCAAGAGTGTAGCTTAATTAAGTTCATTAGCAACTGATGAGGCCCAAGTTGCAGTCATTTACACACCCTCAATGTTTCATTGCTAAAATCATTAGGTGACATGAGAACTGTCTGGATAACTATTTACGATGATGCTGAAACACACTAAAGATGTTTACCTAAACTTATTTTCAAAGTTTCTACTTTAATTTTGAAAAGAAAAGGAGTTCCCCCCAAAATTTATTTGATATAGGCTGATATAAAAACCTCCCGAAGAAAAAAGAAACTGTGGAGTTTTGAAGAAGTGCAAAAGAGAAGGATTTGGGGAAATGATGGTTTACTAATGTGTTTGTTATAAAAAGTGAAGGTCAACTATTTTCTTGAGCAACAGCACTGAAAATGAATAACCTGTAATGTCTATTTAAGTGAGTTACTACTTTTTATTGAGTAACATGATTGAAAACATCAATATGAGCCCTGAAATAAAGATCATGTTGATTCTACCACGAAGTAATTAAGATGATATTTTTATATAACATAGGCATGGAGCTCTGAAATGTGTTATCACTCTCTATGAAAAATGTATTTGAGCAACAGATAAAAATCCATTACATTAGGGTTAAGAATGATTTGACAGCAACCAAAGAAAATGATAATGCTATTAACACTATCAAATACAATTTGGTTACTTTCAAATTCTCTGTTATATTTTTCCACATCATCTTACTGTCATTATTTTTTAGTGTTTGTTTATTTTTTCCCACAGGTCCAGGAAACAAATTTTAGAATATTTATGCATGTTTTATTTTGGATTAATCCTCAACTTATATTATTTTGCCTGGTATGTCTCTTCTCCATGGAATTCTACACTATAATAAATTGCATTCTGAAGTACTTTCAAATACTGTCTTGTACAATTAGCTAGACACAAACATATAGTCAAGTGAAATGTGATTAGTAGTCATTTATGAACTTGTTAATTTTTTGACCTGAGCAGCTACCCATAAAGTGAAATCCAAAATGGACTGGAGCTTCAAGTGTGCCCATCCCCCAGATGGTGTGTACCACACCCATCAGGTGCGTATATGCCCATCCGCTTCTACCCCCTCCCACCTGCCCGACACCTGATGAATGTTATTACTATATGTGCACGTAAGTCTTGATCGATTAATACCATTTTAATGGTGAGTATTTGTGGTGTTTGTTTGTCCATTCTTGCGATACTTCCCTTAGTAGAATGGGTTCCAGCTCTCTCCAGGATAATACAAGAGGTGCCAGATCACCATTGTTTTTTGTGGCTAAGTAAAACTCCATGGTATACATACACCACATTTTATTAGGGATGGCATTTTATCAAGGCTATATTTTATAATGTAACTTAAAAATTATTTAAAATTTCTTTCCCCAAAATGAATTTTTACATTCCTAACTTTGTAAAAAAAAAATTCCATATACTGTTTTATGAAGCACATAAAAAAAAGGGAAGATAATGAATAAAGATCAAGTTTGAGTAATGACTTTTGTCTATCCTGAGGAAAGGGGTTAATAAGTAATTAACATGGCTTGTCATTCTGTATATACAATAATTCATCTCAAATTGCCTCCTCACTTGATCTCTTTTTATAAACCCCTTTATTGAGGCTGATTGATATATAAATAGCTGCGCATGCCTCCCTTGATCACTTCTTAACATTTATAACCTAAAATTTAAAATTCTTGCTTATTTTATAGAGAGGTGAGAGTTGGAAATTGGATGGCATATATAAAACATGAAAAAATGTTTTAAATGAGTTTACCATACAATATTTGGTTTCCTGTGAAAACTTAGATGACATCAAGCTACCCATCATATTAAGACCCTGAGGAGGAATGCGTCATATACAAGACATAGCAAGATGGTTCAAATCTCACCAAGAATAGTTTATATAATTTACAGTCAGACTAAACCTCTCCTTTGTCTTCTTTTTCTCCTATTAATTCATTGCTCTTGTATACAATGTCATTTCCTATAAAATAAAGATGCTGGCAGAAAATATCATAAGTGAATATAAACTAAGTTTCCCAGTTCATTTTACTAGGCTATTTCCTTTATAAACTAACTCAAGAAAATCTACAGTATAGTCAAATAATCTAAATTTCAAGCAAAAAAAATCTGCTATACAATATGGAATAAAAGGATATTACTTTTAGATTGTTTAATGTCATTACCAAATATTATCACAAATATATTATAATTATTTCTATATTTCCATATTGGAAAATACATATATAAGTCAGCTGGGAGTATAACTCAGTGGTAGAGCATTTGACGGCATACAAAGGTCAACTTGTGCCCCAAATATACTTGTCTATTCCTTGAAAAATTGTCACACCAAAGGGAATATCTGCTTTCACCACATAAATCAAAATTTCACTGCAGGCTATAACTAAAACAATAAAGACAACAATAAAGAAATTAAAAGCATCCAAATTGAAAGAGAAAGGAAAACTATGTTTTATTTTCAGGCAACATGATCTTATATGTAAAAAATCTCAATTCAAGAGCCCAACAAAAAAATTACTAGCATTAATGAATGAATTTAGCAAGGTCACAAGAGTCAAAATACTCAAAATCAATGTAGAAAAATTAACTATATTTCTATATACTGGCAATTAATAATTATATAGTAAAATCAAGAAAATAAGTCTTATTTGTAATCCTTCCTAAGAGTAAAATATTTAGGAATATATTTAACAAAAAATTGGAACATTTTTATGAAGAAAACTATAAAACTTTTCTGAGAGAACTGAAGGTCTAAAAGTGAGAGACTTTACTGAGATAGTAGTTCTGAACAAAACAACCCATCAATTTTATAATATCCTTATCAAAATATCAGCAGATTTTTGCCTGAAAAGTCAACAAGTTGATCCTATACCATATGTGGAATGAGAAAGAACCCAGAGGAGTCAAATCATTTTGACAAGGAAGAACAAAATTGGATGAGGTACACTTCTTGATTTAGAAACTTATTGAAATTACCCTGTCAGAAGAACAAAAATAACAGGAATAAATAGACTGAAGAAAGTGTACAGGACTTGTGGGACACCATTACGTGAAACAATAAATGCAGTATGGGAGTTTCAAAAGGAGAAGAGATAAGAAAGGAATAGAAAGCATATTTTAAAAAATAGTGACTGAAAACTTTCCAAATCTGGGAAGGGAAATGGACACCCAGATTAATGAAGTCCAAAAAAGCTCAAATAGGTTAAATCTAAAGAGGTCTACACTGAGACATATTATATTTAAATTGTGAAAAGTCCAAGTCAAAGAGAGAAATTTTAAAGCAGTAACTGATCACAAACAAGGCAATACTTATAAACTATCAGTAGATTTTGCAGCAGAAACTTTGTAAGCCAGGAGAGAGTAGGGTGATATATTGAAAGGACTGAAAGAAAAAAAAATGACAAGCATAAATACTATACTTAGCAAAACTGTCCTTCAAAAATAAAGGATAGATAAAGACTTTCCCAGATAAACAACTGAGGAGTTTATTAACTAGACGTATACCCTACAAGAAATGCTAAAGGAAGTACTCCAAGTTCGAATGAATAGATTCTATTCTGCAACATGAAAATATATGAAAGTACAAATCTCATTTGTAAAGGTAGATGTATAGACAAACACAGACTATTCTAATACTCAAATGGTGGCATGTAAATCACTTTAAATTCTAGTATAAAATTTGAAATACAATTTTATAACCACAAAAATTTGTTAAGGGATAAACCATATAAAAAGAAGACCAAGAAACATATGAAGAAACGCCCAACATCTCTAATCAGCAAGGAAATGCAAATTAAAACAACAATGAGACACCACTTAACTCCAGTGAGAATGGCTTTCATCAAAAAGTCTCAAATAAATAAATAAAAGAATAAAAAAAAAACACATTTCAATAAAAAGTCCCAAAACAACAAATGTTGGCTTGGATGCAGAGAAATAGTAACTCTTATACAGTGCTGGTGGGACTGCAAACTATTACAAACTCTATGGAAAGTAATATGGAGATACCACCTCAAAGAACTAAAAGCAGAACTACCATTTGATCCAGCAATCCCACTACTGGGCATCTACCCAAAGGGGAAAAAGACATTCTATAAGAAAGACATCTGCATTAGAATGCTTATAGCAGCACAATTCACAACTGCAAAGATGGGGGAACAACCCAAGTGCCCGTCAATATATGAGTGGATTAATAAAATGTGGTATATGTATACCATGGAGTACTACTCAATCACAAAAAACAGTGGTGATCTAGCACCTATTGTATTATCCTGGATGGAGCTGAAGCCCATTCTACTAAGTGAATTATCACAAGAATGGATAAACAAGCACCATATGCACTCACCATCAAATTGGTACTAATTGATCAACACTTATGTGCACACATGGAAGTAACATTCACTGGAAATCGGGCAGGTGTGAGGGGGAGGAGAGGGTGGGTATATTCACACCAAATGGGTACAGTACGCATGGTCTAGGAGGGGCACACTTGTAGCTCTGATCTGGGCGGTGCAAATGCAATAGATGTAACCCAAACGTTTGTACCCCCCAAAAAATTTTGTAATAAAAATAAATAAATAAAATAAAAATTTTGTGTTCATCAAAAAAGAAGTAAACTCTGATACCAATAACAAGAAGTGTGTGAGTGAGAGTAAAAACATAGAGATTTTATATGTAATTAAAGAAAAGTTGTTAGCAGTTAAAAATAGACTATTAGAATTAATAAGTTTCAACAGAGCCCTATGATAACTATAAGAAAAATATATAGTATATACACAAAAAATTAAAAGAACAGAATCAAAGTATATCACTAGAAAAAAAAATCATCAAACCACAAAAAAAGAGAGCAAGAGAAGAGGAGAGGAACAAGAAAATTACCAAATAGGAAACAATGAACAAAGTGGCATAGTTAATTCCTGACCTAACAATAATTACTGTAAATGTAAATAGGTTAAATTGCTTAATCAAAGGACATAGAGTAGATGAATGGATAAATAAAATTGACCCAACTAGATCCTCTCTACTGTAGATTCACCTTAGATTTGAAGATGCACATAGGCTGAAAGTGAATGAAAGAAAAAGATATTTCATGCAAATAAAAACCAAAAGAGATATGAGCTAGATATGTTTACATCAGACAAAATAGACTTTAAATAAAAAATATCTCAAGAGACAAAGAAGGTCATTATATAGTGATAAAATTCTACAATAAAGACACCTGCACCCGAATGTTTATAGCAGCACAATTCACAATTGCTAAGATGTGGAAACAACCCAAATGTCCATCAATTCATGAATGGATTAGTAAAATGTGG
>CM052437.1:126850008-126870406 GCA_028533085.1 Varecia variegata | reverse complement strand
ACTCACCAGAAAATTGGTTTCCCTGATCATCACCTAAGTGCACATTTGGGAATAACACCAATTGTGTATTGGACAGAGGTGGGGGTGGGGGGAGGGGATGGGTGTATACCTACATGATGAGTGTGATGCGCACTGTCTGGGGAATGTACACGCTTGAAGCTCAGACTCGGGGGAATGGGAGGGACATGGGCAATATATCTAACCAGAACTTTTGTACCCCCATAATAAGCTGAAATAAAACAAAAAAAAAAGATGTTTTGAAAAAAAAAAAAAAGGATCAATCCACCAGGAACGTATAATAATTAGAAATATATATGCCCCAAACATCAGAATACTTAATTATATAAAACAAACATTGACACATCTGAAGGAAATTACAGGCAACGATACAAATATCGTAGAAGATTTCAATACCCAACTTTGAATAATGGATAGATTATCCAGTCAGAAAATCAATAAAAAAAACAGTAGATTTGACAACGCGATAGACCAATCAGACCTAGCAGACATATAGAAGATTCCATCCAACATGAGTAGAATACATAGTCTTTTAAAGCACACACAAAACATTCTCTAGGATAAGCCACGTGCTAGTCTCAAAACACATCTTAAAATTTAAGAAGATAGATTACTTCAAGTACGTTTCCTGATCACAATGGAATAAATCTAGAAATCAATAGCAGAAGGAAAACTGAAAAATTCACAAATACATGGGAATTAAATAACAAACTCTTGAAAAAAACATTGAGTCAAAAAAACAATCAAAAAGAAAATTAGAAAATATCTTGAGACAAACAAAAATGAAAATCTCATACTAAAACATTTATGGAATACAGAAAAGGTGGTACTAAGAGGGCATTTTTTAGCAATCAACACTACTTTAAAAAGAAGAAATATCTCAAATAAACAACCTAATTTTATACCTCAAGAAACTGGGAAAAAAAAAGAACTAAACCCAAACTTAGCAGAAGGAAGGAAATACTAAAGATTAGAACAGAGAAAAAAAATGAAACAAAAGAAAACAATAGAAAAAAATCAACAAAACTAAGACTTGGGGTTCTTTAAATATAAACACAATTGATAAATCCTTATCTAAAAACAAACTAAGAAGAGAGAAAACTCAAATAAATAAAATAAAAAAATGAAAGAGGAGACAATACAACTGATGCCACAGAAATAGCATGTGCTAATAAATTTGGCAGTATAGAAGGAATGCATAAACTCCTAGAAACAACCTATTAAGACAGAATAAGGAAGAAACTGAAACCCTATAAAGACCAATAATGAATAAGGTGATTGAATCAGTAATCAAAAATGTACCAATAAAGAAAAATTCAGGACCAGAAGGTTTCACAGGTGAATTCTACCAAACATTTAAGAGATTTAATACTTCTTTTAAAACTTTTAAACCAATCTTTTAAAACTTCTTCTAAAAAATAGGAGGTAGAGAATACTTCCAAATTCATTTTATGAGGTTAGCATTGCTTTGATACTAAAACCAGGCAAAAATACCACAAGAAAACTACATCCCTCATGAACATGGATACAAAAATCCTCAACAAAATATTCAGAAACCAAAATCAACAGCATATTAAAACAATCATGCACCATGACTAAGTGAGATTTATCCCTGAGATGAAAAGATAGTTCAACATATGCAAATCACACGTGATACACAACATTAGCAAAATAAAGGGCAATAATAGAATAATATATCAAAAGATACTGAAAAAGCATTTGACAAAATTCAACAGTCTTTCATGATTAAAACCATCAATAAATTAGGTACAGAAGGAAATTGCTTCATCACCATAATGGTCATATAGGAAAATCTCACAACTAAAATCATACTCCACTGTGAAAAACTGAAAACTTAAGATCTAAAACAAGGCAAGGATGCTCACTCTTGCCGCTTCTATTCAGCATAGTACTGGAAGCTCCAGATAGAGCAATTAAGTAAGGAAAAAAAAGGCATCTAAATTGGATAGGTAAAAGTAAAATTACTCTGTTTGCAGATGACATTATCTTCTATGTAGAAAAACCTAAAAACTATAATACAAAACTGAGAGAATTAACAAATTGAATGAAGTTGCAGAATACATAATAAACACAGAAAAGGAGTTGCATTTCCATACACAAGTCACAAGCTATTCAAAAATGAAATTAAGAAAACAGCCACATTTATAGTATCACCAAAAAGAATAAAATACATAGGAGTAAACCTAACCAAGAAAGTCAAACACTAGTTAAGTTGAAAAGTATAAAACCCTGATGAAAAACATAGAAAAGACACAAACAAATGGAAAGCCATCCTGTGATCATGGATTGGGAGACTTAATATTTTTAAAATTTTCACACTAGCTAAAAGCAATCTACATTTTTAGTGCAATCCCCATCAGAATTCTAAAGACATTTTTTACAGAAATTCAAAAAAAAAAAACTAAAATGAATTTGGGACCTTTTCTTACACCATACACAAAAATTAATTCAAAATGTATTAAAGACTTAAATGTGAGATGTGAAACTATAAAACTGTCAGAAGAAAACATAAGGAAAAGCCTTATTAACTTTGGTCTTGTCAATGTTATTTTTGGATATGGCATCAAAAGCACAAGCAACAAAAACAAAAATAAACAAATGAACTATGTCAAACTAAAATGCTTCTGCATAGCAAAGGAAACAATAAACAAAATGAAAAGGCAATTTTTGGAATGGGAAAAAATATTTGCAAAACATACAGTTGATAAGGGAGTCATTTCCCAAATATATAAGGAGCTCTTACAACTCCTACAACGCAATAGCAAAAACCAAATAATCCAATTACAAAATGGACTGAGGACTTGAATAGACATTTCTCCAAAGAAGACATAATAATGGCTGTAAGTTTATGAAAAGAAGCTCAACATTTGCATCACAGAAATGCAAATCAAAACCGCAATGAGGTATCACTTCACACCTGTCATGATGACTACTATCGAAAAATATAAGTGTTGATGGGGCTGTCAAGAAATTGGAACTCTTGTGTACTGTTGGTGGAATTTAAAATGGTACAGCTTCTATAGAAAATACTATGGAGGTTCCTCAAAAAAGTAAGAATAGAACTACCATATGATCTGACAATCCCACTTCTCGGTATATATCCCAAAGAACATAAATCAAGATCTCGAAGACATATTTTCATATCCATGTTCATTTCAGCATTACTAACAATAGCCAAGATTTGGAAACAACCCAAATGCCCATCAACAGATAAATAAAGAAAATGTGATACACACACACACACACAAACACACACATTTGGTAAATGCAATATATATATGTAATATATGTGTGTGTGTGTGTGTGTGATATATATATATATATATATATATATATATATATATACACACACTGGAATATTTTTCAGGCTTAAAAAATAAGGAAATCCTGCCATTTGTGACAACACGGATAGACCTGGACATTATGCTAAGTGAAATAAGTCAGACATAGAAAGAAAAATACAGCATGATTTCTCTTACATGATGCATCTAAAACAGTCACATGTGCATAAGTAGACAGTATAATAATAGTAATTACCAAGGGATGGTACCAAGAGATGGTAGAAGTGGGATACGAAGAGTTGTTGTTCAATGAGTATAAAGTTACAGTTATGCAAGATGAGTAAGTTCCATAGATCTGCTTACAACCTAGTGCCTATAGTATTAATAATAAGCTATGCACACTTAAAAATTTGATAAGAGAATAGATCTGTTAAATAGTCTTAACTCCAAAGCAACAACAAAAAGCAAAAGAAAGAGATACAAAGAAACTTTTGGAGGTGAAAGATATGTTTATTACCTTGATATTGGTGATGGTAATGCGAGTATATACATATATCCAAACTCACCAAATTGTACTAATTATGTGCAGTTTTGGTATAACAATTACACCTCAACAAAACTGCAGGGGAAATGAACCAAATCCCACACTGCCATGTTTTCCTTGTGCTAAGGCATGAAATAAGATATATGAAATTTTTGTAAAGATTAGTAAAGCATAACAAGTAAGGCAAAAAATAAAACTCTTTTGTGGAGATGTTTGCACAACTTTATCAATTTACTAAAAATAATCAAACCATATCCTTATAATAGTTCAATTATAGGGTATATAATTATATTTCTTAAACCTGTTTTAAAAATAATGCTGAGATATAAAACTTGAGCAAGTAACTTACAACTATGGTCTGCAAGATTTTTAAAAATCTCATTTGTAATTTCAAAAATTCACGTAATATACAATCTTCTTGACAGCCATGGTAATTCAGTAATGAAAAGCATAGTCCTAGAGGCACTACCCAATTCCTTGAACAGCACACCAAAAAGTTTTACACTTAGTATGTGTCCTTTGTTCACCTTCATACTATTGATTTGCTTTAATACTTAATCAAGATCCAGAGGTATATATTTTACCACTAACTAAATGTACGCAGCATGTGGATTGACTTTCAGGTGTAACCACCTCAGAGTGTAATCCTTAGGTCTTTTCATTACAAATTACAATATACCTTTTTAATTCTCCATAATCATTTGCAAAATAGTTTTGACTAATCTCCTATAGCATGAATTTTTCATGTAAGATGCAGAAAAACGTCATTGAATATTTTTCTCTCATTTATGTAGCACCATTTGTGGACTCATCACATCACCAGTTTCACTTAAATGAAATATTCATTAGCATATACAGACCCTGCACTTGGTCTTTCAAGACATAGTCAATGATATTATGCCAGAGTCAATAGCATCATTTGATAAAGAAATATTCCCATATATCACTTTTTTGGTATAACATTTGTTATTAACCTTGCAAATGCTGTTATAACACTCTCAGCAAATGTGACGTATTTACTGTGAAGATGCAGTTTTAATGATGCCTTAGAAGTGCTTCTGATCTTTTCCTTGCCTTTGGCAAAAATAATAATAATTTATTTTATAAACATTGTATTATGATTGTTCTGAAATAACTCAATTGGTTTACCAGAGAGATTACTGTGCTTTGTTTGAAAATTAAACAAAAGTTCATGCCCCAAATTGGCAGAGATGTCTAACCTAAAAAGCTCTGGGGTAAGTTTAAAAAAATCATCAATCCAATAAAATCTCATTTTAAAAGAGTTTTATCTTCATAATTCCCATCATATTTTCTGTTTTGGCTGCTTGTACAAAGTCATTACACTTGCTAATTTGCTTATGTGACAATATCAGATTTACCTTCCACATTTGTAATATAGTTTGGTCGACTATTTGAGTTACAATTTTATGAGTAATTTTATCATTACCTTTATATTCTAGAGGTTTATATTGAGCTTTTGCTTCGTTTTCTATGAATTGTGGATCAAATACAACATAATAGTAATAATAACAACTACATATTTAAAACATACAAGCAGTAACTATGCAAATGATTTGAAAATATTAGCTGAGAGAAAATTTAGCCTGTTATATGAACATTTTTTGAGACAAATTGATTAACACTGTCTTTTTAGCATTGATAGAACCTTTCAAATGCAATTATCAATAGGATGGCAGAATATCTATGAAAATTGTAATCAATCTTTTCAAATGTATGCAATGTGTATGAGCAAAACTACATTGTGGTTGCATCTGAAGCCACCACACAGCTTGCTGACATTTGACAGACTACAAAGATCCACTCGTAGTTCATTATTTACACTTTGAGAAACATCGAATTAAGAATATTGTCTGCTAAACTTTGCAGAGGTCCTCAACCTATGGTGAGTTGTGTAATTATTTTGCTATAGATTACAATGTAATAATAATAGAAATAAAGGGCACAATAAATGTAATGCTCTTGAATCATCCCCAAACCATCCCTCCTCTCCCCGGTCCATGGAGAAATTGTCTGCCATGAAAATGGTCCCTGGTATCAAAAAGGTTGGGGACTGCTGTAAAAGGTACAAAATTACAGCCAGATAGGAGGCATAAGTTCTAGTGTTCTACACCACTGTAGGATAACTACAGTTAACATAGTTTCAAATAGCTACAAGGAAGGTATTGAATGTTCCCAATACAAAGAAATGATAAATGTTTGAGATGATGTATATGTTAATTACCCTGATCTCATCACTATACATTAGATGTATCAAAACATCACTATGTACCCCCATAAATATGTACAATTGTTATGTGTCAATTAAAAAAACAAGAAAAAAAAGAACATTGTCTGTTTCTTTTTTTTTTCAAGACACACTCACATGACAAGTAATGTCATGTCCACAGATTTGTGATCCCTTCACCAGTGAGAGTAGATAACAACTCAAGCGTGTGGCAGTTGTAGTGTTATGGTGATAATTATGCTTCTATGTAAATAAAAATGGAGATGAAAATCATTCACAAATATAGATCAGTGATCAACACCAATTCACTTGTGTGGCACGCCAAAGTGCCTCTAAACTGGATGAAAAGATTTGGCAGTGCCTTAGAGCCCAAATAAAAAAGTGACACTGTAGTCAATATATCCTGCTACTTGTATAACACAACAAATGGTATAGGAATGAACTGAGTCCACTGAGGATAAACAAGTAATAAACAGATGAAATATCATGGAGATGCCACCACAAATGCATGTATAGAACAGCACTTCTAAAAGTAAAATTTTTGTGTAATAGAGGTCTTATTTAGAAAGAAAAGATTGATAGTTATTTGTAGAGAGCCACAGAGAAGCAACCTAATCTAAAAATTTCCCAAAGCACATAAATGATGAATTCTCTGACTCAGTCCTAGACTACTTTCTTTTACATTCTATAGGCTTTTTCTAGCAATCACATCCACATCAATCTATTCTCAAATTTATATCACCTACACCCTTTCTTCTGTGTTCCAGACCTGTGCTTCCAAGTTGACATTAGTAAGGCAGAGAATGCTGTGAAGTGATGATGATTTAATAGAGATTTAAATCTCAATGCCAAATTCATTACCAAATGCTGTCAGTTGTCTCTTTCATCCTTAGCACATTTAGATATCTAATATTCCCATACATATAATCTTATTCTATTTTTTTACATTATCATATCACTAGAACTCTGCTATTTTCCAGACTTGTTATTGGCCTTCTTACTTGCATTTCTATCAAATTTAAATAAAATTTTCTGGCTGCTGTCAGATTATTTTTCCTAAAACACCACTCCTTTCAAATGATCAATTGTTTTTACAGAATCTTCCAATGGTTCCTCATGAACCATTCATAATCTCCACATTCCTTATAATTGTTTTCAAGGTGCTTCATGCTGCTCTTTTCTAACTCCCGTAGGATCATCTATTTCACCCCTGGAGGAGTCTCTGTCAAGCTCAGTGGTCACCCTCCCCTAAACATAACTTGCACTGTCTGTATTCTCCACTTCATAGCTTTACTCACATCATGCTTCTTGTCCAGAAAACACTTGCACACTAAATTTTCCTATTTAATACCTACACTCCCTTAAATGAAAAAGATTTTCTATATAATTTTACTAGTTTTGCATTTCACTACTTTGCCTGGTCAGCTGAACCAACCTGTAGCTGCCTGCCCTTGCAGTGGCAAAAGATTCAGACATTCAAGTATGAATATAACAATTCTGCCTGCCAGTGGTCCTCGCAAGCGTTCTCCATTGAGAAGGGTGTCAAGTGGGACTAGCTGCCTGAGACTGACTGCAACCATGCCTTCCCTCTTCCAGCAGATTGCCAGCTCAGTTACCAACTGCAGGAAGAGGACTTTGAGGATTTTATCTATTGTAACTCAAAGAAAATGTCCTATCTCTAAAGCCACACTGCTCCTAAGTCTGTGTTTACCCAGATCCTAGAGAGTTGTGTTTCAGCTGACTTTGCTGAGATGGCTTTGAAAAAAGTGTATAGGCTCATTTGAGCTATTCTGAGATAAAGATGTGTCTTTGTGTGTGAGCTAGTTTCACACTCCTGGTTGTAACATATTGCTTGTCCATGTCATCTTTTATTCCATCTCAAAACTGTTAGAAATTGAAATAATTTCTAAATACATAATGATGAAAGAATGGCCATTTTATTAACACTACAGCATGTAAAATATGTTTATAAAGAAAGACCAAATTATATTAGCATTAGAAGGCCTACCTGAATGAATGAAAAAAAACAAATCAGTATTTGTACTTTGAGAGTTCCCCCCAATATCAGTTGTATGCACTTGAAATAATTAATCTCCCTGAACTTCAGTCTTCTTTTCAGTGAAATGAGACAAGACTTGTAGTGACTTGCTCACAGTGGTGTTCAGATAATTAAATGAAATACTATTTGTAAAGAATCCAGTACAATGTAACTCTCAAACACAGAAGCTCAGTAAATTATAACTCATTGTTATGGCCACAAATTTAAAAACCAAGACTTTGTAAGCTCAGAAGGCATTAATTGGTTAAAATTTCTAGAGAGAA
Organism: Varecia variegata; assembly: GCA_028533085.1. Classification (NCBI taxonomy): domain Eukaryota; kingdom Metazoa; phylum Chordata; class Mammalia; order Primates; family Lemuridae; genus Varecia; species Varecia variegata. The sequence continues at coordinate 126,861,975 of CM052437.1, read as the reverse complement.
AGCTACTTTGCAGACACCTGCATATACCACAAGGATTTCAGAAGGAGCTGAATGGTAACACAATATAACAAATGATGGATAGAAACTTAGAAAATGGAGTATATCATGTATACCTAAAAATAATTTCATAACATGAATAGATGAACTAAAATTTCATTTTCATATGCTATTAAATATGACATTGCTATTAGTTTATAATTTTTATTCTTCTAGAATTCAGTCATTAATTGTGAGAATTCAGATCATCATAACTAAAAATCTTCCTTGACTTACAGCTATAAGACAATCATTTGTTATGTAAAAATCAAATATATTTAGGAAATTTCAGCAGAACGCCAGAAGAAAGCTTTTGAGATTAATCCGGTTATAAGATAAACGAATTAAAAAAACTCATTGTTTAAGGACCTTGAGATAGAACTAGGTGAAATTACTGAAAATATGAACTAAATTCATCTAATAAGAATTACACAGTATACTTTTCTTTGATTTTGTGTTTTCAAATGCTTAGTAGCACAGTAGTGGTATTCATCAGCCTTGAAGATATTTCTATCAAGAGATACATTAGTTATAGAACAAAGTGAATAAATCTAGAATATAGTTTCATTCAGATAATAGAAAATGAAATATTCTTTCACTCAAATAATAAAAATCATTAACACATATTTATAAATTCACTTTTTGTGTATAAAAATGTCAATAACATCTTTTATTCTCACATGTCTCTAACATTGCTGATATGCAAGTCAAAATTCAGTGTCTAAAGGAAAACAATCAAGTTATTATTTTCCAAAGAAAAAAATCCCTAAATTAAATCAGTCACAATTATAATTATATGGATAGTCAAAAATATTGGGGTCTGGATAATAGTAATGATAAAAACGTGACATGGAATGTTTTTTACAAGAAAATTCTAGCACAGGGTGTTAAATTCCTTAGCAGAGTTGTTTTCTCTTTTATAGAAATCCATCTTTGCTTTTCAGGCCCATCACGCTGTTTTTCGCCGATAAGTGAGTTATTTCTCTTTCTCTGCTTTCTAGGCTTTCTCCCAAATGTCAATTTTCCTTCTCATTCACTCCCACTTGTATTTTTACTGTCAGATGCTTCTTCATGTCGATGCCAAAATGTTTTTTTAAAAAACAGTTTTTTAAACACTCCCATTTTCTTTATACCTGCTACTACTTTCTCCTTTTTATTACCATCCTCTTTAACCTCCCTCATTGCTAAATGTTTTATTTCTTTGTCAATTTTTTTCAAAATTTTTTCTTTTTTCTATTTCTTTCTATGCATCCATGCTAGGATAGTTATTAGGGTTGTTTGCCTATATTTCAGTTCTCTTCTCCCTGGGCAGTCTCAGAAATCAGGAGTAGCATGTTCCTTGCTTTAGGGAAATAAAAAAGTTAACCAAAATAATGCATGTCATTCCCAATCAGATACCTTTAAGAGAGAGTATGTGGTTTATCACAAAGTTGTGGAGTTGTGGAGACGACATCCAATTGTGGATCCATGAATGAGGATGATGTGATCAGAGAATTCTGGCAATATATGCTAGACACATAGTAGCTTGAATAAAAAGTAAACTGTTGTTGCTTTTAGTCCACACAGATTTTGGAGTGTTTTTTGTTACCACATTGTAACAGAAATTGATACAGTACAGGGAGAGGCTGCCATGATGGAAAAAAAATGAATATATGTAAAAGTGGCTTAGCAGTTGGGTCTAGGGTGGTACAGAGTTAGGAAACTATCATCAGAGGCAGTTGGAAGGAAGGTGATGACTCATGTTATATGTTGGTGGAACAGAAGTGAATCATGTACTTAAATATCTTGAGCTCTAGGATAAGAGGTTGAAAAAATGGACTTAATGCACATAGGTTGCCTGTGGTGGTATTTGGCAAAGTATGTCAAGAAATAAGTGAGCACAAAAACAACCTGGAGAGTTTACAAGCAGGGACAAAATAACATATAGATAATAGAGAGAATTCATTAGGGCTGGAAGAAGAAAATTTTCCTTAGCCCTATACAGTAAAAGATAAATTTGAGACAGCTTTAGAGAAATAAAAGTAGATTAAAACTCAGCTTTTACAAAGAAAATAAGGTATAGATTCATACCTATAACTAGAAACTTCAATTTAATAAATTGCCTCAGGACAAGGATATAATTCATTTCCATTGTTAGAACCTCTGAAAGATTATGGCACAAGAGAGAAAAGTTAGGTCAATGACTTGAAACACAGTAAATTTGTTCAACTGCAAAAGATGACTCAGGGAAAAAAAAAGATTAAAGATGAGGTTCTCCCCTTTAGATCTAACTCATGAAAATGTCCTTAAATACAATGAACTATGGGTATGGGTATTGGTCTATGTTCTTAACTAAAATTAAACAGATAAGGAGTCAACTAAGCTTTTGAAATACACTGCCAAAATCACGGACCAAAAGAGATTCTGAATCTACAAGACTTGAGATAAGCCATGGAGCCTCACAGTCTGTGAGCAGAAAGTACACTAAGGAAACAAATTTTCTCAAAAAGGACGTGCACTACCACATGCCTACATCAAATGTGGCCAAAGAGGAAAATGAAGCACACTACAGCAAAGGAACTACAAGGAACAAGGGACAATGAAGCTTCAAGAGACAAGATTAAAGGCTTAATCAGCTTCCACCACATCTCAGAGTTGGAATCTTTACAATATCTGTTCAGTAGAATTTAAGAATTGCTACAAACCACAGTCTGCTGGGAGACTCCCATTCTTTCTCTTCTTGGGAACATTTATTTTGCTTACCTTGTTCCTGATCCATCATCATACATGGGGTGAGAAAGAGGATAGAAAATTTTTTGGTTTTGGTCCTAAGTCTCTAGCTTAATAGAGGCCAGGAGAAGAACTGATGTAGACAACTTCTATCGCCTCCCAAAGAAGAGACAAGTATAACTGAGCGGAACATATGGACTTTGGCCAGTCTGTACAGAATTTACTGGGACCTTAGGGTTAACTCCTTTTATTAGGGTATGAGTGTACTAGGTGTAGGGTAGGATTAAATATTTTCTAACCAAAGGAACTGACTCTGATAATCACTAGACATGTTCTCCAATCTCCAATATTCTGTTTTTTCTTTTAATGGGTACATGATAAAAATAAACTTTCCTGTTCTCTTGAAGTTACATGTGGCTGTGGACTTCCTTTAGCAATTGAATGCAAGTGCAAGTGATTAGTGTCAATTTTAAGCAAAACCTTTAAAAGCTAGTATTGAATTAATCATTTCCTCATCCCCCTGCCATTGTAAAGGGAGATATTCCATATGAGGAAAGCTCTATCAACCTGGGTCATTGAATTATTACAACCAGAACAGAGTCCCTTCTGCTCTGGGATGGATACTTAACAAGGAACAAACATTTGATATTGTTTTTCAGCCCAAAGATTTTGAAGGTTCTGCATAATCTCAGCAAATGCATATTCTTTTTTTTTAACTTGTTACTCTGCTTTTTGTCTAGTAAATCTTTCTTCTATAAAAATGTTTACATGTCAGAAATAACAACTCCATGTTATTGAAGAATAGACTAATTCTCTTACTTGGATATTTTTCATAGTTTGTCATATCTTCTCAGCTAGATTGCAAGCTTCTTTGGAGGAAATATCATTTATTGTGATACTTAAGTAACATTCACACCACCAAGGAAAGTTACTTGTATATGTATGGAACCAAACCAATCTGAATTAAATTTTATTTGAATGATTTTTTCACTTTTTTTTAAAAGACTGCCAAAATTTTTAAATGACTTCTAGTGAGCAACTTCTCAGCTGGGCCTGTAAAGCATCCCTCTTCCTACTTCTCATAATAAAACCCTTCTTTACGACGGCGAGCATATTTCCTGTGGCTTAGGTAGAAATACTCTGGTTACTATCACGCCATCCTCTGGCACGAGTGTAACTCAGGCCATTTCTGGAGCAGTCAGGAATGAGTCCGCGCAGGGCTGGCTTCACAGGCATGGAACTTGTGCCTTCACACAGTGTCCTACCTTCAGGAGAGCCTCCTCAGAATCGGTTTAATTCTCTACCACTTCACTCCTAAAATTCTTAACAATTTTGAGTAAGGGACTCTTTATTTTCACTTCACACTGGGCCCCACAAATTATGTTGCCTTTCTTGAGTGCGTGTCTAAAACTTTTTAAAATCAAATATATCCCTAGGGTTTTCTGTGTGAACTGGGAGGTATTATAAGATTGTGTCTGTCCACTATGAATCTAGAACTTCAGACAGCAAATTTTTCCACTAGGTCAGGTGAGCCAAGCATACCCAAAAAAGGAGGAAGAAATTGAATTTAGACAATGTCATTGGGATCCAGCTAGAAAAGAATTGAGTTGAAGACAAACTGAACCAAGAGATGCAACAAGTAACATGGCATTGATGATGTTAGCTTCTAAATCCAGTCTAAAGACAGAAACACTCGTGGACCGGTTGTATAAGTAAATATCGTCTCCTTTCAGCTTAAACTGGCATGAGTGGGATTTTGGTCATGTGAATCCCAGGGAGTCCTGATTAAAACATGTTTTATTTCTGTACTTAGCCTCATATTTTTCTCTACTTTCCAAAAATATTCTTAAGTCTCAAAGCACCATACTTAACACAAAATAAGCTTTCTTTTGGTTAACTAATATTCATCACAATCATTGAGTGTCTAAACTTCCCATAAACTCGGTGTTCAATATGGAGTGGTCAGTATGGAATAAAAATTTTGGAAATAGGTTTGAAAGGTCAAAAATTCCTTTCTCCGTTTCTTTTGAATGTTTCTGTACTAACAGATACTCAATGCAGACTGAATGCTACACCTCTGCTTCTGGCTTAATATTTACTACATATACCTCCGCATCCTCAAAGGATCCAAAATAAACCTGCTACATCATGTGCCAGTGGGAACTAATCTAATGCCAGGAAATCAGGTTTTATTTTCAAATTTTTCATTGCTGTGCATACAATGTAAAGGATACACATTTACTTTTGTCTTTCAAATGGAATAAAATGAAAATGTATGACAATTATATTATGATAATATGGCTAAAATATTAAGATGAATTGTTAATCATTACTTAGCAAATTACAACTTTCATATGGAGAAAATAATACCTTACATATATAATGAATAATATTACACTTGGGCTAATATGGTTGTAAGTTAATTATAGACTACACAGCTGATTTAGTTTCATTTACCTAAGGAGCTGTTCTGACCCTGTTGCAGATTAATTACATCTTCAGGAATACACTCTCATTTATCATTGTCACTTGCAAGCATTATAGCTCTTAGCAAGAGTGGAGGGCTTTTTTTAATGTAAAAAATTCCTTAGCTGTGATACATTTTGCAAGTTTAGTCATTAAAAACACATGACAGCTAAAACCAGGTAAGATTAAATTAGCTATGGAACATTAAGAAAGTTCATGTCCTAGAAATTAAATGACTGTATGAAAATAAAAATTCTGTTAAAATCATTCATGTCAGACAGAGGTCTCTCCTACATTTTATAGCATTTTTTAAAAGATCCCATGCTTTGAAAAGTATGTATGAAAATGTCTGGCAAATTATAAATTCTTTAGCAACACATTAGGCAGCTTGTTAATATTCCCATTTTCTAAAATTGTTAGAAATATTTGAAAGGATAACATGCTTACCTCTATATTTATTTAGAAAGCTTTATTTAAATTATGGTGGGAAATCTATATTATTTGCTTTTATCTAAAAATGAACATGTTCTTAATTAAATGTGAACAAGAGAAAAAGCTAAAGAAATCTATCCGTAGCTTCAAATACAGCAGAATATTTATTTAATCATAGGTAAATAATCATTTAATATCTGTTTGAGAATTGCTATATGTCAATGTATATACAAACAGTAGATATACTCGAATAATTTACATTCCTTGACTTCAAGGAACTCAGATTCTAGGGAAAGGTGGACCAGCAAGCACGTGACTAAAAAGCAAAGTGTAAAATGTGATTAATGTTAAATAAAGATATGTAACAAATAATATGGGATATACAAAAGGTACAGTAAGCCCAGTTTGGTAGGTCAGGCAAAGGCCTGAGTTCATTATTCAAAAACGGACAGGAACTAGCCTTGTAACTTGTGAATGAGGAAAGAATGGGTGTATTTGGGGAAAATTGGAGGAGGAGGAGGAAAAGGACAGTTTCATCCAGAGTTGATGACAGAAACAGAGGAACAGAGTTAAGAAAAAGCATTTCAGAGACTACAGGCAGTTTCTGGAAGTGGGGTTGGAGATGAGGCAGGGCCAGAACAGATATGACACTTGGAATTCATCTGGATGCAACAGCAGACCACTAGAGCCATTATTGAGTTGAGGAGCACAGGTCTGAGGAATCCAGGCTGGAAGCACAGACAGCAACGAGGAGGCATGGTAATAGTGCTGATGAGAGGTGGTGAGAGTCAGAGATACATGGGGGTCTAGAAACATAAACGTAGAAGTGATTTAGAGAAGAGTCAAAGAGGCAATCAATAGGATCCCTTTTAGTTATGGGGATTTTTGAAATGCCAAGAAAAGATCTAGATGGGTGTTCTAGTAAATGCTGTTCTCTGCATGGAAAGTGACTGAAATCATAAAGAGGTGTGAAATAACCCAAGGAAATGCAGAGAAGAAAGAGTAGAACAGAAAGACAGTCATGGGGATCATCAGCATGTGAGGGACATATGAAGTTAGAAAAGTCCCTCGAAGGTGATATGGACCCAGCAAGGTGGTCAGAGAATGACACATTGTAGAGGGTGTGGGGTTGTGGAAGCCCAAGGAAGTAAGAAAAAAAATTCAAGAAACAGAAAATGAGTCAAGGTTAAGTGCTGCAAAACATTCAGAAAGAAAGTACTATTGGACTTGTTAATTTGATGTTAAGGGTGACAATAGAGAAGTTTTAGGAATGTGGTATGGGAGAGAGTTAGTAGAGGGACAGCAGAAGCCAGTTTGCATTGGTTCGGCAAATTGGTGATCAAGCAGTAACACCTAAAAGTAGTTGTTTTACCCCTAGAAATTACCTGGGAATAAAGATTTCTTTTTTTTAATTGATATGCATTGTCCATTTTATTCTTCCCCCAAATCTGTATAGTTATTTTTAAATATTCAATTTCACATTTTGTATTTTATTTTAAATTAAATATTACATTTTACCTTCCTCAGAAATCAGAAATTCTTGTTAATAATCAAAACCACTGTAAACTTTTTGAGTGATGAAGAAATGTGGGTAAAAGTAACTCTTAAAAATGATATTTAATCTGAACATTTTTAAAAGATAGAATAGTTACATGGTGAAAAGAAAAACGATTAAAAATATTCACCACTAGTTGTTTAATAAACAAGTATTTTTGAAAATTTATTAATAAAATTAAAATAGCAATTTTGTTACATCCTCTGATTCAATAGTCTAGCTTGGGGTTTTTAGTTTTAGGGATAAAAATCAAATTATGGTATTCATTATTGGAAGGATCTGTTTTGAAAAAAAATGCTATTATTTTCTACTTGATACTTAAACCATAAATTATTTATCATTCACTTGAGATTAGGGGAACTACTAGTTATTTTTCTAAAAAAATTTATTTACTAAAGAGTTTAATGTGACTGAGTCAATAAAACAGAGACAGTACATAATTGTAAGAAAATAGGTGGAATTATATTTGCAATGAAATTTTATGAGTAAAATAAATTGCTTTGAGGTAAAATTATCAAGTATTTTAGCTTAATTATCTTTCTGTGATTGACAATTTACTTAAATAACATAAATCTTTCTTGAGATAAATAACCAATTTCAGAAGCCAATGTCCTACTAGACAGCATCTTCCAAAAAGATACGAAGTTTATTTTCTAGGAAGAATATTTTACACCAGTATAGCATTAATGTCACCATAAATTAGTTCTTGTCATAAAATGAGAAAAATATAATTCTTAATACTGTCTTCTGTAATGAGCATTATAACTTCACATGATTACTATTATGATCCATAGCTCTTTAATTTCTTAAATGTAGAATCCAACTTCCTCAGTTAGGAACCACATAACAATTACTGTCATTAGTATGATGACAGAATTATCTGTAGATCAATAGAATTTTATCAAAACAAATTTAAATCTAAGTAATAAAAGAGTGGTACCTTGTAAAAATTAAATAATATTTATAATAGAGAGGTAGCTAAAGTGGACAAATCAAAGAAAATGATTTTAAAGACAGATTTTGATTATGTTCAGAGGCTATCTATGTTGACCTCACGACCAGACAAAAAAATTCTACCTTTGTAATCAGTCTGTGAACATTACTAAATTTCTATGGCTAAGATATTTCCTATGTGTTTTCAGAAAATATATAGGAAAACGTGTAATGTACGAAAGGGCTAATAACTGGAGAAATTCTGTTGCTAACTATTCCACTAACTTGAAATTTATGGTTATGAGAATTAAGTAGTCATATTTTTCCCATGCTGGCAGAATAAAAGGCTCTTAGTGACTGACGAAGGCTGAAGGATATTAAATCACAACCATGCAAATATCTATTTGATAGGGCATTTGGGTGGTAATATATATGGTGCAGTAAAAGTCCACTCGACTTTGTCAGCTTTCTTCCAGATTTAGGGAAGATTTCCTCAGTGAGCATAAACCCAATTCCAATTTCAGAAAAACTAAAGTGGATAAGGTTTTCATTTTCATGTTGGCTTTCACTTTTTACACAGCATGTGATACTAATTTGTTTCTGGATATGTTCTACAAAAACTGAAGGACCTTTCCAGAAGCCTTTGCAATTCTTATTGCCTTGCTTGTTTCTACTCACAGTGCTGACTTCTGTATTGAAGAGTGTCCAAATTGGAACTTACTGAGATGATTAACAGCTGCTACAAAATCAATACACTATGTAGGGAAAACAGAATTGGGCTAAGATGGTCTTACATGAGCACTATTTTGTGGCTGAATATCTATTGATGTCAGTGAGCCAAATATAATTTATCTTGGTAGAAGCATTTCCATGGATATAATACATGGGCTTTTCAGACTCGGCCTCAGAGACCTAGGAGGTGGGGAAGATAATTCATATGTCTTAATTATGCATAATTATGCATATTCTCAGTTGCAAAGATGATCACTGTTACACTTAGTAAGAAATGGGTTTGCTTAAATCTTTCACTATTTTAACATTCATTATGTTTGAAACACTAAGTCATACTATTATTGCTACTGCAATCTGTCTCGAAGTGAGTCTTAATTTTTTTTCTCCACAAATTAAATTGAAAGGCAATACAGATGTTTGTGAATTTGGTTTATTATACCCTGATGCTCTACTTACAGAATGGTAAGGTAGTTGCTAACATATGCCCTAAAACTCTATTATGTCTATTTTTTGAGGGCTAAATATGCTTTATAATAACTTAATATTATAGTAAAAACCAGATAAATATGCTAACAGTTTAAAAGAAAATAAATAATTCTCTGAACCATTATTTATTTGTATCTCTTCTAGCCACATGCAAGGGAAGACACATGTGTAATGTTTTAACTCCAATATGCTAAAATTCACACTTCTTTTTGGCACCATGTTCATCTTTGTATCCAGTATAATGTTTATGTCAGCAATAGAGCAGACAATAAATATTTGTGGAATGAAGTAATAAATGAACTCCTTTGTAACTAAAATACTAATGCATATTAGTATACTAAATGCCTGTGATAACTCAATATTTTGAACTTTTTATACTAATGTAAGTGTACCATCAGAAGAAAAATGTTTATTCAACAATGCCATTTATAAACCCCAGTAAATGACCCATAAAAGGTATATTTTGCTAATCTTTTTAACTGGATTATTTACTGGACAAGAAAAATATCAAATTTAAGGGGATTTAATTTTTCTTTTTTTGTGGGGCAGCTACCATTAATTTGACTACACCCTTTGCATATTAATTATGGAATCTCCTTTCTTTTTTGTACAGTGGGAAAAAGTGAATGTTTTTGAACAGGGAGCTATCACAGAGGACTTTCTGGAAAAGCCACAGCTATCAACGAATCAGAAACCTAGAAAATAAAATTAATGAGCCAATGTTCTTAAGACTAATAGAGAGGGCCTTGAGATCTTTGGGATGTGTAAGGCCTAATCTCCAGATGGAAGACAGCCAAAGAGAAAGTCCAACTTTAAGAAGCAAATGGAAAGAACAAGTGAAACAGAAGAATTTGCCATGGTCAGCTCAAACAGCTCAGCATAGATGAGTTTTATTGTGCAAAATGCATCAAATGATGTAGTATGGAACAAAAAATATTTTCCACCTAGCAGTGAAATAAAGACATTATGCAATGTGCATCTCTTAGTCACTTTCCATCATAGTACCCTGCATTTTTTCCTTCAAAACACCCATCACTATTTGAAATTCATTTGTTCGTTGTGTTTTAACCCTATGAAAATGTAGACTAAATGAGAATTGAAGTTTTGCCTTCTGTATTCTCCCATACTGATTCTCATTTATTTTCCAATACATTAAAAAATATTGAGCAGTGACACTCATATAAATAAGAAAAAATAAATAAAACTGTTGTATAAGTGAAAGAAAGGAAAAGACACAATGCATGAAACAAAAAAGAAGCAGAACAGCAGCTACAGTTATGTCTATTCACTTAAAATGTGATCCAAGCAAGTAAAACCACATCCAATCTCAAATCATTATTAAAACAATTCAACAAGAAGCAGGGTTGTTGAGCAGGTTAAAAGCAAATATTTGAATGGGAATGTAAGCATCATGGTATGGGCTTACAAATATTTAAATTCCTTTGAATAATGATGTCAAATTTTAAAGATTACCCATGGTCCCACCACATTTTTAAATTACATCGATAAGCGGAAGTTTCATTTCTCTCTGTCTCCCCACATGCCAGAAGTGAACATTGTTAACATTTTGGTATATATATTTGTGGGTTCTTTTATATGTTCCTAGAGACAAAGCTACATAAAAATACTCATATTTGATTACAATTATTATTCCCAAGATTTACTGAGCACTAGTGTTAAATGTTGTAAAGAATTTAGAAGTCCCTTACTCATTTAATCCCCACAATTTCCTGAAGGTAGTTTCTATACTGTCCCTTTTCACAAAAGGATAGAAAACAATGCTAATTTAAGGAAAATTTGCTTTTGTCAATTAACATTATATTTTTGGGACCTTTTTTCTGGTTATATATCATTTTCTTTTTTTTTTTAATTAATAAAATTTATTTTTTAGAGTAGTTTCATGTTCATAGCAAAATTGAGTGGAAAGTACAAAGGGTTCCCATATACTCCCATCACTACACATGCACAACCTCCCCTATTACCATTATTTCCCAACAGAGTGGTACACTTGTTACAATCAATGAACTTACATAGACACATCATTATCACCCAAAGTCCATAGTGTACCTTAGGGGTAATTCTTAGTGTTGTGCATTCAGTGAGATTGACAAATGTATAATGACATGTATTCACCACTGTAGTATCATACAGAATAGTTTCCCTGCTGTAACATCCTCTCAGCTCAGCCTATTCATCTCTCCCTCCCCCTAACTTCTGGTAATCACTAATCTTTTTACTGTCTCCATAGTTTTGCCTTTTCCAGAATGTCATATAGTTGGAAACATAATATGTAGCCTTTTCAGATTGGCTTCTTTCACTCTGTAACATACATTTCAGTTTCTTTTTTTTTTTTTGAGGTTAGATCTTTTTTTTTTAATATTTATTATAGCTTATTATGGGGGTACAACAGTTCTGGTTAAATATATTGCCCATGCTCCTCCCAACCCCCCGAGACTGAGCTTCAGGAGTGTCCATTCCGCAGACAGTGAACATCACACTCATCATGTAGGTATACACCCATCCTCTCCCCCATCCCCATCCCCCCGAGTCAAATCTTTAAGCGTGTCCATTCCCCAGACAGTGCGCATCACACTCATCATGTAGATATACACCCATCC
>CM052437.1:126814897-126849508 GCA_028533085.1 Varecia variegata | reverse complement strand
TGTTATCAGTCCTTTATCTGATGTGTAGTATGCGAAAATTTTTTCCCACTCCGTGGGTTTTCTGTTTACTCTCATGACTGTTTCTTTGGCTGTGTAGAAGCTTTTTAATTTAATCAGGTCCCATTTATTTATTTTTGTTGTTGCTGTGATTGCCTTAGGGGTCTTCTTTATAAATTCTTTACCTAGGCCAATATCTGTGAGAGTCTTTCCTACATTTTCTTCAAATTGATAAACTTTTAGGTTCTTCCTAACTGTATGTCATTAAATATAATTGGTACAGTTTAGGCTTTTGTGTTCTTTTTTCCTATGGAATAGGTTTTTAGGGATTAATGGCTTAAAGGGTATTCATATTTTTTAATTTTAATAGGCATTATATTATGATTCAAAAGATTATTCTAATTTATAGGTTCCATCATACAATATGTGACCACTTTTCTTATATATTTATTTCCATTAGGTATGATCATATGATCAATCTTTGTAAATTTTAATAATTGGAAAGGCAAAGTATGGTAATCCACTGCATAATTTTAAATTTCATTATTAATTAAAAACATTAGGAATCTTTTTATCTGCCTATTCATTATAATTATTTCTTATAGTATATATTTTTATCAGATTTCTTAAATTAAAAATGTCATTTTATTTTACTAACTTCACCTTTCATAGTCATATTGGAAATATTTTCTTTGATATTTGTGCTAATGTATTTTAACATACATTTTTTAAAATGAAAGATTAAGAAAACACAACCATAATTTCTTTTCTCTTTATGGATTCTAGTATTCTCATTTGCCTTGGACAGTTTCTCCTACTCCAAAATAATAGCAATATAGTTCTATATTTTCTTCTAAGTGTATTGCTTCCATTTGTATTTTTAATCTATTTCATGTATATTTCATATGGCTATAGAGTAGAAATATAAATTTATCTTCATTCAAATGAACAATCAATTTTGTCACCTAGTTTTATCGTGTACTTTACCCAATGATCTGAAATTTCAACAAGTAAAAAATATTAAATTCCCTATATATCTATAGTTTATTTTAGTCTAACTTTCTATTCTATTCTACTTATCTATGTTTGTGCCACCATATTTTAGTTACAGTAACTTGGTAGTATTTAGTACATGGCAAGGAAATTGGCCATTGCAGGACATTAATTATTTCAGAATATTATAAAGGCATTTTTATCCAATTGCAAATTACAATTAATCAAAAACAACCACCAGTAATCCTATTAGAATTCTCAGTAGCAATGGACTAAATGTGTAAATTAATTTGGGGAGACTTGATTTCTTAATAATATTAAATCTTCCCATACAGGAAATGAATTCTTATTATTCAGGTCTTATTTTGTAACTTTGCATAAATTTTTTAGATTTTCTCATATGAGCTGGGATCTTTCTTATTAAATGTAAACCGTGGCATTTTATAGTTTTGCTTGTATTGTTAACAAAATTTTATTGATCTTAACACAATAACTTAATATTATAAAGGAAAGTAATGGCTTTTTTATGTATCTATCTAGTATTTATCACCTTAATTTGCTATGCTAGTTTTATTTTTAGTTCATGCATATTTACTATAAATGTAATCATCACCTTCAAATAATAATAATGCCTCTTTTCAATATTTGTATGATGTTAAAAGTTTTTGCTATTAAATTAGTACACTTTTTTAAATGTTGACTGGGAAAATGATAGAAGAATCTTTGTCTTCTTCCTGATTTTATTTGGAATGCTTCCAGTATGCCACTACAAATATGATATTAACTATTGATTCATAGGAAATGTCTTACTTTTTTTCCAATTAGTTTTTAATTATAAAAAGGCAACCCTGGTTTTTATTTAAATAATTGTACTAACATTGATCTCTTTTGGCTTTCTTGAAAACAACCCTATTTTGTCAACAGATTTTTGTTCTTAGATATTATACTTAAATTTATTTCCTAATTTTTTTGCTTGCAACTGTTGTATTTATATTCATATGTGAATTTCCTTTGGGGGACTGTGTTTATGAGGAAATGATATTGAAGTTTGCTAGCTATGAAAAATGAATTGGGGGAAATTTTCTATTTTAATCCATATTCTGAAGTTTTTAAAAAATTAAACATTTTTTTTTGTGCTATGAAGAGTAAATTGAATTGACACCAGTTTAGTAGTTCTACTACATTTTTACTTTTTTCCCTTTGGCTATACACTGAAAGCAGTGGCTCTCAAAGTATGATACTGGACAAGCAACATTAGGATCACCTGGAAGCCTATTAGGAATGCAAATTCTTAAATGCCCCCTGACCCATCTGAGACCTCTGAAACAGAAGACCTGGGTGTGGGAGCCAGCAATCTGCATTTTAACAAGCCCTTCACCTGATTCCGATATATGCTTAAATTTGAGAACCCCTGGCTTTGATTTGCTACTTTTTCCTCTTCAGCAAATTTCAGCTATTTATATTTGGATGGAAAATATTCCATTCCTTCTATATGACAAAGTTTATTGCCATATAAACACAGATGATATACTCATAATTATTTAAATATTTCCATAGCTGTGGTTATATCTTCAAATTTATTACACTGTGTACCTCTTTCAGTTAAAAAAAAATATTTGTGCTGGAATTTTTTGTATTCTATTTACTTTTTTGAAGGGGAGGAAGCTTTGGGTTTTATATATCAATATAATTTTGTTGCTTTATTCCCTCTAGTTCTTTTTGTTTTGTGGCTTTCTGTAGCTCTTTCTTAATCTGAACATTTGCTTATTTTTATCCTCTTTAAAAAAATAATAAAGTCATTTTCCCTTGGAAAAGTTAAGGTGCCAGACATACAAACCAACTCCTTGACAAAGTCTGGCTTAAACTTCCAGATTATGGGAGTCATGTCACCCATCACCATCATCATTCTATCATCAGCCTCAACCAACCTTCAGATACATGAGTGAGGCCAGCATAGACTAGCTCCAGATAATCTGTCACTGATGGGATGGCAGAACCACCCAGTTGACCCACAGTCTTGTGAAAAATAAAACGGTTCATGTTCTAAACCACTGAGATTTAGGATAATGATTTATAAGATAATAAATATGCTGATGCCTCCAAATTATCTCTAATCGAGACACTCCATACTTAAATATCCACTGTAGCCCTGACATGTCCACCAATATGCATTTCAATCTTAGCATGTCTTTATATCCTCTACAAAACCTGATTCATATATAAAGAATCCCATCTCAGTAAATGAGAAGACCTAGGTGGTAAATACAAAATCTCAGAATTAGCCTTAATACTTCATTTCCTTTCATACCCGAGACACTGTCGATTCTATTTTCAAAACATTTCTTAGGTCTGCCCAGTTCTTTCAGTACTCATGCTCTCAGTATACTCACCTGTCTCTTGTTTTACTAAAAGATATTCTAAAGTTGGTCTTGTTGCTTCCACTCTTGAAAACCTTCATGTCATTCTGCATGTGGCAACCAAAATGTTTCTTTACTATATAATTCGTTTAATTCAGCTTACTTTAAGTGAATTGCCAGATTAACAAATTTTTTTTCTCCAAAATTATACGGAATTTACTGAATTATACTGAATTTTACTGAAAACCTGCACATTTCCCTTCTGTCTTTTGAGGTTTATGATGATCAAGAATCATTCTTTCTGTTTCTAACCCTATTTATGCCAAGTTTAGTTTTTATTATATTTATGTAATTACATATAAATTGAAAATAATTATGAATTATAATTATTATTTTTTCTAGAAACTAAACCAAATGCTTTAGGAAGATTTGAAGTAAATAGAATGCTGAAACTTTGCTATAGAATTTTAATACATGAGAGGAAAACAATTATAAAAGACTTTAAAATTTTTTAAAAAACCTAGAGGGATTTTACACTTAACTTGCTTCACAAGTGTCTTTTGCATTTTTGCTCCACTTTAAAGAAACTGTAACTGGAAATCATAGGCGGTTTATTATAAAGACTGGTTTACACAACGCAGAGTGTGTAGAAGCCCAGTTAGTGACCCATATTCAAAGAAAGGACATCGTCTGGGCTTGTAAAGGAGAATGGCCAATTCAATAATATTAATAGATTTTAGGCTAAAAGAAAATATTTAAAGTTGTATTTGTGATTTTTATGACAATTATTTTATCTGTCTTTCAATTAATGTCCAACTATCACCTTTGATAGAAGAGTTTCTGCTGGACGTAAATTGGACTACTTCATTTCCTAATTGTAATTATTTAATCATTTAGTGGCCTATCACTTAAAAGACAACCACATCACAGCTTCCAAGAACCTTCAAGACATGGTAGCAGCCATGTCTACAGCAACCTTTCTTGTTGTTTACTCCCAATCTTCCCTTCTATGCTCCAGGCACACTGGCCTGACAGGTCTTTGAAACCAGAAAGCTCTTTCTTACCTCAAGTCCTTCACAAATACTATACCTGCCTGACATGCTCATGACATCTCTTTGATGTCCAGCTCACTTATGTATAGTCTCTTCTTAAATGCATCTTCTTTATATAATCCTTTCCTATCAGATCTAAAGCTGATTTCCCTCATGGTAGCTTTTGTTTCCTTTCACAGCATTTATCGCAATTTGCAAAAATTTTGTATTTGTGCAAGAACTAAATACTTCCTTCTATCATTAAACTCAAAGTTCTAATAATGAGTTGACCTGAATCTTTAATTTATTTTTATGACCCTATGGCCTGGGGGAAAACAGGTGCTTAATTTTTTATTTATTAAACAAATAAAGAATCAACCATAAAAATAAAATTAATGATATATGCAAATTTAGTGGTGATGCCATGGGTGGAAGGTTTTCTTCCTAGAATTTCAGAAATTATCTATAGTTGGCTTTTGCTTCTAATGTCAAGCTATTCAGCATCTCATGATGATCCTCTCTCACCTCACTATCTTTTAAACTTAGTGAATACATATTATTCTTCTATCAGGTTCATTGCCAGTGCTCAAATAGTATCTGGTACATACTGGATACTAAATAAATATCCCTGGATTGATGGACCACCATTATGTCAGAATATCTATTTTTAGAGTTAATTATGATTTCAGGATTGCTTCAAATAGTTCTGGGTAAATTGGAAAAGTATTACAAAGAAGGAATTGGAAAACTATCTAGTTACTGACCAAATATTTTTTCTTCCTCAGTAGATAGAATTCATTTCCTCAGCTTTCTTAAAATTAAGTGCAAGTGATTGAGATCTGGCCAATGAATTAGGAGTTGAAACAATGCAACCTTTTCCAGGTCTGCCCATTAAAAAACAAACACAAAAACAAAAAAAACAACACTTCAATACTCCACTTTCCTGCGTAGTTCAATTGTTAAATAGTGACAGTTCTGTGTATCTAGAGGATGGTGAAGCTACAAGATGAAAGGAGCCTCGGTCACTATTCACAAAGTGGCGCAGAGCCACTTCCTGTTTGTCAATCCATCCTGACCTGTCTTGTGAAGAAGAACTGATTTTTACCTGCTGTCAGATCACTGATATTTTGGGGTTCTCTATACCATCGGTCAACCTACTCTGACTAATACAAGGGATATATCATAATGAATATGAAGATGATACATATCTATCTATATATTTTCTGACCATCTCAGGTTTCCTAAAAATGTAAGGCAAGGTTCTTTGTACATTGTACAGCACTTGCAGTCACTATATGAAGGGCAATAGTTAAAATACTGAAAACACTCTATAGTGATAGTAGAGTTAAACTTTGTGATCACTTTGTAACTAGGTGGCAGTAGAGTTTCTAGAGACAATTTCAAATACACATTATGTGCTTTTTCATGCTGGTGATAACATGGAGTTTAGTTGCCCCCCCCCACATCCTTTCAATGCTTCAATTCCACTATTTTTTGTATATTCAGGAATAGCTTGAGACAGATGATTGGTTTGATTTCATTTCACTGTTTTCTAGGTTCACTGAGTGAGGAAGAGGAATACAAGCTGCTGAGTAGAAGTTGGCCTTGCTGAGTGACATTTGAAGCATGAATTCTCTAGAAGAGTTATTGCTCTGATTGTGGCCCTGAGTGTTGAGCCTTTGTCTTGTTGGGGCAGTAGAAAATCTTACAGGGAGGGCACACCCTGACTCCACATTATGCTCAAAAGAGTTCCAAGTCAAATGGAATGGGACCCTTCAAAACAAAACTCAATCAAAATCCACCTTGTTTGTTTAAGTAGTTCTTATCTATCTTAAAATCATAAATATATTCTATTACACATTCTTTTATTAAGTCCTTTGCCTTTTAAATTTAGTTCTTTTATATATCTGGCATTTGCTTAAATAATGTAAGGTATAGTTCTAACAAAATTTTTCCCTACTGGAAAGCTAGTTTTTGAACATTATAAACTAAGCAATCTGTTATTTAGCCAATGAATTTTTGTACCACTCCTATACTAAGTTCCAATACATGTCTCTCTACTTCCCCATTGATTCATTCATCTATTCTATCATAGCACCATTCTGTTATAATCATCCAGTCCAACTGCAGGATATTTAATTTCGTGAAACAAATCTGTTTTTCCTTATTAAAATAAACTTTAAACATTTATTGAAAAAATCCACATAAACTATTTTATAATATATTAAATTTATATGTAATATATAGTTTGGAATAAATCTGTCATAACATACAGCTCTACTTTTGATTAGTCATAGATTAAATGAATAAATTAATTTGAATATTATATCAAGCATTCTTATATAAGAATAGAAAATGTCTCCATTTATTTGATCTCCATTCATGTATTTGCAGAGTTTTAACAGTTCCTATATAAAAGGTTATGTGTATGCTTTTAATTCCTAGACACTCGTATTTTTGCTGCTATTGTTTTTGTAAATGCCTTGGTTACTGCTAGTATAATGAAATACTATTAAATATTTAAGTTGATTTTTTATATTTGGCAACTTTGCTACACACTCGTATTAGTCATAATATATTTTCAATTGGGATATATATTTTTTTCAATTGGAATGTATATAAATATATATTTTTATTACTTTTGTATTTATTTTTTCTCTTTTTCATTCTATATGCTTTATTTATAATTCTCTACAATTTTTATAAAATCAATTTTGCAATAGGTCTGATTAAATTTTTTCAAGATTTCAGCTTCTAGTTTTGCTAATATTTTGTATTTTTGTAGTGGTGTAATTTTTTCTCATATTGTCTTATTCTATTACAGCTTTCCTTTTCAATTTTTGGAGATTTTGCCATTTCTCCTTTTTTAACTGTTGAGTGTTTTGTTTTTTTTTTAATTTTTTATTTCCGCATATTATGGGGGTACAAATGTTTAGGTTACATATATTGTCTTTGCCCTGCCTGAGTCAGAGCTTTAAGCATTTGATCCAGCAATCCAATTACTAGGCATCTACCCAAAGGAAAAAAATACATTCTATAATGAAGACATCTGCACTAGAATGTTTATAGCAGCACAATTCACAACTGCAAAGATGTGGAAACAATCCAAGTGCCCGTGAATACATGAGTGGATTAATAAAATGTGGTATATGTATACCATGGAGTTCTACTCAGCCACAAAAAACAATGTTGATCTAGCACCTCCTGTATTATCCTGGATATATAGAGCTGGAGCCCATTCTACTAAGTGAATGAAGTATCACAAGAATGGAAAAACAAGCACCACATGTACTCACCATCAAATTGGTATTAATTGATCAACACTTATGTGCACATATAGTAGTAACATTCATCTGGTGTCAGGCAGGTGGGAGGGGGAGGAGGGGATGGGTATATTCACACCTAATGGGTGCAGTGCGTACCGTCTGTGGATGAACATGTTGAGTTTTTGTACTTAAATACAGGTGACTTTAACAATACAGGAGTTAGAGGCTCTGATCCCTTTCACAGTGAAAAATTTGAGCATAACTTTTGACTCCCCCAAAACTTAATTACTAATAGCCTACTGTTGACTGAAAGCCTTACAGTTAACATAAAGTCAATTAATATGTATTTTGTATCTTTTATGCATTACACACCATATTCTTAAAATAAAGTAAGCCAGAACAAAGAAAATATTATTAAGAAAATCATAAAAAAAAGAAAATATATTTACTACATATATATGGAAGTGAATCATCATAAAAGTCTCCATATAATTGTCTCCAAGTTGAGTAGGCTGAGAAGGAAGAGGAAGAGGAGGGGTTGGTCTTGCTGTCTTAGGGGTGGCAGAAGCACAGTAGGGGAAGAGGGTGAAAGTGGAGGCAAGAGAGTTACACCTGGTATAACTTTTATTGAAAAAATCCACATGGAAGTGGACCAGTGCAGTTCAAACCCATATGGTTCAAGGGTCAACTGTATGTCTGTTTGCTAATATCAGAGTTTCTCAGACTCAACATAATTCTTGGCTGTGTGTTTGAGGGGTTGTCTTATGCACTGAGGCTAGTTAGCAGCATCCCTAACCTCTCTACCCACTAGTTACCAATAGCAACACTTCCTTTGTCATGACACTCAAACATGTGTCCAGATACTGACACATGCCCTCTGGGAGAAGGGGAAATTATCCTCTGTCGAGAACCATTGGAAACTGACTAAAAGCATATAAAAAATTGAGAAGTATTTATACAACAAAAACTACTGAACCTCAGATAGCAACTCTGGCAACTTGTGATGTTTCGGCCTTGGGCTCCTTTCTTGACCGCCACATCCCGAGGTGCTATCGTTGTATCAGGGTGGAGCAAGCTAGGAAAGAAAGCAGCTTCACTGTCAGTGGAGCTGACTTGATTTGGAATGGAAGCCAGAAAATCTCCATGACCTAGAGAGTTGTCTAAAACAGTTGTGATTGCTGTGGCAAATGAATAGGGAAGGCCAGTGTCACAGCTGGCTTGAGTTTTTGAAATCGATTAGGGCAAACAATTAACCATCAGACTAGCCAGAAATTTAACAGGAGACCACGGGAATGAGGCAGTCTTAGTGGCCTATGATAACAAGCTACATATTCCTGGCTCCTGAAAAGCTGTATGAATACGCAAGGCTATATACATGCTCAGAAGAGACAGAAGAAAGTCCTAGTTATCTACACAACCTTGGTTAAATGAGAGGCTTTGTACATGAGCAGAAGAGACAACAGAAAGACCCAAATATATTAAAAGCTGAAGCTGATTTACAACTGCCTGAACTTTGAGTGTGTTTCCCAATGAACACATGGACCCAATGACAAAGGGAAGAAGACTTACTGGCTCAAAGTGTTTGAGCACAACCTGGGGCTGATAATGCTTACTCAGCGGTGATCTCTAGGAAACCAGTATTAAAATAAAACAAAAATCAAAAAAAAAAAAAAAAAAAAAAAAATAAGGCAGTAGTGTGTATACACCACAAGTGAGAAAGGCTCCACTCAAGTCGCTAAACAAACATAGGAACAATAACTCCTGTAGGAGAATGAAAATACAGAGTTGTTAAAATATAGTGTGTTCAATTTCCAGTTTTCAACAAAAAAGTAGGAGATATGCAAAGGAATAGAAAAATATGATACACGTTAAAAAAAAATAAGCAAACAAAGAAGGTGTCTGATCGGCCCCAGATGTCAAACTCTGATGCACCCCAGATGTTGGACTTAGCCAAGACTTCAAATCAGCTATTACAAACGTCAAAAGAACTAAAAGAAACTATGTTCGAACAAAAAGGATAGCAGTAATGACTCTTCATATAAAAGTATTAATTAAAGATACAGATAGTATAAAAAAAGGACCAAATGGAAATTTTGGAGTTAAGTATAGTAAGCAAACAAAAAATCCCTAGAGACTTAAGAAATTGGCATCATCCATAATATATAAAGACTAGAAACAACCCAAATGTCCATCAATTGGTGAAGGGATAAACAATATGTGACATATGTATCATAATAGAATCCTACTCAGCAATAAAAAGGAAAACAGTATTCATACAGTTTACAAGGGTGAACCTCAAATGTATTATGCTATGTGAAAGAAAGTCCATATATTGTAGGGTTTTTTTTTTAATAGGATGTCCATAAAAAACAAATTTTAGGGGCAGAAAGCAGAGAAGTTGTTGCCTGGAACTGGGAATAGGAGCCAAGAGTGACGAAAAATATGCATGGAGATTCTTGTTTGAGCGATAAAAATGTTGTAAAATTGGATTCATTCTTTTTCTTTTTTTTTTCTTTCTTTTTTTTTTTTTGGAGATGGGATCTCACTTTCTCACTTAGGCTGTGGGAGTGCAGTGGTGTGAACATAGCTCACTGTAACCTCGAACTCCTGAAATCAACCTCCCCAGTACCTGGGACTACAAGCATACACCGCCATACTGGGCTAATTTTTTAAAAAAATTTTGTAGAGGCAGGGTGTCACAATTGAGACCAGGCTGGTCTTGAACTCCTGGCCACAAGTGATCCTTCTACCTAGGCCTCTCAAAGTGTTAGCATTACAGACCTGAGCCACTGCACCTGTCCAATGGATTAATTTATTAAAATAATTAAAAGTGAAACAAAATGAATTAGTTTGTATATAATTTAAACACCAATGAAGTTGGTAAAAATACTGTTTTTCATACCAATATGAATAGGAGAGTTTCTATGGATCAAGATGAATTACATTTTTCTTGGAAATAATAACTATCATAGTATTAGTAACTATTGTATATGTAGCCTTTATCATGCACCACTCTAAGATTCTTTATATGTATAATCATATTATTTGTAACTCTATGAGAGAGGAAATCATAACCAGCAAGATACAAATAAATAAATAGACAGATTAAATAATTTGCTCAAGGACTCTTACCCAGGTAGTTTGACTCTTCAGTTCATGGATTCAACCAGTGCTTTTTATTCTCTATTAGTCTTTAATAATCTACCAGTGTATGTGTGCACGCACATGCGTGCACGTATGCACGTGAGGGAGATGTGATATGACAAAATTTGCTTTGACTGACATACATTAAATGGAGTGGAATGCTATAATAATATATTTTAGACTTCATAATTGTCTAAATACATATATAACCACTGTTAAAATTATTAATTTCTTAAGGATTAAACTTTCAACAACTCCACTAACAAATGATATTTTACTTTCAGTATAAGATTCTAAAAGAAATAAAGTAAAAAGTCAGCATCATAACTTAGTAACCACTTGAGAATAGTAGCAGCCTTTTTTATAGACTTATCATAGACTTTCAGTAGGTTATAATAATATAACATGGATCTCAAAGTAGGATAAAATTTGATGCAATTTTTTCACATTTTTCCTAATATAGAGCTTTCGTGTTTACTCTAAAACTTGAAAGTATCTTAAAACCATTGTAAGCTTCATTTTAGTAACAAAAATGTTCAAACCAATTACAAATAATATAGTTTCTTTCCTTTGTTTAACACATGAAAAATTTATCAATTGCTGATACTCTGACTTTAAATAAATTCATAAGCTTTATTATTACCTATTGGAAGAGATGTTTTGCTGACATAAAAATAAAACAAATTATTTATAATCAGTAAATTTTCATTGTGTAAGAGTTTTCATACTGTGATTACCCAGGACAGGTAAAAAAAAAAAAGAAAATTTAGTTAAAAATCTTACCACGCCAATGGAAAAGTAATTATTGATGATACTGTAAGGCACTGGGTCTCCCTTCTCATCTTTGTCATTAGGTATGACTTCAAACTTCCACCTGTCCAACATTATTTCTGTGCTGTTTTCAATGTCTTTTAGGATTTTCATCAGATTCTCACCTTCATAACCTGATGGGAAAAAAAATTACCTTGAGAAAATAAATCTAGCCAAATAACAAAAGCTGTATTTACATATGTCTGAGTGTATTTATGCACATATATTATTCTAAAGGTAAATAATGTACTTAAAGCAAATTCTAAAACCAAATGAAGAATTAACTATAATCTCATTATATTCATATCAAGATTTAATTCTTAACTTTAATTTTCAATATATATTATATTTCTCTCTTCTGGTGCAAATTCTTAGTATATCCAACCATCAAATGAACATTTCTACTGCGTAACCCCATAAAACTTTACATCAATATATTCAAAATAGAATTAATTATCTGCTTCCAGATCTCCCTCCTGTGCATCCTATCTCAGAAAGTCACCACCCCCACCCAGTTGAAGTCAAAACCTGCATGCCGTTTTAGTCTTCTCCCTTTCTATCATTCCTTTATCCTCACTCTTCCCCCTCTAGTGATAGACAACAACTTTCAATTTAAGTAAAAGGTCTTACACTTTGTAAATTTGTTTCATTTTATTTTTTATTGTATCTACTAATAGTGCCCTTTTTCTCTTTGGCTGGCTTGCATCTCTTTCCTCAGCATGGTTTTAAATTTCCTAACACAAACACTTCTTTTTGCAAGCCACCCTTCCAATATAATGGACCAGATGCCCCTCTTATGCAATCCCACAGCATGTAGTTCTCAAAACTAGCTTTGCCTTAGAACTAGTACACTGCGTTATAGTTGTTTGTGCTTTTCTCACTACTGGTTCCTCCTACCAGGTCTGCCCTAGAGTAAATGCTCAACAAATCCATTTTTTAATGAATCAACTACAGGTGAGCAACATGTTCTGAAAATAAAGTTATTGCTAATATTACATTTTCTCTATAATTTATCTGTAGGTATACAACATTATAGTTATGACTGCAGCCTAACCTTGGCTATGTTACTGTTTTTGTTTCTTAACCTCCCCCAACATTAGTTTCCTTCCCTGTAACTCCTTAGATTGTTTTGTGAGGATTAAGTGAAATGATGCATAAAATCTCTTAGTACATGAGGCCTAAAACAGAGATTAGAAAGTTCTTAACAATATAATACTACTATGATAACATCAGTATTTGAAATATCATACTAAGTTAGATAATAGCTCTCTTCAAACAGATACACACACATATACAAACATATACATAACTAAACTGATATTTTGAGTTGGAACCGTATTTTCAAAGTTGTTTTCTTTTTTCTCTGTGTCCAATTTTTGGCCTGTAACTTAATAATTTATTTGTTGAACAAGGAAATACCAGAGGCTATGAATCCTCATCAGAGGTGTTAGCATACATATCATCAGATAAACTCACTGGGTTAAAAGAAAAAAGAATGGGCACTCTCATATGCCAACATTCCCTAAGGAAGAATAAATTATATTAAAGGTATATGTTTTCAATTAACTGCTAGAAAGTAAAGGCCACCAGAAACTAGAAATACCCTTTTTGGAGTCCATCCTTACTTCTTATCTTATATAGGTTTAAAAAATAATTATGTGCTATTTAATACATACAACAAAGAGTACAATAAAATGATTACATTAATATAAACATTGAAAGTATCAAATATTATTTTAAAGGATATATATTTTATAGCATAATTTATTTTTTAATTTGAATAGTAATCATATATCTATAAATCTACTCAGTGGCAAAACACTGAATAGTTTAAACTGCATAATTCATAATATTTATAATTATATTTATATTTCAGATGTTTCTTAATAGTTCTACCTCATTCTTAATGTTTAATTTCTTCCTATTTTTTTATATCTTTTAAGAACTGTTAATAGCTTTCCAAATAAATTTTATTAATATATTTTTTCACTACTGAATTAAATAAAATATAGTTAAATATATTCACCTATTTTCCAAATTCTTCTTTTGTTTCAGAATAAACATGATGGTTTTCAGCCATAAATGAATTAATATAATATAGCATGGAAGTGTGTGTGTGTGTGTGTGTGTGTGTGTGTGTACTATACACACACATACATAAGAAGGCTGTTCAGAAAGTATCCAGTCACGTTATATGAAAAATATATTAGCACTGGCTGGATACATCACAGACAGAAATGGTATAAACTTACTCAGCAGAAATATGAGTAAATTATAATGGTTTAAATCAAATGTTGAGTTTGTTTTCAGCCATGTCTCAGATTAATATCAGCACTGTTCAACATAACACTAGAAAAATGTAGAAACAGCAATTAACCAAGAGAGAACATGATAGAAATGAATTCAGTGAAATTTAATTACCACGGCTAGATTGTAGTAGGGTCACTCAGCTTAAAATCTTTACCACTGGATATGTTTTCAGGGATTTTTATGGCTAAATATGAGAAAGGCTGGTTTTAATCAGTCTTCCAGCCAAATAAAAATGAAAAGAGTCAATAAATAAATGTATTTTGAGAATCAGAACATCTGCAGTTCAGAAGCAATTCACACAGACGAACTCCAAACTGTAATCCCCCACTTAACAAATATCTATTCCCTATTTCTTTGTATTTATCTGTGTACAAGCATGTTAAATAATGATACATAACTATAAATAGTATTCCTAAACTCAAGAGGATCATATTTTTAAAAAAGACAAATCAAATCCACTAAATATTCAAGCAAAAGCTTATTTACACAAAAGAATGATGCCACTTTATTTTCATTATTTTAATTTAAAGCCTATAATCACTCAGGCTAAGAAACACAATGAAAACATAAATAATATTTTTCTTCAAGAACATATTATCATAATAACTGAATGCATTTAAAAAGTCACAGAACTTTTTACAAATGAAAATCACATGAAGAAAAGCAACCACAAGTATGTGTAAGAGTGTGCTCCATTTAAAACTCTGTCACTTAGCTCCTTACCCTACACAAAAAAAATTTTGCTTGCAATATTCCTCAAATTTTTGTTAGAGAGACTAATTATTGCCAGAAAATTGTAAACAGATGCTAATTAAGCATTTTTCAAATGCCCTAGGACTTCCTGCGTTCTTACAGTGCTACTTTTTCCAAAATATGGAAATATATTCTTGTAAAAAAAGAGACTTCAAGTCAATATATTTTCCTGCCCTAAGTGAAGCAAGTGATTATTGGTTGAATAAAGTACTTTCTTTTACAAATATTACACATAGTAATAACTATTATGACTACATAAATACTCAGCACAAACACTGTTTAAAGCAATTAAACAGTTTGACATAAGAACCTACAAGGTAGGCATCATTATTTCCCTCAAATTCTCATAAGGAATCTAAACAGCACAATTCTTAAGCAATTTGCTCAAAGTTACACACCTTGCAAGAAATAATTCTACTCTAAAGCAAGTTTCTCTATTAACAAGGTCTAACAAATGGCTTCTCCATTTCCCTAATTGCTCAACTTGGGCATCTTGACACCTTGCTTTCCCCAAATCTCATATCCAATCCACTGGCAAGTTTGATTAGCCTAAACCCAAAAATGTACCTCTCACATGTCTACTTGCCTCATTTTCATCACTAAAACCCCAGGCCATTTTATTGTCTCATTAGGAAAACTATAACAGATGTCCTCATTTGGAAAACTATAGTTCTCCATGTTTTCACTTTTTCTGGCCAGTTTATTTTCCTCTCTCAAGTAATCTACTTTTGAAAACATGTCATTGGGTCACTCTGCTTCTGAAACTCTTTCAAACCTTCACTTTGCACTTCAAAATCAACCAAATAAAATTCTTACCATGATAAACAAATCCCTCATTATCTGGCTCCCGATTATTTTTCCAGACTCACAGTACTCACCATCTCTAACTGCCTGTCACTCCACTGTAGCTTGGGCAATCTCACCAGCCTGCCTTCCTTTAGTCTTTGTGACACAGGATGCTATTTCTCCCTGCTTCTCATATTTTAGGTCCAGCTTACACGTGACCTCCTCGGAGAGGCCGTCTTGACCATCTAGCTAAATAGTTCCTCTCTAGTATTCATTTTTCTGTATCTCTGATCTCATTTTATAATTACATATTTTACAGTTTGTTGATTTGCTGTCTATATACTAAATGAAAATATATATATACTATATTATATACTATATACTATATATTATATATATATATGTAATAAATATATACTAAATGTAATCTCCAAAAGGGTGGGAGACATAGATTTATTTTCTTACTCTCTATTTAGCACCTAGAACAATGCCAACACATACTGACATTCACAGATAATTCATCACTCATTAATAATGTACATATGCTAGAGGCCTTGCCTTTGTCCATGGACAGTATCTTTTATATGATTTTGCAAGAGTCATTACCATATGCCAAAAATAGACTTCTTGATCATATTTGAGATGCTAGCCATTTGCTAATTTAGAAACAAAAAATATAATTATTAATTTTCACATATAAAAGATGCTCCAGAAGAGTGTAGCAAGAGGGCATATATATTTCTCTTCTTTTTAATCAAAGCACATGTATGAACACTGGCAAATATAAGCATCTTATAAGCAATGGTTATATCTTTATTTCTTTAGATTCCATGAGATTTAGCTCAACCCATGAAAGTGCTCTTACTAAAGTCGATCATCCTGAATAGATTATATACTCAGTTTTAGACTTACTCTACAATGCTGTTTGCCCGACATGGACATGTACACAGCTTAGAGCTAGTTGGACAGATATTTATGGAATTGTTCTCCAACTTTGTTGTAAACCAGAGATACTTAGGGAGTTTGTTTAAAAAGAAAATCATCTACTCAGGTACAACCCCCAGAGATTTCCATTCAGCGTATTTTGGGTGGGGTCAGGCCACTATATTTTTAACAAGATCCCCAAGGGCTCTGATGCACACTAAGTAGATACTTTTCAAACTTCTCTAAATGAGTTTAGATGCTAAAAACATTTAGCATTCAATTTATGCTTCTTTACCAAAATTTGTGGTGTTCAGTGACCTTCAGATAAGTACAGCCTATTATAGCGTATTAGTGACTCTTCAAAATATTTTAAGAACTCATCTTGAAATATTCTCCCTTTACTTGCCCTGGTCCATCCATATTATTCCATTTTCAGTTTCTTCAATATGTCAAGCATCTTGCCACCTCTGGGCCTTTGAACTTGATGTTCCCTCTGCCTCTGCCTATGAAGTTCACCACTAGTTTTATATGGCTGTGTCATTATCCAGCCATTAGGTTTCTCCTCTATGTCATGTCCTCAGTGAGGCCTTTCCTTAAACTGGTCATCTGTTTGTTTACTTGTTAGTAGAGAGTCTCACGGTTAGCATATGACTTTATGTGCTACTAGAATGTAAGGTCCTTTTGTTTTCTATTCTCACTTCTGAATGCTAAGTGCAAAACACACTGGCTAGCATGGAGTGGGTCTCAAAAATTAAGTATTTCATTTTTTTTCCTGTTTGTGATTTTACCACACAGCTCATAAATTAAAAATCTGAACATTACCCTAGAGTTCATCCGTGTTTACTTCATTTTCTAAGCAAGAAAACCAAAAGCAGAGAGGGTTAGAAACTTGTCTTTCCCAAGTTCAAGTCTATTATTAGTATCAGCTTAAAGCCCAACACCCACAGTCTCTTTGTCCACTGTTTGACTATAGTTCAAAATTATATATACGATATTGACTACATTTGCTAAAATCATATGGTAGTGGTCACCCAGTAAGGAAATACACAGCTGTATTTTTGGGAGTGGTGGTTGTATACTGTATTTCTGCTTTTGCTGTTGCAGCTGTTTTACCTCCTCCCCATCGCAGGCATCTTGCTAGATCATTGCCGGTCCCAAGAGGCAGAATTGCGACTGGAGGATGCTTGACTACATTGGCCTTTTCTGCAGAATCAAAAAATTAAAATAAAATAAAATTTTGAACTCGGATAAAACAACACTAAATAAAAAGATATCCTGACATTAAATGAAGGAATTCTACTAGGTACTTATAAACCAAACAAAATTTATTTTACATACAATTATGAATTATGGTTAATTTGTATGCATTTGTAGCAATTGATAAAACACAAATATGTATTATTCAGAAAGTGACAGGGATTTTCAAAATTGATGCAAGAGGAAAGCTTTCTAAATATATTAACTCGGATAAAGATTATGGTATGTTTTAGTTATCTCCCTTACAATCCTCAAGGATGCAGGTATATGCAGCATAGTAACACACTTACAGAGATGTGAGTAGGGTGGATGGGTAGGTTCTTATATAACGTCCTTTTGCAAAATCAACTCTAGGTATATTTTACTTGAAGGAATGAAATATTTGAAAAATTGAATGTAAAAGTGAATAAATTGCTAACAATGTCCTTGAATTGTTCCCACCCATGGTGCTGCTTTGTGTCAGAGCAAATGGAACACAACGTTAACAGCTGGATTACACCGAGATCAGCAGGTTTTCTATGAGATTAATCTTTACCTCACATAGTGCTTTGGGTTCAGAGCAGTAGAGATCTCTGCTGCTGACATTCCATATGCTTTTGTTTGAATCATCATATGCCTTGAATTAAACTCACAAACATATATCACTTTCTTTTCCTGAAATTTTTTTTCTCCCTCCTCAGCCACTCAAAGTCAGTGTGTGTATGTATAAGGCTTGAGTGGCTAGATAATTTAGTGATATGCACAATTAAATAGCCAACATTTAGATTTTGAAAGCTAAAACAATCTAAAAATTCCTACTATTTTCACTCTAAAGTCCTCACAAGTCCTCAGACATTTTTCACCTAACTCATTGACTTCTGCAATTCTTGAATTCTGGTTTTCTTCTTAGATAGAGCATATAAATACTGTTTACATCTTTTATTGGAAGGCCAAGATCAGAATATTCACTATTTCTTTTTTATTGAATATTAGTAGATTAAAGTTGTTAGATGCTTTTCAAAAGTGTGGCTGACAACATATATTCATTTTTAATTTAAATATTTTTCAATGTATAAAAATGTGGAATATTCTCATCTACATTAACTAAATAGAAGTTTGTTTCAATGTATATAGAAACAGTAAAACTTATTTGAACCAATTCCTTTTGTGAAAGGGCCTGTTTTTAACAAAAAATTGGTCAATGCAGTAACTGAAATGAGACCTAAAAAAGTAAATACTTGTTTTGGATTTATCTCCTCATAAAGGCCAATACATCATCTGTTTTTCTAACCAGTAATCAGTTTTTATGAATTTATCAAGTTTTTCTAGTGCTGCATACTATCTTTTATCCTCAATCATGTATCTGTTTTGTTTGCTTATAAAAATCAAGCTCTTTAAATTTAACTAGAGAGGCAATATAGAATAAGATAAAGTGTGGGTTCTAATCCAACTCTGTCAGTTCACAGTAAGAAGGCTTTGTTCTAGTTATTTATCTTCTCCAAGCCTTACTTTCCCTATCTTTGAACTTGGATTATTAACACTATCTATTTCACAGAGTTGCAAGGAATAAACATAATTTAGGCAAAAAGCACAAGATTATCAAATAGAATATGATAAATAAAAATTAGCAATGATGATGGCACTGATTGATGATAATGATATGAATGCACACAGAGGGTAAAATTTTGAGACTGCATGTTTAAATAAAGTAAGCATATCTGTGTGGCACAGATTTTATGACAAATGCTAAGACCCTTTTGGGTCCCTGACTAGGGCAAATGCCAGATATCCTAGAGCCTGATTTGAAAACCACTCTGAAGATTTAATAAATACTATGAGAAATGGATTAGATAGAATTTCTAGAAACTTTTAAACTATTATCTCTATTAAAATTTTGAACTTTGGAAGAATAAATAAAACCAGTAAGTAGTATGCACCTGCCAGATGTCCAACTACATTGCTGCTTCTAAAGATATTGACGGTAGCAATAAATTTATAGATAGATAGGATAGATAAAACACAATTTAATGTAATCACTCTCACCCTGGCCACATTAAACATGTGTTTGCATTACCTATGCAATCCAAAATCCAGCCCACGGTTCCATCTCCACCACAAGCTAACACTCTGAAGTCAGGAACATCTCGGAAAAAGTTTAACCTGAAAAATAAGCATGTTATGGTGCATGATTAATATTTTAAAGTGAAAACATTTTCAGTTTTGTCTCCTTAGCATTTTATCATTAAAATACATTTTTATTTTATGAAAACTGTAAAATATCTCGATTGTATTTTATAGATCATTTAAGCAGTTTATAATTATATATTCCAGAGTCTATAATTTTAAAATATTTTGTAATTATATGTTATAGATTCTATAATATATATTTTAATTATTTTATAAACTGTAAAATTACAAAAAGTAAATACACTATAATAAATTTCATTAAGATATTCTCCCAGATATGATCTGCAGTTCACATAATCCAGAATGAACCATACTACATTATTTCATTTAATAAGTGCTATCAATCAAAAATTATCTTTTGAATAATCATACAAATGTTCCTCTTGCATCAATAAATATATCTTTAACAATTTTTTGCTTTATTCATTACTCGGAAAAATTGCTCAGGCTATAACTGGGGTTCTAGCCAACTGTTTTAGTCTTTTCTTTTGACTTGGAGTCTGCAATAGGAGTCAGGCTTCACCTTGTATTTTGACCTGGATGACAGTGTTTTCCACCCAGGAACACTCAAGCCTAATTGCTGGGTCAGCTGTCATAAATACCCACTGCTTCTGCTGATACTGCATGCAGCGTGCTTATTAATGCAACCTACCTTGGGAAAAGTAAGTCACACAGGCGCATAATGTAGCCAGCTATACAGACATACATGCCAATTTTATTGCAATAAAAGAATTGAAACAGGACAGAAACTTTGGAATCTGCTTCTTCCCTTCCCTTACCCCAGAGATAACCACTGGTAGTAATATAATATGCAACCATCCAAGTAATTTTTCTGTATATTTGTAAATATGAATGGGCATATATGAATCTTTATTACATACATTTTTAACACACATAAGATCGTGCTATTCAAACTGTTCATTAACTCGTGTGCTTTTTTACTTAAAATATGTCTAAGTGATTTCTGTATCAGCACATAACAGTTATGTGTTGCATCTTGTCAGATCATGATTTTTAAGTGCCACATCATGATTTATACTAAATGCATGCACTATTATACAAGTGTAAATAAATGATTTCTTTTCATGGACTTTAAATTATTTCTGGTGTTTCACTACTAGAAAAAAAAGTATATAGTTAACATTACTTGGGTGTGTTTATGTAAACATGTGCAATGTGCTTTTGAAGGCTACTCTAGAGGAAAATGTTCTACTACATCTTCACATCCCTCTGAGTCACTCCCACTGTAGAACATGTAAGTGTCCATTTCCTTTCAACCCCAAAACACCACATATAAACAACTTTATGATATTTCTTCAATAATGAGTGAAAAACAACTTCTTGTTATTTTGTAAAATCACACTTCCCTGTTCACTAATGGGTTCACAATATTTTTGTAGGTTTCCTGGAGAGGTATGACTTCTGTAAACAGCATCTTAAAACCCTGCCCCTCTTTTCTATTGAGTTGTCTTTAACTATTCTCTTATAAACTCTTTGCATATTACCTGTGATATTTACATTTAAATTTGCATTATTTAAAAAGAGTTTCATCAAAGTGACACCAAAAGTGTGTAAATGTAATACACAATGTATAAAAATTATTAAAACCCACCCTCTGATAATAATATTCATGGATATTTAAAACATGAAACTTTCATGCATTTCCTTATTATAATGTGGATATTTACCATTTGTTAGATATGTTAAAAGTATTTTCTTAGAGTCTATTACCAGTTGGTTTGCTTACATTATGTATAATATAATATACACCAATGTACCAATTGCCCATTCCAGGAGAATAACATTTCCAATAACTTACATATACCTCTATACTCTTTCCTTACAGCACTGCTCTTCCTAATTAACAAAGGTGAGCATTGTTATGAATACTGGGTTATTATGTGTATACCATAATCAACATATGGCTTTCTGCTTTTTCCAGTTAGCATTCATTGTTACTAAGATGCACCTATGTTGCAGATGAAGATTTTTCCATGTATAGCTAAAGGGTTTTTTTATTTCTACTATTGTGTCAAATACCACTGATGTGAACATGCCTTTTTAAATCTGTATCAATGGGCATTTGAAATAGTTTGTTTTATATCCTTATCAAAAATGAATTCTTGTACAGGCATACTTCATTTTATTGAGTTTAGCAGATACTGCGTTTTTTACATATTGAAGGTTTCTGGCAACCCTGCTTTGAGCAAGTTTATCAGTGCGATTTTCCCAACAGCATGTGTTAACTCCATGTCTTTGTGTAACATTTTGGAAAATATCACAATATTTCAAGATTTTTCATTAAATATTATATCTGTTATGGTTATCTATAATCAGTGATCTTTGATGTTACTATTGTAATAATTTTGGAGTACCACAAACCACATCCATATGAGAGAGAACTTAATAGATCATGCAGTGTGTACTCTGACTGCTCCACCTATCAGATGTTCCCCTGTCTCTTTCCCAATTCTCAGGGCTCCCTAGTCCCTAAGACACAAAAATTTTGAAATTAGGAAAATTAATAACCCTACAATGGCCTCTAAGTATTCAAGTGAAGGGAAGAGTCCCATGTCTCTCACTTTTAATCAAAAGCTAGAAATGATCAAGCTTACTAAAGAAGGCATGTCAAAAGTCAAGATAGGCCAAAAGCTAGGCCTCTCGCACCAAACAGCCAAAGTTCTTGAAGGAAATGAAAAGCACTACTCCAGTGAACACACAAATGCTAAGAAGGTGAAACATCCTTATTGCTGATAAGGAGTAAGTTTTAGGAGTCTGGACAGAAGATCAAACCAGCCACAACATCCGTTAAGCCAAAGTCTAGAGCAGGATCCTAACTCTATTCAATTCTATGAAGTCTTAGAGAGGTGAAGAAGCTACAGAAGAAAGTTTGAAGCTAGCAGAGGTTGGTTCATGAGGGTTCAAGAAAGAAGCCATCTCCAGAACATAGAAGTGCAAGATGAAGAAGCAAGTGCTAATGTAGAAGCTGCACCTAATTATCTAGAAGAACTAGCTAAGATCATTGATAAAGGTAGCTTACACTAAACAAGAGATGTTCAATGTAGATGAAATAGCCTTCTATTGGAAGAAGATTCCAGCTAGGACTTTGATACTAGAGAGAAGTCAGTGCCTGGATTAAAAGCTTCAAAGGACAGGCTGACTCTCTTGTTAGAGGCTAATGCAGCTGGTGACTTTACGTTGAAGTCAATGCTTATTTATCAGTATGAAAAGTTTAGGGACCTTAAGAATTATGGTCTGTCCATGCTCTTTAAATGGACCAACAAAGCCTGAATGACTCATCTGTTTATAGCATGGTTTACTGAATATTTTAAGCCCACTGTTGAGACCTACTACTCAGTAAAAATGACTTCTTTTGAAATATTACTGTTCCCTGAAAAGCCATCTAGTAACCCAAGAGCTCTGATGGAGGTGTACATGGAGATTAATATTGTTTTCATGCCTGCTAACACAACGTCCATTCTGCAGTCCATGGATCAAGGAGTAATTTTGACTTTCAAGTCTTATTTAAGAAATACATTTTGTATGGCTATAGTTTCCAGAGACAGTGATTCCTTTGGTGGATCTGAGCAAAGTAAATTGAAGACATTCTGAAAAGGATTCACCATTCTAGGTGCCATTAAGAACATTCATGATTCGTGGGAGGAGGTCAAAATATCAATATTAACAGGAAATTGAAAGAAGTTGATTCCAACCCTCATAGATGACTTTGAGGGGTCCAAGACTTCAGTGGAGGAAGTCCCAGTAGATATGGTAGAATTTAGCAAAAGAGCTAGAATTAGAAGGGGAGCCAGAAGCTATGATTGAATTGCTACAATCTCACGATTAAATTTGAACAGTTGAGGAGTTTCTTCTTATGGATGAGCAAAGAAAGTAGTTTCTTGAGATGGAGTATACTCCTGGTAAAGATGTTGTTAACATTGCTGAAATTACAATAAAGAATATTACATAATCATAGTTGATAAAGCAGTGGAAGGGTTTGAGCGGATTGGCTCCAATACTGAAAGAAGTTCTAGTGTTGGTCAAATACTATCAAATCGCATTGCATGCTACAGAGGAATCTTTCCTAAAAGGAAAACCCAATTAATGTGGCAAGTTTCACTCTTGTCTTACTTTAAGAAATTGCCATAGCCATCCCAATCATCAGCAACTATCACCTTGACCAGTGAACAACCATCAACATTGAGGAGAGACCCTCCACCAATAAAAAGATTACAATTCTCTGAAGGCTCAGATTACAGTTATCATTTTTTGGCAATAAAGTTGTTTTTGTTTGTTTATGTACTTTTAAAAAATGTAATGCTATTGCACACAAAAGACTACAGTATAGTGTAAATATAACTTTTATATGCCCTGGGAAACCAAAATATTTGTGTGAATTGCTTTATTGCCATATATGCTTTCTTGTGGCGATGTGGAACTGAACCTGCAATATCTCTGAGGTATGCCTGTACATACTTCCTAGGGCTTATGGGAACAGTGCTATGTTAGGAGTAAGGTATACTAGCAGGCAACTTTGCAAAACAATGCTGGCTTGTCTCCCAAAGAAACTGGACCAATGTACAACAAATGTACTCTGTTGAGTCCATCTTCTCTAACACTTGTAATGTCACACTTTTTAATTTCATGTATTTCTTCTTTTTGTGAAATGCCTATTCAAGTTTTTGTCTCTACTTCCTATTCCTTTTGTTGTTATTGATTATCAAATTTTTTACTTGCCCTTGATTTTAGTATCTTCTACAAGTTTAAAGTTTTTTCTTTTACTTTCATTAATGTTAATTTTAATAAATATGAATTTAGTTTTAATTATTAAAGTTTATCAATCTTTTGATAAGCAGCTAGTACTTTAACCAGTCATCTGTAAGAGAAGCTTCTTTACTCAGATGTCTGAAGAGAATTCACACATATTCTCTTTTAAAATTTCAGTTTTACTTTTGATATACAAATTCTTAATTTGTTGTGGTGTGAAGCAAACATTCTTTTATTTTCTTCCCTGCCTCCCTCCCTCCCACCTTCTCTTCCTATCTCTCTTCTTTCCTCCCTTCTTCCTTCCCTTCCTTCGGTTCCTTTTGGCTGTAGTGCAGCAATTTTTCTCTTTATTTTTTATCATATTTTCTTTTACTGAATACAACTTTCTACCATGCAAACCCCATCATAAATCTAATTTCCACATATGCCTGCATTTTTGTTTTTTTTGTATTCTGTATTCTATTTTATTGTTGAATTTGTCCATCTCCACACCAGGGCCACACTCTTACAGTTACTATAGCTTTCTAGTAAATGTATATATCATAGGGTATAACAAATCTTTTTCTTTGTTTTCCTATAAACACTTTAAAGTTAACTTGTCACATTAAACAAAAATTAAAATATGACCAAAGAAAAACCAATCATGATTTTGACTGCAGTTGCATTAAACTCATAAATTAATTTGGGGAGAAATAACATCTGTATAATGTTAATTAAGTTTCCTTACTCGTGAATACAGGATAGTTCAATTTATTTAGATATTCTTTAATGTCCTTCAATAAAGTTTTTAATTTCTGCTTACAGGTCTTACATATATTTTGTTAGATTTATTCTTGGTTGTCTTATACTTTTTGTTGGTATTTTAAATATTTTAAATGTATGTTTACTAATATTAATGCTTTTGTTGCTGATGTGTATAAATATGTTTGACTTTTATGTATTGATTTTATAAACAGTCATATAACTCCTTTTTTTCATATTGCCTGTATTTTGTTTGTATTACATATATATATTCATTTGGATTTCTGTGCATATAATTGTGTCATATGCTAACAACAATGCTAGTATTAGTAATCTCCAATCCTTATAATTGTTATAATATTTTTTTTCTGTTTCATTGTCCTGGACAGAATTCCAATATATTGTTGAATCAGAGTATTCACAGAGAACATTGATACATCGATATCTTATTCTTGAATTTATATGGAATACTTCCAGAATTTGCTCACTTAGGATGATATATATTTGTTGTAGGGATTTTCCTTTTCTTTTTGTTTTCTTTTTTTTTTTTTTTTTTTTGAGACAGAGTCTCACTCCGTTACCCTGAGTAGAGTGCCATGGTGTCAGCCTCGCTTACAGCAACCTCAAACTCCTGGGTTCAAGGGATCCTCCTGCCTCAGCCTCCCGAGTAGTTGGGACTACAGGTGCACACCACAATGCCTGGCTAATTTTTCTATTTTTAGTAGAGATGGGGTCTTGCTCTTGCTCAGGCTGGTCTGGAACTCCTGAGCTCAAGCAATCCTCCCACCTCGGCCTCCCAGGGATTTTTCTTTTTATTTCTTCCTTTTTCTTTTCCTTTTTTTCTCTTTGATTGACACCTTTCATGAGGTTAATGAAGTTCTCTTCTACTATTGTAGTAAGAATTTTTATTATAAACAAATGCTAGAATTTTTTCAGCATCTTCTGAGATTTGATATGATTGCTCTCATTTAATTGGTTAGTATGAGAATATACATTTATATATTTTCTGTATTATTATTCTTCTATGTACCCAAATTGCTCCTTATCTATTAATATTTTTATAGAGAATTGTATTTGGGTTGCCAAAATTTTTTTTAGAAGTTTTGCATCTACATCCATGAACACAATTGACCTACTATCATTATTACTCATATCATCTGGGTGTAATTTTTTATAAAAACTATACTGCCTCATAAAATGAGTTGCAGAGTCTTCCCGCATTTCTTATTTCTTTTTGGAAGTAAGTGTATAATTTTGGAAGTTCCTTAAAAATTGGTAGTACTTACAATTTCCTGGTGAGTCTTTTTTTTAATAGAAAATTCTTAAATAATTTTTAAATTCCTTTAATAATTACTGAAAAAATTCATGTGTTCCAATTCTTCTTAAGTCAGCTTTTGCAAGGTATATTTCTGTAGCAATTTGTCTATCTCTCCTAGGTTTTCAAATGTTTTGGCACTGAAGATTATGAGAGCTTTTTAAAACATGTCAGTAGCTGAAACATTTATCAAAGCTAATTGTTTTTGGTGAAAGCCTAACCATCCAGTTGACTCACCATTGTTCTTCTACTCCATGATGATGTTTCATCTGTTATTCATTCTTGTTTTCTTTTAAAATTGTCATCATTGGTTCTTCAGCAGCATCCTACCCCCAAACATAAACCCCACGTGACTGTCAGACCAGCTTACTCTCTGTAAATTGATTGCTAGTTGGATTGAAAAATTGACCTCTCTTTATCTTAACTTCTTAATCCACTCAATCCATGCAGTTTTTCCTTGAGATTCATTCATTCCTTATTTCATTCATTCATTGAATAGTAGTTTTGGAAAATTATTTAATCATTCTGACTTTCAGTTTCCTTATCTTTAAAATGGAATTAACACCATCTGCTTTGTTGGGCT
This sequence comes from Varecia variegata, assembly GCA_028533085.1. Classification (NCBI taxonomy): domain Eukaryota; kingdom Metazoa; phylum Chordata; class Mammalia; order Primates; family Lemuridae; genus Varecia; species Varecia variegata. The sequence goes on along the minus strand of CM052437.1, from coordinate 126,822,308 downwards.
GTTTACATGCAACGAAGTGAGCTTGCAAATGAATTTTACTATCCATAGGTTATTACTAATTTTTTTCCCCTCGATTAAAGGTAGTATATATGTGTTATAGGTCAGAATGCCTGCCCCTTGTCTATAGCCCCACATCACCCACCACTAGTAGTTTTCGCAGAATAGTCACAAAGAGAATTTTCTAACAAGTAAAGCTGGATTGGATGGTAAGGAGAGTTCTCCTACCTCCAATCTGAAATTGTAGCCAGTGGACAATTGGGAGACCTGCTTACATCATTGCAAACAGAAGGTGCAGAGAAAAATAGCTGTGATAGAGGGCAAACAAATCCAAGAGACTTGGCAAGAGCCAAAGTAGAAGGCTATACATGACTTTTCACCCAGTAAGGCTGCAGTGACCACCAGCTGTGAAGTTCCCACTTCCTGGGTCGCCCTTCCGGTGGGGAGGAGTGAAAGAATGAGGAGTGTCTGGAAGGACATCCCTTTGGTGCAACTTCAGTACTGTGCACTGTACTTTTTACCTCTCAGTTTCAAAAGGTCCACTTGAAGAATTAATACATATAAACATTTAATGATGAAATAATCATGCTTGGCACATTATACTTATGCACATTTTTTGAAATTAAAACTTCAAGTGATTTATGAAAGATATTACTGATGCCTGAGTTTTCAATATTGATCTTTATAGCACTGGTTCTATAAAGTTTACTATTTATCTGCAATAGCTAAATTTAAAAGGGAGCCTATGTTAATATATGGGTTTAGTAACCCTGTGTCAGATACTTTCTTACCACATTTGCTTAACAGTGACCACTAAAACACTTTATTAAAGTTTCAGTTATGAAAGATGAATAAGTTCTAGAAACCTGCTGTACAACATTGTTCCTGTAGTTAGCAATATTGTTTTGTACACTTAAAAAGTTGTTAAAAGGGTTGATCTCATGTTAAGTGTTTTTAACACAATAAAAAAAATAGATGGTGAGATCGTGATGCTTAGTGCCACTAAAAACAAATGTAGTTAATTTCCTCTAAGATTCAGAAGCTCACTTTTCATTTTTAGTAAGTGTTAAGATAAAACTGATACAGAAAAATCATTAGGTTTTCATTTGTACCTAACAATATTATTTAAAAAGCACATCAGAAAAATATTTTAAGAAAGAAAAAAAATTACAGTACTGATTCCAAAATCATCTTAGAAAGTGTCTTAAAATCAGATTTCTTAAATGTCAATACACAGATATTTCTTTTGATTCCAATTTCTAATTTTATTATTCAAAGAAAATAAAATACTGTCATTTATATAATATGTGGATGTATTGGTTAGAAATCAGATTGACTATATAAAAATAAATAAGTGTATGGCTATGAAGCAGTGTACATGTTACACATTTTATATTATACAATGATATTCTTTGATACTTAGAGGAAATCAGTATGAGATTCATATATATTTTAGCATATCAATGCATAGTGAATGCTCACTTTAATTATACATATTCATATTTCTTTGTATTGAAGAAACACAAAACTGAAGGATCAAAAATGACTTTATCATATGTCATCAAGTCTCCTTTTCTTCCTTTTCCTTCTCCTTATTTAGAAAAAAAATAGTTTACTTCAAGAGTTTGTCTTAAGAAAGGTCTGCATTCTGATTTAAGCATTTAGAACCAGAAACAAGCATACTTATCTCTTATTATTCTGCTCAATTCATATTCATACTTGCATGTACACAGTTACATATTATTCTTAAAGTTACAAGATTAGATGTCTTCACAGTTGCCTCAGTAAAATCTGCACGAATTTTCTGGTTTGTGATGTTAGTATTGTTTCTGAAACTATATTTATAGTCTAGAAAACCCATTTTTAATAACTTCCACCTTGTTTAATAGCCAAACTGTATCTATACATACCTTGGTATTATTGATATTATTGCTACTGTATTATCTAAAAAAATCTATGCATGAAGCATTTATGTCCCCCAATTCATTCTATATATATATACATTACAAAAAGAGTTATTTCATCTCTTTTCTATGAATCTTGATAATCAGCTTCAAAGTGATGACTTATGAATTTAATGAGAGTCTTCCATCATTTCCTTTAAGGTAAAGCTAATTATAACCACATTCTCCCATCTCACATCTCACGTACTTTATTTTAACAATAAATTATAAAGTTTAGATAAACTAGGAAATGCATCTGCTTCAACAAATTTGGTTAGTCTTTTGAGATACTGTATGAAAAGTGAATTTATACTGTTTTAGGAGGACAGTCCATGTGGATAAATGGGAGAGTTATTAAAAATGTAATTTGAACTCATCTTTAAAAATGCAGTATAACTTATTGCTGTTACTATCATAACCAGAAATAATTTTCACAGTATGTGAAAAAATATGTATTCCAGTGGGCTATTAATAATTCAAACATTCATTTCATTATCTCTGGAAATTTCAAAAACATCTCTTATGCCTGTGTGTATGTTAGAAGTGAAGGATGGAGAAGGAGAAAGGGAGAGAGACAGAGAAATGACAAAAGAGAGAGAGACAGAAAATGAGAGAATATTTATTTCTGGGAAACCTAAAATATTAACTCATTAAATAACTTTAATATTCTCCCTAGTGTAAAATAACTTTAAAGTAAGAAGGCAGTAAACAATAGGTTCTGTAATGTGGTCTAAATATGTTTTCTCTTTTTGACTAATGTACATAATTCTTTAAAAATTAATGTTAAAAGGAATAGCAAGTTCTTTCAAGTCATTTTTAAATAAATAAAAATTAATATTTAGTTGAAATAGACTGATATTTTATATAAATTATTCTTAATTTCATTAGTATAATAAAATATTTTTATAAAGATCATGTGTTAAAATATAAACTTTTTCTAGTACATGGAAAATAGTCACCATTTAGGATAGTTTAAAAAGATATAATTATAAATTAGTAAAGGATAAGGTTTTTTTTTTTTAATTTCTAGTACAGCTTGATTGAGTTTTGATGAACAATGTTTTGCCTTTTGAGGATTTTGTTCATCTCTCCGACATGATTCTATTAACAACAGATATATGTAAAAGGTCATAAGCTCTGATGTAAGAGGAGAGATTTATTTTAAAAAATGGTAGAAATTTGGTTACATAAAATGATATTTTAAATTAAGAAAGTAATGAAATCTGTGGAATCTGTTATGTATTTTCTAAATTACACATTTATTTTACTAGGATTATATATTCCAAGGTTTTACTACAGAAATATGTATGATATTTGTAATAGTTGAATCTGTAAGTTGACTATTAAATTATATTTTTAAAATTACAGGTATTTTGCTTTAATTTGGGTAGATGAAACCAAAGATTTTTATAAAACACCTTTCTCACAAACAATTTATTATACCTTTACCTACATGATGAGTGCGATGTGCACTGTTGGGGGAATGGACACCCTTGAGGCTCAGTCTCGGGGGGTTGGGAGGGGCATGGGCAATATACTTAATCAGAACGGTTGTACCCCCATAATAAGCTATAATAAATAAATAAAAAAACAATTTATTATACCTAATTATGTTCATCAATCTGAAAAATAATTTACATATTTTAAAGGGTTATCTTGTATTTTATTTCAACTCAATAAATTTAATAAATACTTGTTATTTTTGGCTTAAACTTTTAGATATGATATGAGAATAAACTATCTGTATTTTCATGAAGCTTAGAGTCAGAAGGTTACAAACAACTTTAGAAGTATACAAAAAAGTTGATATTAACTTTTCATAAGTAATATTAGCATGTGAAGTTGGTGTACAACTAGAAATGTACATATTTATTTTAATATTGTGAAGAAAAAAATCTTATTATATAAAAACCAAGGAGCAATTTATATTTTATATTTCATCTTTTCTAAGTAATTTATACCTCTAAATAATTTGTTCAATTATATCACAATATGCACCATTAGGGAGGAAACAACTTTTGTGAAATAGACTCTAGTTTAGACATCTTGAAACAGAATAGTCAGGATCAGAGAGAAAGAATTTACACAAGGAGATATAATGGAAACAAACACACACATCTGTTTTAATACAATTAAAGATCAAAAAGGAAACAAATGCCAGAGAATTTTAGTATTTACTAGATAATTAACACTAGGAACAGTTTCAGTCAATCAAGAAAATCACCTGCTCTTACAAACAAAGTGTTAGAAAAAGCAAAAAATAAAGATAGGATGAAAGAAGAGATGATACAAAAAGAATAATATAAATTGATATGCTAAAGAATAAAAATGGAAAAAAAAGAAATTAAAAGAATAAATAACTGCAGGTTCAAGATAGCAAATAAAATACATATTTTTAAAAAGTAAATCTATTGTAGCATTAGAAAAGTAATAAACCAGAAATGGTGATAAAACTAAAATGTGTAAATCACAAAGGGTATTAGATTAGTGGGGGGATCCTACAGAATAGAGCACCTGGTAAGGCAATACATTGAAAGGGAACCACTGCAATAAGACACTCTCTCAGCAGACCCATGATCAGGGAGCACAGCTAGAAAAAGGAATGGGAGGAGTTACAAGTGAGCATATCAGCCACTGGGTTAAGTGAAGGGTAACATAGTGTGGCCAGAGTCCCCATTCTGAGCAACTACCTGTGGCATTTGCCTTTAGGATAACAGCAGAGGAATAGCTCACTCCTGGAAGTGTGGGTCTGTCACTGGGAATGCAGTGTGGGCCTTTGTATTGGAGAGAGCTCATAGTGATCAAGGTGAAACTAGAAATTCAACACAATTCTATTCAAACTTATTTTGTTTAAAAAACTTGAGACATTAAATATTTTCAACCAAGGCAATTCTATGCATAACAACATAGTCCATAAAAGTATTTGGATATGCTTTCAAAAACAAACAGATACATTGATAGATAGACTTGTTTTGTTTTTTTTGAGACAGGGTCTCACTCTGTTGCTTGAGCTAGAGAGCAGTGGTATCATCACAGCTGACTGCAACCTCAAACTCCTGGGCTTAAGCCATCCTCCTACTTCAGCCTCCCAAGTAGCTGGGACTACAGGTGCGCACTACCACACCCTGCTAATTTTTTTATTTAATGCAGAGATGGGATCTCGTTATGTTGCTCAGGCTGGTCTCAAACTCCCAGGCTCAAGTGATCCTCCCACTTTGGCTTCCCAAAGTGCTAGGATTACAGGCATGAGCCACCACACCCCACTAGATAAGTGTTAATTTAACATATTTGGTAATATTTGAAAAACACAGGCAATCTAAATATTCATCATAATGGGATAGCTAACATAATTATGGAATATCATGCAGCACTTAGAAATAATGAAACTGATCAGTATCTGCTGAAATAGAACAATGCATATCATTTACTTTTGAGTATAAAAAGCAATGTGTAGGGAAATATATAATCTATACTCCAAGTTATATAAAAATTCATTTATCTATATACCTAGCCAACATATATGTGTGGGTATATGAATACATTATAGATAGACAGATAAGAATATGTTAGTTTTTATGTGTATATTAGATTGTTTAGGAAGATATACCCAAACAATTACAGAGGTATTTCCTATTTCCTAAGCAATAATAGTGCTTAAAGAGGAGCCTTTAACTTGTTTTCTAAATTAATTTTTATATATATTAAAATAGAGTAGAGAATAATAGGATGCTTAAAATTGAGAGAGTGAAGGAAACATGTAATGCATGTTTAAAGTGTAGTAGAAAAAATAAAATGAGAAAACAGGGCTAAAATCAATGTTATTACAGTGTATGTACTAGAGCTACAAAGTAGCCATGTTATTAATTATTAATATTACTGCAAATAGTATTGATACATACTATACTATAGTATGTATAGCAGACACACTATATGGTAAGCACATTTTATGTGCTTCAGAGGCATTATAACATTTAACTTCACTTTCCTATGAGGCAGGCACTATTCCTCATTTTACAGATGAGACAATGAAGGCACACATTGATTAAATTATAACATTTTTAATTTGCAAAATCAATACCTCCTCCCCCCAATTTAACTGTGAAAAATGGGAAATCCTAGGTTTACTTGGTTTGAATGGACTTATAGAGGTCTTGGAATCGCTAAACTTTAGAATGCACAATTCCTTAACCCTGCAGAACAAGAGTTACTTCTTTGAAGTCCAGAGAATGTTAAAGAGCAAGAAAAAGCTCTCCTGACTGAGCTTCTGAATTAGTATCAAGACTTTACTTTGTCATGGCTTTATCTACATTGGAGCTGCCTGCATGTGGCTAGCTCACCTAGCCAATAGTCTGATCGTGATCCTCTATTTTCCGTAGTTTGGAGCTGTTTAACAGAGGCATTTTTCTGAACTAAATCCTGTGGTCTGCCTGCTACAGGAAGGCGATTCCACAGACCACGGCTCAGCATTTGGAAACTGATTCTGGCCATCAGGCAGCAAGGCAGATAAAGAAAAATGAATATAATTGTGAGAGCCTTATATTAATTAATTGCATTTTATTAACATTTGTTTAACATAAGACACATGGTATACATTTTATTCTGAGCTTTTAAAAGACTATAGACAATTTCAATACTTCATTTGTAGTTTCTGAGAATGACCTATAAAAACTCCTTTTAAATCACATGGCTTTTGTCTTTAAAAGAAATATGTATAAAGCTTATAGAGGTTTTCACCACTTCCTGTGGTCTACTGCTTATTCTTATGTTGATAGAGAAAAAAGAGGCCAGTGGAAGAAGATGACACTAATTACTTAATTAGGCCAAAGTAACAATGATTTATTTCAGTGAGTATTTGTGATATCAAAATTATATGGTTTATGTCGGAAAAAATCTTATTTTACTACATCTTATATATTAACAATAAAGTATAAGAGAGTGATATTCATTACATTTTGTAAGTACTAAATGAAAAAATCATATTATGATTTCCATTCCTTGTTAACTGGCTTTCTCTTTCCTTTGTAGGAAATATTTTACATTTAACAAGTACAAGAAAGGAGAGTAGTTCTACAAACACATGGTTTAAATGTTTAAGCACTCAGCTTGTGGGTGTGTGTGAGAGAGAGAGTGATTATTGTTGTTATCAGTACTATTAAGAAGATGACAATGTTTAGGAGAGAGAAGTCTGCTTCAAATGGATTGTTAGCTATTTCAAAAAACATTGATTTCTCTTATGTAACTGATATTCAATTTTCATATACTAATCTGGCTGCTGTAGTCAAATAACATTATTTCTAGACACAGCAGGTTGCTTATTTAATTAGTTAGTATTAAGTGAGTTAATGGTAATGATATTGTCCTTGGACTTACCCTGGCATTGGTCCATGTCCAGCAAGACTGTAAACCTGACGAGGATTTAGTAGATACTGGAATTTTCTGTAAATTCTATAAAGGTGAAAATATAGGGGGGG
>CM052437.1:126734157-126807605 GCA_028533085.1 Varecia variegata | reverse complement strand
CAGGTACCTTATCCATGGGTCCTACACCATGGACCCAGGAAACTCTTAGAAGCTCTTAACCAACCAAAATAAGACACTGCACAAGCAGTCTCCAGAGTGTGAGTCATGGATACATTCTATCTTGTAAGACAGCATGCTTGCTATGCATGTGTCTGAAGAAAGCAAGGCTTTGGAAAACCAAGTGAAGATTATGGTTATCTAAATCGTTCAGAATAACAACCAAATGCGATGCAAGAGCCTGAAATAGATCCCGGTCCACTCCCACACTTACCACCAAAAAATAAATAAATAAAAGCTACGAAAAGCATTTTGGGGATAATTGTAGACATTTGAATATGGATGGGAAAATGACTCATATTATGGAATGATTGTTAATTTTCTTAGGTGTGAGTATAGTAATGTCATTTTGTAGAAAATTGTCCTTAATCTTAGAAGATACCTGCTGAAGTATTTAGGGATGAAGTGTCATACTATGTGCAACTTACTTTTCAAAAGGTTCACCTTAATAAAACATATATTATGTACATATGTGTGCATGGTATACATAAAATCTATATGTTGTATATATGTATATACATCCATACACACAGTCCTATATATACATACATATAAAGAAATGATGACAAAATAATAGCAATTGTTGGGAATATACTGGATTCCTTGTGTTTGAGAATTTTTGTAATAAAATTTGGGAGGAAAAATTGTTCTTTCTACCTTTTTACTATATTCTCTAATATAATGCCTAAAAGTGTATAAAAATATTTCTACAATGAAATAAAAACATGTATGTTATCCCGATGAAAACAATGAAGTTTCTAGAAGTCTGGAAGAGAAGGCATGGGAGTAGGTGGAAGAGAAATAATGGGCACTATTTTCATGGAGACTTACAACTCTCCTTTTAAAATAAGGAAACACAGGTAAGTTTCTAGGCTGCTGATAAAGAGGAGCAGAGAGAGACAGAGGGAATTGTTAAAGGTAAATGATAAACAAGAGGTTCTTTAAAAAGCAATATTTCAGATGGGCAGAAACCCACACAGATAGGTTTTCACTTGTCCAGATATGTTCCTCTTGGGTGAGGACCTAATGATGGAGAAACGTAGGTGTGGTTTTGCATTAACAGAGGTCTCCAATGCAAAAACCTACAGGGGCCAAGAAGGTAATACAAATGAGTGAAAAAGATCTGATGTCACAAAGGCAAAGACTATGGCACAATGAATAACAAACATCCCATTTTAAAGTATTAAAAAAAACCAACAGACATTGTGGGATGAAATTAAACCCTACCTGCCACTTTGCCACCACTAGAGTAGAGAATTGGAAATTTATGGATATTCACGCTTGGAGACTTCCTCTTTCTCAGAGCAGTAGAGATATGGGATATGTACGGTTATCTTCTGAGTGCAAGGGAGGTTGGCAGAGAGGTGATGAAATGAAGAAGATAATGAAATAGAGATTGTCACTACTTCTCTGACAATGAAAGCAGTTGAGTAAGGATGAATAACTGGATCAAGCAAAACTGAGTGCCCAGCTGGGGCCAGAAGTTATAAATATGTAAGAGAGAAAGCCACCAGCCCTAAGAATTTTCTGATGCAACACTCAGCCTTAGCCTTCTGAGAGCAACACTAGAAATTCACTCCAAGAATAAGAGTGATGGAAAAACATATATATGAGTTCATTTACAATCAAAATGTGTAAGCAAAAAGTATACAGTAAATTAACATGCCATCAGTAGTTTATTCCTGACTTACAATAAAAAAAACCATGGTATCTAGGTTAAAAAAGGTAGCAATTTAATAGAAAATAAATTCAGATATTGTATTACTTCTTTTTTCACTCTCCTGTACATAATTTTTAAATATCAAGGATGAGCAGACTAAATGTTTTCATTTTTTGAAAAGTATCATGAGTGCATGATTCTAAATGTAATATATTTTTAATCAGAATTAATAAAGAAACTGTATATTTTTATTTAATCCAAAGTGAGATGTGACTACAGAGGAATGTGATTGATTTTATTTAATCAGTATCTTTTTAATATTAAATAGAATACACAGTACAGATAATTAGTTTAAAAGATGCATTTGCCTTCAGGGCACTTATTAAGTTCAATCTAATATCAAAGAATTTTTAAAAATCCTATTATTCTTAAGTATTAGGATATCTCTTGTCTTCATATTTTCTAATGTTTAATCATTTTAAATTGACAATTTAATCCAAATTGTCATAGAACAAAGAAAAATCTTTGGTGGAGATTATTGGAGGTTTGACTTAGTTAAAATGTAATAAGAGCACAGTACTCACATTAAAAGGATCATTCATTATTTCAAGACTACAGTAAAATTAATAAAACTTATATTTCATACCTATATAAGAATGCTTTTATATTTAGAAATCCATGATTGAAATGATTTGAATACCTCTATAAAGATAAATTCTTAACATTTTTATTGAAAATATCTCGTGCCCCTTAAGTTTTCAGACATCGATTACACTAGGTACACCTTTCCTAAATGTTTATTTTTATTTATTTTCTAGACACAAACACACACATCGAGGGAGATGGAATAAAGGGAGCCTCACACTTTCTTCTCTTTAATACCTCTGTACAAAACTCTGTGAATATGCATACAGGTCATATTTGCTAGAGTAAGAATGTAATATTTTGTGAACAATTATAGTTTAAGGATAGTGAAATAATCACAGTTACAAATATTTTTACCATTTAATTTCTGCTTTGATACAAGCTTAAAAACTTGACTCAGGTGACAAGTGATCAGGCAAGGGACCCTGGGTAAGGTTACAATATGTGTACTTTTTAAAATGTTTTATTTATTTATATATTTTTTTGAGACAGAGTCTCGCTCTGTTGCCCAGGCTAGAGTGCCGTGGTGTCAGCCTAGCTCACAGCAACCTCACACTCCTGGGCTCAAGCGATCCTCCTGCCTCAGCCTCCCGAGTAGCTGGGACTACAGGCATGCACCACCATGCCCGGCTAATTTTTCTATATATATTTTTAGCTGTCCATATAATTTCTTTCTATTTTTAGTAGAGACGGGGTCTCACTCTTGCTCAGGCTGGTCTCGAACTCCTGAGCTCAAATGATCCGTCTGCCTCAGCCTCCCAGAGTGTTAGGATTACAGGCATGAGCCACCGCGCCCCGCCAAAATGTTTTATTTTTGATAATTTGATTTTAATTAATATTTCAAAGTGTCAGTGGAAAAGAAAAATAACTTATGATTCTTTTGATTATAATATTGTAATACACTGAAATAATCTTTTATTAAAGATGTTAATGAAAATGACAGATAAAAATCATTTCTATCTCACTTCCTTTTTAAAATTTGCATTGTGTTCATATGTGTGAATATACACACTTAAGGGCCCACAATGATAAACTTTAAAAAAATACATAGAACTGAAATGTGAAAATAAAATTATGGAAACCCAAACTATATGCAGTTTTTATATCCTAGAGATGCTCTCAATACATTTTATTATCATGAGTGAGAGAACAACTTCACCTCTCCAACTGAGGCAGTGTGCCACTTAATGAAGACAATTTTTCTTTTCCCTACCATGGTTTTCTCTATGTCTCTCACTTCTTTTTATGGGGGTACAAACATTTAGGTTATATACAATGCCTTTGTCTCACCCAAGCCAGGGCTACAAGCGTGCCCATCCCCCATACAGTGCACTCCACATCCATTAGTTTTCTTACTTCTTTTTGATGCTAGAGATGGTCAACTGTATATATAAAAAAAATAAACTATTTAAAATAGTTTTATTGGGAACACTTGAAGCTTACTGCTGCACTGGAAGTTATTGCACTAAATTAATCCATATTGATATTCATGCTAGTTCTTTCAGACAAAACAAATATAGAGTGGTTTCTAAATATTTTCCATTCTTCATCAATATTTTAAAATAATTTTATTTCCAAATCACTTTAAAAATGTGGACATGGCTGAAAAAATGACTTAATTTTTTTTCTTACAGCTGCCGTTTTTTTAATAAATAGACCCTGAGTTAGGAAAGCACCTTAGTTTCCACTGCCTGCTTGAGAGCCAAGCAAGAAAGGATGGGTTACACTTTCTTCATCTGAAACCATTCTTATTGCTAATAAGTAGATGGGAAGCAACAGATGTGTGTTTTTAATGAGAACATCTATGTTAAGGCTCTTAGGAGAGAGAAAGAAGAAATGATGCAGGAAGGGAGAGAAGAGATTTAAGAGAGAAAACAATGAAGACAAACAGAGTGAGAAAGGAGGAGATTAGAAGAGAGGAAGAACAAAATCCTCTCTGCTATTTTCCTCACTCTAGATACTATCCTTTCCAAAATCTGAGCAAAGAAAACAGTGAAATTGAGGAGGGGAAAGGTGGGAGCTGGTATTTAGAGTAATTGTATGAAAAACAGATTTCAAAATGAAACATACACATCTTGTTGACTATTTTCAGATTATTTTTTAGAATGCATTTAGATAATTAATAGATTGATGAGTATATGTGTGTATGTGTAATTATGTTTGTGTATATTTGGGATGTGGTCTTAAGTGCAGTTGGTGGCTTAAAAAAAATGTCCAGAGAACTTAATATAATAGATTAACATCTATACATTTTATGTTCAGAAAATTAATCTATAATGTTTCTTGTTATGCCTATTCTTTCTTTCTATAAAAACATAAGCCAATTCTAGAAATTTATCATTGTATAGTTAGTGTACTGCTGCTTTCCAGAATATAAAAGTATCATTGGTAGGTAATGACAGAATATTAATAATGATATTTAGAATTAAAGCTTAGTTTTCCTTTTGATCATCCTTGGAAGAGACCTTGCATTAAAAAAACAAAGAGATTATAATGGAATTTGTTCTCATCCTTTGCCCCTCTAAATATCCACTGATCTCATGCCAAAGTATATTCTAACCAGGTTAAAGTCCAATTCTGTACTCACGTTAAGCTAAGATTCAATTGAGTTAAAATTTTACACTGACTGCCAGTCAACCTTATCATGAACTTTCATTATGTGCATGTAATTAATTGGGTCCAACGAACAATATCAGTACTGAGTTATAGACTCTTTTCCCCCGACCATATAATTAGAATATAATTACCCACAGGATATCAGAATGATGCAGAACCTTTCCTCTAAATGCGCCCTCATTAGGAAACAAGTCTCAATGTACATTTATTCAATCAGTGTGAATTAATTAAAATGTTACTGAAATAAAAGAGGATAGCAATAAAGAGTATCTGACATCTATTAAGAGACTATCACTTGAGATCTGCATGCACAGTTTATATTTAAACCCATTTAGCTCAAACAGAAACTTTGCCATGTAGTGTTATGTACGTCCAATATACTAGGGAATCTGAGTAAATGAATCAGTGTGTGTCATCATTTTGAAAATTTGTATAGTATGCAAGGAATACAAAATCTTTAAGAATTGGATAGGATTCCAAAGGCCCCACCTTTCCCTGATAACGCTATAAAGATGTTATCATCAGATAGAATATATTTCGTGAAGAAAAATCATTAACTCAGTGTGTCCAGGCAATTATTTGTTCACCTGACAGTCCTATATTACAAATCAGAAAATATTTGTCCTGACATGGCTTAGGAGATAATGACTGGAAAAACCCAGATTTATAAAAGCACTAATTATTCTTGTCTTTTAATAAAATAGCCTAAAATAATTAAGCTAGCTCAAGTTATTTCAATAGCGTATTTTCTTTAAGCAGAACATTTGCAAGGACCTAAGAATATCTTCTTTTCAAAAGGATGCATAATATATCATACCATATATGTAGATTATATAAAACAAGGTAAAAAAATAGTATTAAATAAATGCATAAAGAAGCTAAGATCATATGATACATATCTCCCAAGAAAATGCTGATTCATGTAAAAACATTCTACCAAAGAGCTATTTATCTTTGTTTCTCCAGTACCTGGCATATAGTCATATTTAATTACAGTATATTCAATAAATAAATAATCCTCATACAAAGGAATACTCAGCATTTGTCAAGAACAATGTCATAAACTATAACTTAAAATTTTCAAAAAGCTATATGTAATGAAGTAGATATATACATATTTTCAAGCTTTCAATATTATCACATATTCCTCAGAAATTTATAGCTTTAGAAATAGATTTTATAAAACATAGTTCTGGTAATCAAAATTTGGCATTCATTCTTAAAAATAGACATGGACCTCTTTATAATATAAATTCTGGATAAACATTAAGATAAATTAGGCCATCTACAAATTGTTATTTTTCCTATGTTCTTTAGAAGCAAACTCCAACCAGTTTTAAATTATTGCTTTTCTCTCAAGAATTTTTAACTCCATAAGATTATATATGTCTTAATTGTTTTGAATGCATGTTATATTTACATTCTGGTAGAATGTTTTAATCAGATATTATACTGGTCTTGGTGGAGACCAAAAATGAGAGAAATGGTCCCACCTTGCTAAGCAAGCATAAAGTTTTGCTCTGTTTTTAACAAAAGTATTTTAGAATTTCAGTAATAAAGATATGCAGCATAGTTGTATGCAGAAAATGTTGTATTTGACTAAAATACCACATTAACTGAGGGTAATTACTACAAAAAAAAAAAACTCCATAATTTCTAAACAATAGAATGTGAATATTTTTAAAGCTCCATTTTGCAATAAACATCAATTTTCATATTCTGAACTACAACTACGATAAAAAGAGTGAATATTTATAATATTTTACAAGGGAAGACTAAATTGCTATTTTTAAAAATCAGGTATTTGAATATAATTTAATGCCCAGAGGAAAATACTGTGAGTCTCCTCAAAATTCTGAAAATGTTCCCTCTGAATTCTCTACCTGCTGTACCACTTTACCATGTGAGACATTTCACAGTACCATCTATTGGATATTTTATATAACTACAACCACATTACAATCACAAGGGTTTCAAAATTTAGCTATAACTATAAAATGCTTCAAGAGCCACTCCAGAAGCTAAATACAATGCTAATCTGACTTCCACTAATATTATTTCATCATCATAAATTTTAAACTCAGTATTATTAGCTTATAACAATAAAATTTAATTATCGTGAGTTATCAATGATCTTTAAAAAATAAGCCACCTCATCTCATATTCATTTTAGCTTTTACTTGATATATATGTTACTGTCTGATATATTTTCTTCTTGACTCAGGAAAAAGAGTGAACTGATGGGCATAAGAAGAACTGACTGAATGTTATTCATTCACTCAGCAAATATTTGTTGAGCATTTAGTCTGTGTCAAGATCACATTAGGCGCTAGAGATGAAGAGGCAAATCCTTTGTTGTGGGTCGTAGACATGGTGGTAGTGCTATTCAACGAGCACAAGGACCAGTTTCACAAGAAACATTTTAAGTTCAGTTCCTGCTATGCTGACTTTGTGGCCTCTGTGGGACATCGCAGGGAAAATTTACAACGTGAAGTTGAGTATTTGGATCCAGATGAGTGTGGGGAGAACAAGACTACAAAGACATAGTAAAAAATGTTCCTTGTAGTCATGGAATTGAATGAGATAATATACAAAGAGTGTGACAAGATGAGAATTGAACCAAAAATGAAAGTCTAACACATATTTAAGACTGGAAAGAGGACTAGGAATTCAGCAATATTGACAAAATATAGCTAGATAGTTAAAAATAAAACTAGTAGAAAAGTGTTGGATGAGTGTTACAGAATATGAGAGGAGAGCATCGCAAACAATGTCAAACACTGTAGGGAATTAAAAAAAAAAAAAAAAATCGCACTTGCAAAGGGTCTCTAGTATATGCTACTTGTAGCCCAAAGCAGTTCCTTTCCAAACTGGTCAGAGAACTTATCACCAGGTGCTATGAGTGTTAATTGCTGAGAGATCCTAGCTATCCTAGCTATTGCTATTTTCTGAAGAATTATTCTTTGCTCACAGGAATAGGCTGTCCCAGGAGGCCACAGCTGATGATTGACTGATAAGGGTTAGAAAAGACCAGCCTCTTTGCCTTAAGTTAGGAACACTCCTATGATACAATTTTTGCCCTATAACCCCAAAGGTTGAGGCCAAGGCTAGACTCTCCCTATGATCACGTCCTTGCTTGGGGCTTTCCTCTTCTTTTTCTGCTTCCCTCCCTTCCTTAAAGATTTTTCCTAAAAATTCTCTTCTCCCTCCATAAATTATACAATGCTAAATCCCTGTGTCATGCTCTGGTCTTTGGGAACCCAACTTAAGACAGTGCAATTAAATTTAGTAAGGATGGCAATAGCAGTTTCAGATCCATTTTATAGTGAGAAGTTAGACTACTATGCTGTGAAGAGAAAGAAAGAAAGGAATTTGACACAGTGAGTGTATCTACACACCTGCATATACATACTCATGGCTACATGAAGAGGCAGACAAGAGTCAGATCCATATGCAAATACAGGACATAGAATTGCCCAGCAGAAAGACCAAGCAGCCCTTTACCGGCATGGGTTCTAAAATACACAAAAGGGAAAATGAAACTGGACTGATGGACTCATAATGCTATTAAATGCTAACTCATGTAAGCATGATGTATTAAACCTTGGCCGAATGTTTTCTGTTGTAAATTAAGGAATCAATATATTATTAAAGATTGTTACAAACGCTATGACAGGAGAAAAATGGAAAGTCTTAGAGAGACAGAGAGAAGGAAGAGAATACAAGAATGAAAGAAATCAGAAGATGATAGGCATTGGATGACTCAAGGATGTTGAAGAAATGGCAACCAAATGAAATAACTTCAAAATATTTGTCATTGGGATAAAATAAGAGTAACTTAATAAAGAAGAAAGCAATAGATATAGAGCTGTATTCTTCAAGGATTTGGGTTTCTTTGGGGCAAATGGGGCCGAATAGGTCAAAGCTATTGAGAGCATTAATAATAGCAACAGAATTTCAACTGATAGATTTTTATCATAGGGACTGGACAGCAAGGAGTGGTCACAGAGACCTCAACAGAACTATCTTTATTTCACAGAAAGGGGACACAAATTGAACTTGTTGAACTAAGGAACAAAGGCAGGAGCAAGTCAGAGATCACTGTATTATATATGACATTGATGTGTGGACCAAAAGTGATAATATGAATTAATTCTTCCTTAGGTTTCAAGTAAGAGTTGAGAATAAACAAGCTATATTTAATAGCAAAACGGAGAAAATCATGTACATAAATACTTTATGATAACCATCATTTCAGCAGGAATCATTAAAACCACAGGTTACCTTTGCAAGGTGGAATTTATGCTTAAACGTCTAGAAGTGGTTAAGGGAGTCTGGTTTTGATTGCATTCAAAATTTAAAAATTAAAAGATGGGAATGACATGAAGCATTTTCTTCTATTCTCATGCTATTAGATATGGATATTTGCCCTACCTCAACCCCAAACGTCCTTTGAAGGGTGCAAGCAGAAATATTAACACAGAAGTTGATATATTTGGGAGCTTTTAATGCCATAGTTTGTGACAATTTAGTCTCACTGGTGTTTAATGAGAATAGAAAATTTTGCACACCCTCGCCAACACTGGTTACTGCTATTTTTTAAGTATTTCTCAAAATGAATAGAAAAAGTAGATTGCATTGTGTTAATCTGTATTTCTTGATTACTTATGGGTTTAAATTTTTAAATTATTTTTAAGCAATCTGCATACATTTTACAAAACAGGGATTTTTTTGTTGTTGCTATGATGCTTATCTTTACTTTGATCTGTAAGTTTGGGGTTTTGACATTTAATTTTTTTTTTTGATTGCTCAAGTCAGTTACTATTATCTTTTATCTTTCTCCTTTTAGGAAAAAGATAAAAAGCCCATTCCCAGGCAAAAGTTAAAATTTTTAATCCATGTTTGATTTATTTTGGAATAGGTATAATCTAGAATTTACCTTACTTTATTTTTCATGTAGTTATACAATAATCTCAACACCATTGTTGCCCCACTAGATTTGATATGTCACCTTTATCATCTATTATTACATGTAGTTTAATATGACTTTAGATTTTCTAACAGAGCTTTCCATCTTTTAGAGTCATTACCACATTATTTTGATTACTGTAAATTTAATAATTTTAAGATTTCTTAGAATATGTCTTATCACTCTTCATTTTTAAAGTTTTATGTTTGTGTACATTTATTCTTCCAGAAAAACTTAGAAATCATTTTCCCCAGCAAAAAAAAATATTTCATGGAAATTTCAGCAGTAGATGAGTAAATTGGAAGAGATTTAGGTTCTTTTTGATTCAGTTTTATTTATTTTAGTACCCTTAGACTTAAGAGAATAATTTAGTTCAGTTATTTATTTTTTTTTGCTTGGGATAGTATGATCTCTTTCCACCTTATTGTCATTCTCCTTTGCACTATAGGAAATTTTTTTAATCCTCTTCTACAAATTATTGATTCAGTTGTCCTCAATGTTCATTTTGTCCTATCCTGATGCTGACATGTTTAATTCTGATATGGCATTATTTCTTTCCTCTATATCCTTCCTTTACTCTTTAGTCTCTCTCAATTCAGTGTATTATAAAATAGATGTTTTTGTTAGTATTTTTGACCATCTAAAACAACTATCTTTGATATTTTTCCTATTTTTACCTGCCATAATTCTTTTTTTCTAGTTGCAGAACTATTACTATTTTACTTTGGCAACAGGTAGACTTTTTATACTAAAATGCACTTTGGCCACAAGGAATCAGTCTGCATTGACAATTATTATAAAAAACAAAACCAAAGGAATCAAATACAACTACACTGATTATTTCAATATTGTTAAGGTATAGACCACTACCAATATAATTTCACACAAAAGAATTAATCTTGGTTCTCAGTAACATAAAAGAATAAAAAGTTTTTTTCTGTAAGTGAACACTATCAAGCCTATATTTACTTATTTATTTATTATTATAAATTTATTTGTATGTAAATATATGTAGCCTATATATATATATATATAAATATACATATTTTGTTGGTGGTGGTTAACGTACTAAGAAACTCAGAGAAAAAAATGGCAAATTACCTCTGTCAAGTTTTCAGGGTATTATGTAATGAATTTCTAAGTTCTAACAATTTTGGCACAAACTCACTATATTTTATTTTGTTGCATATTGTATATTATATAAGCTACCTTGAATATTGTTAGCAATAACTTATAGAATAACTTACATCATTCATTAATATATAATTTAACATCCTCATTTTTGAATCAGACATGTATAATACTCTTTCTTTAAGTCTATTTACAACATTTTAACTTTTCATATATTTAATTTCTTTTTAAATAATGATACCATATGGCTATATGTTTAACATTTCTGGAAACCATTAAATGGCTGACTAGAAGCAACTAGCACTTATGTCCTATACAAAGAAGGATAAAAACAGCAAGTAAATAACCATACGTTGAATACAGCATCTCTGGAAGCACACTGAAATTCAGTAAGAAAGTGACAAAGACCCTCTAAAGCACAGAAACTCAAGATGGCAGCACAGAAGGAGATGCAAAACAACCAGCCAGGATTGGCTCAGAGCCAGGAAAGACTCCCCACTGAAGAAAAAAGGTAAGCAGGAGATCCCAGAAGTCTATATTTCCACCACAGATACTTGCAGTCCTAGCTACAGGAAGGCTTCTCAGCCCTCACAGGCCCTAAGCCTAGTAGAGGGAGCTGCCTGGATTCCATGTGACTGCATTGTTCCAGAGAGGAAATTCAAGCTGCTTCCCCCACCTCCAACCTCTGAGACACAAGCTGCTGCCACATGGCACCATTTTGAAAGCAGAGCAACCATCAGACTACATTCTGCCCTGGGGCCCAAGAGCCCCTGCATCTCCATGTCCTTGGGTCCCTGTCAACATCCCTCCACATCCACCAGAGGGCTGCAGTACTGTGACACCAGCTGGAACCAGTGGTACGGCAATGTCCTCAGCACCCACGCCCAGGCAGGTTCTTATACCCCATTAAACAAGTTATTCAGCATCTCAGAGAGGCTAACGCTAGGACAGAGGAAGCTGAAGTGCATGCTTACTGGAGCATGAGAGCCACTTGTCCAGTTTGCTGCTGCCAACAGTGACTTCTGCCCCTCCAATAGTGGGGCCACTCCATGCCCACGTGTATTGTCCAGGAACCTAAGGACTTGTCTAACTGGGGCCCAATGCTGCCACTGCTGGTGCTTGTTTGTGCTACCCAAGGACCCAAGGACCACCCTCCCCAGGACCTGCTGTCACTGCCACCTGGTGAACATGGCCCCTCCAGTGTCAGGGCTCCTGTGAGCTTTTGCATGCTTGCTCAGGAGACTGATGAGTGTCTTGCCCAGGGCCTGATACCACCACCACGAGAGACAACAAGCATCACCCAGGGGCCAAATGACTGGCTTGCCTAAAATCACCAGCAGGAACATACAGCAGCCTCCACAAACAACTGCAGCCTAAGCCATTGAGGATCTTTCAGACAACACTGACATTGACTACAGCCAAAGAAACTATATGGAGAATACACTACTGTTCTCACCCAGAACCAAAGCCAAAGCACTTTACCCACCTGACACTATAGACACATCTACAGGAAAAATTCTTACCGTATGAAAACTACTCCATAAAATTGGAAGAAGTAACTGTTACATCAGAGGGACAGATATCAAAGTGGAGACACAAGAACATGAAAAAGCAACAAAACATGACACCTCCAAAGGAATACAATAATTCTCCAGTAATAGACCCCAGAGAAAAGGAAATCTATAAAATGCTTAAAAAGGCATTTAAAACAATGATCTTAAGGAAACTCAAGATACAAGAGGCCACACATAGATAATACAAAGAAATCAGGTAAACAATTCATGACCTGAATGAGAAATTCAACAAAGATATAGACATTATTTAAAAAGGAACCAAATAAAAATCCTATATCTGAAGAATTTAATGAAAGAAATACAAAATACAATAGAAAATTTCAATAACAAACAAGATCAAGCAGAAAAAAGAATTTCAGAACTTGATGGGTCTTTCAAAATTACCTAGTCAGCCAAAAAGAGAAAAAGAAAGAGAGAGAAAATAAAATAGAATAAAGAAAGCCTATGTGATACATGAGACACCATTAAGTGGTTAAATATTTGAATGTTAGGAGTTCCAGAAGAAGAACAGGTGAGAAAAGGTATAGAAGACCCATTAAGTGAAATAATAGCTAAAAATTTCCCAAGTCTTGGGAGTGATACACATCCAGATACAGGAAGTTCAAATATTTTAAAATAGATTCAACTCTAAAAGGTCCTCTCTTAGGCACATTATAGTCAAACTGTCAAAAGTCAATGACCACAAGAGAAATGCATCAAGTCATATGTAAGGAAATTGTGGTCATACTAATAGGAAATTTCTGAGCAGAAACCCTACAGTTTATTAGAGAATACGATGATATGTTCAAAGTACTGAAAGGAAAAACAACACCATTCAAGAATACCCAGCAAAGCTATCCTTCCAAAATAAAGGAGAAATAAAGTCTTTCCCAGAAAAGCAAAAACTAAGGGAATTCATCACCACTAGCCTGGGCCTACAAAAAATGCTTAAGTGAGTCCTATATCTAGAAGCGAAAGGATGATTTCTACTATCATGAAAACACACAAAAGTATAAAACTCACTGGTAAAGCAAATAGAGAAAAGAAAGTAATCAAACATTAGCATTACAGAAAACCATCAAACTGCAAAGATAAATAATAAGAGAGAAAGCAAAGAACAGAGGATATACAAAACCATCAGAAAAGAAATACCAATTTGGTAGGAGTAAGTCCTCACCTATCAATACCAACCATGAATGTAAATGGATTAAATTCACCATTTAAAAGATTCAGGTTGGCTGAAAGATTAGAAAAACAAGACTCAACTATACGCTGCCTACAAAATCTCACTTTACCTGTGAAGATGCACAGACCAAAAGTGAAGGGATAGAAAAAGTCTGTGCAAACGGAAAGGAAAAGTGCACAGGAGCAGCTATACTTAGAAAAAGTAGACTTTAAGTCAAAAATCATAAAAAGAGGCAAAAATAGGTCATTATATAAAGATAAAGGGATTAATTCAGCAAGAGGCTATAATAATTTTAAATATATATGCACCCAACACCAGAGTACCCACATATATAAAGCAAATATTTTTAGAGCTAAAGAGAGAGACAGACCCCAATACAATAATAGTTGGAGATTTCAACACTCCATGTTTAGCAGACAGAAAATCAACAATGAAACATCAGACTTAAACTGTACTTTAGAGCAAATGGATGTAACAGACATTTATAGAACATTTCATCCAATGGCTGCTGAATACACTTATTTCTCTTCATCATGTGGAACATTCTCCAGGATAGACTTCAAAACAAGCCTCAACAAATTTAAAAAAATCAAAATCATACTAAGCATTTTCTGAGACCAAAGGAATAAAATTAGAAGAACTTCAAAAACAGTACAAATAAGTTAAATGTGTAAGCTAAACATGCTCCTGAATGACCAATGGACTAATGAAGAAATTAGGAGGGAAATCAAAAAGAAATTTTTGAACAAATTCAAACAGAAACACCTATGGGATACAGAGAACAAGTTACTAAGAAGAAATTTTATAGGAATAAATGCTTACATCAAAAAGATAAGAAAGATTTCAAATAAACAATCTAATGATGCACCTCAAGGAACTAAACAAGCAAGGATAAAACAAACTCAAAATTTTTAGAAGGAAAGAAATAAAGATCAGAGCAGAACTAAACAAAATAGAAACTAAAAGAAATACAAAGGATCACCGAAATGAAAAATTTGTTTTTGGAAAAGATAAACAAAATTGACAAGCCATGAGTTAAACCAAGTAAGACAAAAAGAGAGAATACCCAACAAAATAAAATCAGAAACAAAAAAAGAGGCATTACAATTGATACCATAGAAATACGAAGGATCATTAAAGACCATTAACTATATGCCACTATATTAGAAAACCTAGAGGAAATGGGTAAATTTTTGGAAAACACATAATCTACTAAAACTGAACCAGGAAGAAATAGAAAACCTAAACAGACTAATAACAAGTACCAAGACTGAATCAGAAATAAAATATCCTAATAAAGAAAAGCCCAGTAAGTTCAGAATTTACTTCTGAATTCCACCAAACTTTTAAAGATGAACTAATACCAATTCTTCTCAAGCTATTCCAAAAAACTGAAAAGGAGGGGATACTTCCTAACTCATTCTATGAGGCCAGTATTATCCTGATCCAAAGACCAGAAAAAGATACAACAATGACAACAAAAATTACAGGCCAATATCCCTCATGAACATAGATTAAAAAATTCCTCAACAAAATACTAGCAACCTGAAAACAATAGCACATCAAAAAGATAATTCAATATGATCAAGTTGGATTCATCCAAGAAATGTCAGAGTGATTCAACATCTGTGGATCAATAATTGTGATGCATCACATCAACAAGATTAAAAGACAAAAAAAATGGTTATTCTCAATAGATGCAGAAAAAGCATTTGATAAAATCCTGCATTCCTTCATTATAAAAATCTATCAACCAATTAGGTACAGAAGGAACAAATCTCAACACAATAAAAACTGTATATGACAAACCCACAGGTAACATCATACCGAACAGGGAAAAGCTGAAAGCATTTTCTCTAAGAACTGGAATCGGGGAAAGGTGCTCACTTTCACTACTCTTATTCAACATAGTACTGCAAAACCTAGCTAGAGCAATTAGGCAAAAGAAAGAAATAAAGGGCATCCAAATTAGAAAAGAGGAAGTGAACTTGTCCCTCTTCGAAGACAACGTGATCTTATATAAAGAAAAACCCAAAGACTCCACCCAAAACTCTTAGTACTGATAAGCAAATTGGGTGACATTGCAGGATACAAATCAACATACAAAAATCAGTAGCATCGCTATTCACCAATAACCAACTAGCTGAAAAAAGAAAGCAATCTCATCTACAATAGGTACTAAATAAAATAATAAAAAAATATGTAGGAATAAATTTAACCCAGGAGATTGAAGATGTCTACTAGGAAAACTAGAAAACACTGGTGAAAAAAATTGAAAAGGACACAAAAAAGTGGAAATATATCCCAGGTTTCCTCATTGATTAGAAGAATTAATATTGTTAAAATGACCATACTACTCAAAATGAATCTACAGATTCAATGTAAGCTCTATCAAAATACCAACGACATTCTTTATAGAGACAGGAAAAAAAAACAATTTTAACATTTGTGTGGAACCACAAAAGACCCCAAATACCCAAAGAAATACCGTGTAAAAAGAGGCATCACACTATCTGGCTTCAAAATATACTACAAAACAATAGTAATCAAAATAGCATGATATTGGTATAAAAACAGATACAGAGACCAATAGAACAGAATAAAAAAAACAGAAATAAATCCACATATTTATAGCAAACTTGTTTTTGATATAGACTCCAAGAACATACTCTGGGGAAAGGACAGCCTCTTCAATAAATAGTTTTGAGAAAACTGGATGTCCATACATGTAAAAGAATGAAACTAGACCCTTATGTCTCACCATATCAAAAAAAGTCATTGCAAAATGTATTAACAACTTAAATGTCAGACCTGAAACTATAAAACTACTAGAAGAAAATGGTGGGGAAATTCTTCAGGACATTGGTCTAGGCAAAGATTCTATGAGCAAGACTATAAAAGGGCAGGTAAAAAAGACAAAAATAAACAAATGAGAAAAGATACCAAGCTAAAAAAGGTTTTACACAGCAAAGGAAAAAAACAACAGAATGAAGGGACAATCTGTAGAATAGGAGAAAATATCTGCAAACTATTCATCCGGACAAGGGACTAATTTCTAGAACACAAAGAACTCGAATAGCTCAATAGCAAAAACAAAAACAAAAACAAACCCAAATAATCCCATTAAAAAGTGATCAAAGGATCTAAATAGACATTTCTGAAAAGAACACATACAGATGGCCAACAAGCATTACAAAATGCTCAACATCACTAATCATCAGGGAAATGCAAATCAAAACCACAATGAGCTATCATCTCACCCAATTAGAATGCTATCATAAAAAACACAAAAATAAGAAATGCTAGTGAAGATGCCAATAAAAAGGGCACTCTTATACACTGTTGGTGGAAATGTAAATTAACACAGACACTATGGAGAACAATATGGAGGTTCCTCAAAAAAATAAAAATAGAATCACCAAATAATCCAGCAATCCCATTACTGAGTATTATCCAAAGCACAGGAAATCAATATCTGCACTCCCATGTTTATTGCAGCACTATTCACAACAGTCAAGATATGGAACCAACCTAAATGTCCATAAACAGATGAATGACACAGGGGAATGGTATTCAGCCATTAAAAAGAATGGAATGCTGCCATTTGTGGAAACATGGATGAATCTGAAGCACATTATGTTAAGTGAAATAATTGAGGCACAGAAAGATAAATACTTGTTCTCACTCATATGTCAAAGCTAAAAAAAAATTGAGCTCATGGAAGTAGAGAGTAGAAATATAGTTACTATAGGCTGGGAAGGATGGAGGAGGGAGGATAGGAGAGGTTGGTTAATGGATAAAAAATTATACCTAGATACAAGGAATAAATTCAATTTGTTCTATAGCCCTATAGGGTGAATAAAGTTAACCATAAATTTATTGTACATGTTCAAAAAGGTAGAAGAGGGTTCTAAATGTTTTCAATACAAAGAAATGATAAATGTTTAAGGTGATGAATATACAAATAACCCTGATTTAATTGTTACACATTTTATATATGTGTCAAATTATCATTCTTTCCCCTATAAATATGTACAATTATTATATAGCAACTAAAAAATAAATGGGAAAAATGCAAAAAAGCAGCAAAAACAAAAAGTCATGAGAATGCAATTTTAAAAAAATATTTTATGGCTGGATGCAGTGGCTCACGCCTGTAATCCTAGCACTCTGGGAGGCCAAGGCAGGAGGATTGCTTGAGGTGAGGAGTTCAAGACCAGCATGAGCAAAAGCAAGACCCCATCTCTACCAAAAATAGAAAAATTAGCCAGGCATTATGGCACATGCCTGTAGTTCCAGCTACTCAGAAGGCTGAGGCAGGAGGATAGCTTGAGCCCAGGAGTTTGAGGTTGCAGTGAGCTATGATGATGCCACTGAACTCTATCAGGGGCGACAGAGCAAGACTCTGTCTGAAAAAAAAAAAAAAAAAGAAAGAAAGAAAGAAAGAAAGAAAGAAAGAAAGAAAGAAAGAAAGAAAGAAAGAAAGAAAGAAAGAAAAGAAAAGAAAAGAATATTTTATGACTTCTTTATTGTTTTCAATATGAGGAACTACAAACTCCACATTAATTTTTATGTACTTCTAGATCTAACATAGACACTTGTGATCTGAACTTGGAGTTTTGAAATACTCCTATCTAGAATAGGTTTTTGGATATTTGAACTGTTCTGTTTCTTTTCAGACTTGGAAACAGTGGAGAAGGTTGACATTTTTAATTAACCATATGCTTGACAGTCTAATTAATCTTCTTGACTCTAAACTCTTTGGGGTCAAGAGTCAATCCATAGGGCATTGCATCCTGAATATATTAAATAAAAACTCAATTGATCAAGTGTTTTTTTCAAGAAGATTTCCATCAGATTTCCTCTTAACTGAACATCCAATTTATGTCTTATCAGCCTTTTGTTTTGGCTTTTTTTTAAATAAATCTTGACAAACCCAACATGGCATAAGTTTGTTTCTTTAAAAATTATTTATAATTTTTAGCTTTTTAAAATTTATTTATAAATTATAGCTTTCCTGAGTACAGCTATGTTTAGGCAGAAATATTACAGAAACTTGTAGGAATATTTTTATAGCACTATTAAAAAATAAACTTCATGAAAATAGAACTCTACCATTTTCCTTTAGGTAGAAACAAATATAATTGGCCATAATACATAAACTTTTTCTTCTAGACTTATCCCTGCTGATATATGCACATAGTCTACATTATATAGCCGAGGTCAGAATAAAGGTGGTACTTCAGAAACCAACAAAGCCTATCCAACTAAAGACTATGTATCAGGTAAATAGTTCATCTTGCAAGTGTAGATGATGTAATCAACCCTTAGTATGCTGGGTTCATCCCCCTTTTCTT
Source organism: Varecia variegata (assembly GCA_028533085.1). Taxonomy (NCBI): domain Eukaryota; kingdom Metazoa; phylum Chordata; class Mammalia; order Primates; family Lemuridae; genus Varecia; species Varecia variegata. Next base: position 126,788,431 of record CM052437.1, on the reverse strand, counting down.
ATGCTATGTCCCTTTAAATACATATACACAAAGAATATGCCAAACCAAAATGGATGTACATATATTTTATAAATATTATAGCACTCTAGTGCTTAATGTATTCCTCACTGGAATTTGAATCAGTGATATTTAACACTATACATTTTAAAAATTAAATAAATAAAAAGCAGCTATCCTTTATGAATAATACCATGAAATTGAGTCTGAGTTAGATTTTCAAAATATGGAAAAAATGAGGTCCCTTTTGCCTATCATTACTATGATGACAATTATGAATTGATCTATAATGAATATTAATTAAATGAATATTAAGTAATGACACTGATGAAACATTTATTGAGCACTGACAATGTGCTTTATCCCTACTCTTTTGACAAAAAAGAACACTGCATAGGCACAAACCTTTGGTTGATTACATAAAGAATTTCAATAAAATAGATGACTTCAGTAACTGTGGTTAAAGGTTAAAGAGGTAAATTGAAAATAAGGATGAAGCAGCCAAAAGTATGTAAAATAAAAACTGAAGCTCAGTGCAGCATATATCCTTAGTCAAGTGTTCATACCTCCCCAGAAGATTCTACATTTCTGGAAGTTCTAAAACTAGCCTAGGAAAAAATGTTACAAAGAATCCAAATTCCAAATTTCACAATCACAGAAAATTCAAATATCACCCTCGCTCCTTTAATTAGCTTACGTTTAGCATTGGGGTTGTCATTATTAACTCTCGTCGGTTAGAAATAAGTCATAGATAGAAAAACAGAAATATCCCTTTATACTTTTGGCTGTGAGGAAGAGACACAGTCCATACTTCCGCTCCCCAACACACCTTCTGACATTGCTGAGGAGTAATGGCTTAAACACATGCTCTAAAGAAAGATTTAACATACTCTATGCTATTTAAGACTTAATCACCATATTTACAACGCATAATTTAGTAGAATTCTTAAACTTATGGAAGAGCAAGTAAGATGGGAAAAAGAGAAGTTAATATGGCATATGGTTCCCAAAGGGTGTTATAGGTAGAGATACATAGATTGTTGCTTCAGCAACACAACTTGGCCAAGTTTTCAGAGTTACAGTGAAGAAAGAGAGAGAGAATTAAGACCATTTGAACTTTCAGCAAGATGGCTGGAACTGGAGGTCATTATGTTAAGTGAAACAAGCCAGGCACAGAAAGACCAATATCACATGTTCTCACTCGAATGTGGGAACTAAAAAAGTTAATCTCATGGAGGTAGAGAGTAGAATGACAGTTACTAGAGGCTGGGAAGGGTTTGCGTGTTTGTGGGTGGTGGGGAGGAGAGGTTGGTTAATAGGTGCAAACACACAGCTAGACAGAAGGAATAAATTCTAATGTACAATAGCACAGTAAGGCGACTATGGTTAACAATGGTGCATTGTATTTTTCAAAATAGATAGAAGAGAGGACTTGAAATGTTCCCAACACATAGAAATGATAAATACTTGATGTGATAAATATCCTAAATACCCTGACTTAATCATCTCACATTCTATGCATGTAATAAAATACTGCAAGTACTACATAAATAGTATAAATATTATGTATCAATAGAAAATAAAAATAGGTTTAACTAATTAAAAAAATATAAAGAATATTTAAAAAATTCATATCTCCCAAATAGTTTTGTTGTCCTTTCTGTGAGCTAACAAGCTTCGTTATTTATCTAGTTGGCATTTTTATGAACTCCATTCTTAAAGGTTAATAGGATATTATAACAAGAAAAAGTACTCCAGGAAGCACACATCACAATTGGTCCAAAAGGGGCACAATGCTGAACGCATTCATTGTTTCACATCTATCACTTCCTGTAAATGGATTCTATTTTTATTGCATATTCTGATGATATGCTTGTTTCTAAATAAGCTAAACTAATGACCTTTAAATTTTAAATTAATGTTAAAATTTAAAACAATTGTTCATTCTAAAACAAACTTTCTATTTTTGGAAACCTTCTAATCACTATGCTCCTGATCATAAGTGGGTTAATAGTATAGAAAGAATATAAAAGCTGTGAAATTGGACTAGTTTGTAGAACAAAATAATGCAGTATGGGAAAAATGATACTTTGCACTATGGATTAGAGAGTTGCCAGAAGAAACCATTCTTCATAAAGATGTTCACTAAAATGTTACTTACAATAAGAAAATAGGTAATTGGAAAGATGCTAGATACACTGTTTCAACTAAATTGTGATATCCTCACTTAGTGAGATTATGTAGCCATTAGTAGTGATACTCCATAGGATATGAAAATACCTAAATATCAGTTTAAGTGTTAAAATAGGATGCCTCATGGTATATGCAGTTTAATTGCAAAAATGTCAAAAAATCTAAAACTCAAGAAGGTAATTTTAATGGTGATTCTATTTATATATTAATAATGGTTCTTTTTATATAACTGTATTATAGATTTTAATTTTTTCTCTTTTTAATTTTTGTATTTTTTTAAAATTTATTTCATGAGTGCTTAATATAGGGTTCAAATTCACTTTTTAAATTCTAACATAATACATTTTATAACAATAATATTAGTTTTCAACTGTGCACTCACTTCACACTAGGCATAGTTCTAAGCAAATCAATTCATTTGATTCCATTTTACAAATGTAATGCAGAGGGACAAAATGGTAATAAATTGCCTCGCATAACAAAACCAGTGAAAAGCCAGGATTTAAATTTGGATAGTATACTGCCAAATGGTGTTCTAAGGTGATTGGACCAATTTATTCCCCCACCTGTAATGTGTGAATATTTGGTTGCTTATTAACCAAGCTTAGGGTTTTTACGTGTTTTAATCATTCTGGCAGGTGTATTATGTTATCTCCTTATAATTAATAGGTATTTTTCTGATAAGTAATGATGGTGAGCATATCATGTGTTTATAGGTCATTTGTATATATATTTCATTCAAATTCTTGTTTTTGTTTTAGTCTCCTGCCCTTTTGAATTGCATTGTTTGATTATTACTAATTTATATCAATTCTTTTTATATTTCATACACAATTAATTAATTTTCCACCATTCTGAAACTATTTGAAGGAATGACTTGCCCACAGATCCAGAGTTCATGTTAGAACTTCTTTAACTTCTAGTCCTCTAGCCTTTCTGGCTGTCATTAGACCGTGCTTCTTTCTTTCTTTCTTATCAATCTTTCTCATTTCACTTCTTTCCTAAAATTTTCACTGGGAACTCTGGAAAAACTGTTCAAAAAAATCCAGATTATCCTTTCCCTCTCTAAGACATTGCCCTTTCCCTTGAACACCTCTGAAAAGAGGTTGCTCACTCTCTCACCCATTACTGGTTGTATAGTTTTAATGGAAATCTCTTGGATTTCCATCAAAATCATCATTCCTCCATCCCCAAAGTAGAATCTCTTATTACTTGAGCTTCATAAAATTAAATAGTTCTTCTCTGTACTCTTATTCATTACTGTAATATACTAACCATTTCATCAAGACCCTGCCATTCTCCTGGGTGGTTTTAAGGATAACATCCAATCAACCATTCTCAGAGTTCTTTTACTTTCTATCATCTAGTGAACTTCCCCTGCACATCAACTGAGATACACAGATCCATGGTTGTATATTGGACCTTACCATTATCTGAAAATAATCTCTTCTGAAATCACATCAAATCCTAATATTCCACTGTCTGCTACAGTCTTCTCCCCTAGGTTTCTCATTTTCTTATTCTGTTGGTGTCTTTTGACCATTCACATCACAATCTCACTATGAAACTTTCATATCTCTTCTGCTCCCTGTTTTAAATTTATTTTATGTCTCACTACTGGCAAAGTTGTCTTTCTGGAACACAAAGCTAATCATATAAGCTCAGATTTACATTGGATAAAGTGAAACTCCTTGACAAGACAGGCCAACATTTCACTATCTCACACCTTGTCCTGTCTATTTCTCCAGCCTCACCTTTATGCATAATCCCTAAGAAACATTTTTCCATTTCATGACCACACTATGTACTCATTGTCACTGAGACTATTCATAGAGCTCATACAATATTTGCCTGCCAGATACCTATTTATTGTTCAAATTCAGCTCAGGCATCATTTCTTCAAGAAAATTTTTATTTACTTCTTGATTTACCCTCAGGATGGATTACGATTCCATCCTCTAGGGCACCTATAAATTAATACTTATCACACAATAATATGTCATCTGTTTGTCTGCCTTGACTCATAGACTCTTAATTGCAAGAGAAAAGGGAGCTGTTCTTAACTGGTTTTTTAGCTCCAGTGACCTTAGTAAAAGTCAATGGAAAGAAGAAAGAAAGAAAGACAGAGAGGAAGGAAGGAAGGAAGGAAGCCAGGAAGCAAACAATGGGGGGAAAGGGAGGAACAAGAAGATAAAATAGCTAAAACAGAAAGAATCTATCATTACAGATATATTAATATATAAAAGTAATACACACAGACTATCAGTGTGATCTAAAAGATACCTTAAATACACAAAAGTAACAATTAACATATAAACAGTGGATATTTAATTGTCATATAATCTCAACTTTGAATAATTAGCAAATTAACACTATGTCATCCCTAAATTTTAATTTACCAATTTTTAAATATTGTCATTGAAATGGAAAAATAAGTAACACCTTCTTCAGAGAATAAGAACCTTGCTTTTACGTTATAATGTAAAATTTATACATAGAGAAAACTAAACTAAATAATAAAGCTAAATATAACAGAAATGATTTTTGTGATAATATGATTCATTTCACTCTTCAAACATAAAGTCCTCATGAGATATCTAAAATCTTCTTGTGTTGATAGTGGCAGCATTAATTGAATAAAAGCCTCCCCCTAACTAAAGAATATATAAAAATGTTCAGTCTTATAGAGGCACTTTACCTTATCACACACACAAAAATATGTGTAAAACTTAGAATGGGTGTAAGACTAAACCATAATTCTAGAAAAGCTGATCAAATTTATAGCTTCCTCTATGAGATTACTCTAAGAATCAAAGAGTCTACTCAGCCTATTCCATTGATTTCTGTGAAAAATTTATGTACTATCAAAAATAATTTTAAAAGTACTAACTGAGGCCATTATAGTGAAGGAAAATTTAATAGCGTAGTAATAAAGTCATAATTAGCACATACAAATAAATAACATATATTCTAATGTCATAGTAAAATGGGTATAAATTTAACTTCAAGCTTCTTAAGTACAGAAAATAAAAGGGTAATGACTCATAAAATCCAAAAGATAACAAACTGTGATAAACAGGGCTAAAAGGGACTTTTGTCGGGTAATGGAGAACATTTCCAGCATACTTTTGTTGTTATACATAGAAGGCTATCATATGATTAAATTTTTATAATGCCTTTCCATACAGGCTGATGCCATAATGGTGAGGCTAAATTTAATTTAAGCAAAACTGTGAGGGGCTAAAACAACGGAGAATACACCTGTCTTGTGTTAGGTGTAAAATTTAGAAAGTGTAATAGTGAGTGGCTTGCATGGTCATCAGGCCATGTTTCATACAAGATTATTAATTTTTTTTTTGCAGTGTCACTTTGTTTTGGATTGGACAGCAGAGACTTCAGGGTATGATCTGTAGGAAGAATCAAGAGCGAATTTTTAAATGGATTCCATTAAACACAGAATATCTGTTTGGACAATCAGTTGGGAAGGGTTAATGGCCTTTTATAAAAATTAAATTGCTTATCAAGAGTGCCAACTGAATAGTTTGGATTCACCCTGAATTTGTCTGGAGTTAAATTAAGGGGAGACCTGAAAGAAACCTACCTTTGAAACAGGAATTCTCTTCAATATGGTAGTAAATGGACTATGGTTGTAATAACTTTTGCTTGAAAATTTTTCAAAAACAGCATTTTAAATACCTAGACACAGTCATGAAAAATTGATAGAAAAACCACATTAAATAAATATTAAGCAATATAGGTTTTTGATAGTATTCTCAAGATATGCTAGATGTCAACTGCAACCTAGAAAATAGTAATTATATCTGATGTATGAAATCATTGGTAACATTTTTTCCATTTCAATAGAAAAAAAATCATACGATAATTATTTTAATTACAGAGTAGTTGATTTTACCCCATTTTTATGGCAATAGCCATTATTAAGATCAATTATCTGTGGAAGCCATTTGTAGCGCATGCTTATAAAAAGCAGACCATCCATGCAAAGAAGATGCTTACCTTGCTGATCTCCATAACAGGTGAGCATATATCTACTGAATCATTAACCTAAAGTTAATAAGTGTTGGGGAGGAATGAGAAGGCTGATACAATTTTTCTTTTAGTGACACCAGAAAATGTGCTCTAAAATACCATGAGACTATCGATATGGATCTTGAACTTGTGGTATGTCATTAAGATGCAGGGTTACCTGAGCTTCAACCAGAAATTAGGGATACATATTGGATTTATATAGTTTATTCAATAACTAATGTCTAACCACAGAGTGAATGGCAAAGGGGGAAAAAAACTATCTTAAGTTCTGTCTTTTATACTTTCTAGAATGTGATAGAGATAATATCAATAGCCATTTTGTAATAACTGAGTTGGAACCTCATCTGCTCTTCTTAGAGATTAGTACAAGTCATTGGGGTATATAATTTCTTAAGAAGGAAACTAGTATTGAGGAATAAAAAAACAAAATAAGACTGTATTATTTGTGATACAATGATTTTCTTTAAACCAAGGGCTACAGGCCATGCAGTGTGGAATTATTCCTCGAAAGTTAATGAGAGTTCACAGGACAAAAAGGCTCAGAGCCTATGAGCTGGAGCAGATTAAGCGATTAAGATTAAGTAGGCAGAACAACTTTATTCATTTGTTTAAAGTATGGGTATTTAAATAGTTAACAGATATAATAGTCAAGGTATTTATTCCGTGATAAGAAAGTAAACTTTAACTCTTACTTAGTAAGTTGCAGAAAATTTTAAAGTGAAGTGAGTTCGGCTAATTTATTAACATATACAAGACACCTAAAGGCTTCAGAGAACAGTTGTACTTAGAGAATGACAAGCAGTCTATGGCTCTACCAGCCTGAATGCACCCGATCTCCTCTGATCTTGGGAGCTAAGCAGGATCGGGCCTGGTTAGTACTTGCATGGGAGAATGACAAGCCGTTCAATTACCCTTGATTTCTACTATGTAAGGTTGCATATGAGTGATTGATCAAGTTAAAGAGCCTTGTTTACTCTACTAGAGAGTTTGGAATTCAAATAGGGAATCACCAAAAATATTTTATGCATGAGAGACATATTATATTTGCATTTTTGGAAGTGGACCCAGGAAGCAGGTTGGGGATAAAGGGAAAGGAGGCAGTTTAGGAAGGATGCTACTGGGACAGTCATAGGAAAACTCTGTGAGGGTGGCATAGGAGACAGTTACAGGCTGAAGTAAAGAGATAGGATTAAGAACATTAGAATAGTATTCCTAATGATTGATTTGATATTCAAGATGAGAAATCGAAAATGATTCTTAGGTTTTAGGCTTGGGAGAGTTGGAGTACAAAGGTTCTGGTCACTGAGATGAGACAGATGAAAGGCTTCTATTTGGATTTGGAGAAAAGGTGGCAATGAGGATCTCAGCGTCCGGCTCTGGAGTGATACCACTCGGGTTCTAATTCAGGATTGCCACATACTACTCATGTGACACTGAGGAACTCACTTAACCTCTTTGTTAGTTTCCTCATATGTAAAATGGGGGCAATTATAATATTTATCTTATGGGGTCACTGTGAGTATTAAATGAATTCACCAATAACTGCAACCCCTTTAATAATCTTAATTCTTACCTTGTTCACTCTCACAACCTGACACCAGTCACTCCACTAACCTTGATTCCAACAATCTTTGGCTGCACCGTAATCCACAGTGTATCACTCCTAACATCTATTACTGTACCTCACTCTTCATGTCTTTACTTCCTTCATTTTCCAGCTTAATTCCATGGTTGATCTTTATGATCAGTGCTTTGCATATGTCCTAAACTCCCTGGCTGTTCTTTCTGTACATCTTATTTGGCAAAAACACCATCTCGAGTGGGCTATGCCTATCCCACTCCTGGAGCTGGAAAGTAACTGGAGAAATATAACTGAATGCGACTAGAGAAAAATATTTATCCAAGCTTACTGCCTTGTATTAAATGTGTTATGATTAACTAGAGACAGCTGTTTTTTATTCCTTGGCAATCATACTACGTTTCTTGTGACCCATTTAGCCCCCCACTTTCCTAGGTGACTCCTGCAAAACTTCTTCCCAATCCTCAAACTTGCACATGTTCCATCATCCTCACTCCAGCTAATGACTCAGCTTCCTATTTCTCTGAGAAAATAGAAGTGCTATATCTTTTTTCCACTGTTGCCCCCTCAACACAGCACAGATTGTTCCTTTTAAAATGTAATCAGATCATTCTCTCCTCTGGTCAAAATCCCCTGCAACCTTTTTGGCAACAGGGACCAGTTTCATGGAAGACAATTTTTCCACGATTGGGGGTGGAGGGTGTGGGGGTGGAGGCGGAGCTCAGGCGGTCATGTGCGCCCCTGTTTTCCTTACAGGCCACAGACTGGTGCCAGGCCAGGGACCAGTACTGGGCTGCAGCTCAGGGGTTGGGGACCACAGCCATCTAATGGCTTCCTACTTCATTCAGAGAAAAAGCTGAAAGATCTTATAGTGAGCTAAATCGCTCTACACAATATGAAAATTTTATTACATCTTTGACATTCTCTTCTACTATTTTTCCTCCTATTCACTCAGAGCCAGCCACTAATCTCCTCGATGCCCTTCAGATATGTCAGGTGTCTACTGCCTCAAAATCTGCATCCTTGCTGGCTCCTCTGTCTCTGAAGTCCTGTCTACAGACAGCCACATGGGTGACTCCCTCAGATCACTCAACTGTTTACTCAACTACTTCTTCAATGAACTCTATCTTGACAGTCTCTTTTATAATTGCAGCCCCAGCATTTCTGCTCTTTCCCTGCATTAATATTGTCCTTTACATTGAAAATACAACCAGTAGTTCTCTATTGTATATGTTTAAGGAATTCAAGATAATATTTTGATATAGTTAAACAAAATTATGAGAAGCCATTGTTTTGGACTGAGCTCCTACACTAGGCCCCAACAAACAGACACAAGCAAACCAAAATAACCAAACTGGAATCACTTATACTAAGTGTCACATAATCAAGGTGAAACTTTAGGGATACAGACAGACCCCAAAACAGACCAGTTTTTTTTTTCCTGGAAATAAGAGATACCAATCTACCTGAGTTAGCATAATAAGGGTGTCCCCTCTGCTTTATCCCTCACCAGAAAGGTAATCTGAAGGAGACTGATGTTAACCAATCAGCTTTTTCTTTGTATTGTTCTGTTTTCTTGTTCCCACCTTACAAAACCCACTGTTTGGCCATTGTCCAGTGGGAGCTCTCATTCTATTCTGCAGAATGGAGGCTGCCCCCATTCATGAATTATGAACAAAAGCTGATTACATCAATAAATTTGTTGTGATTTTGTCTTTGACAACACACATAGTGAAATGATTACTACAGTCAAGCAAATCAATATACCCATCTCCAGATATAGCTACCTTTTTTGAGGTAAGAACACTTGGATTCTGGTATGTTGGCAAATTTCCAGTATACAATACAATAATATGAACTATAGTCATGCTGTACATTAGATCTCTAGACTTATTCACCTCATTTAACTGTAACTTTGTATTCTTTGACCAAAATCCCCCGTTCCTCTCTCCCCCTACCCTTAGTAACCAATATTCTACTCTCTGTTTCTATGTGCTTTAATACAACCGGGTACTAAATAATTTACTTATTTGTATTGCTTATTTGATGGATACTTTACACCCTCTAGAATGTAAACTGTATAAAGGCAAAGATTTGGTTTTGCTTTTTACTGTTTCTTTCCACCTATAATACTTTTTGGCACATATTAGGCACTCAGTAAATATTTATTGAATGAATTAATTAATATCTATAGCATAGTGTCTGGTATCATATATTTGCTCAATAAATAAGAGCTATCATTATTACATTAATTAATAATAATATATCAGGCATGTTGCACATAAAACAATATGGGATCTCCAGGTGGTAGTTCTATAGGTTTAGGATTCAGACGAAGAGGATGAGCTGAATATAAATTGACATGATAATGATATCAACTGAATAAACAAGATCCCATTGGGAAGAATATTAAGAGTGGAAAGCTATAATATGGAAGGGTAGAACACAGGGATGCACCAACATAGGTGGATTGACACCGTGAACCCAAGAAAGAAAGTGAAAGGGAGTATCCAGAGAAACACAAAAAGGAACAAGAGAGTTTGGTATAATAGAAGTCAAAAAGGTTGACATTTGTGAAGGTTGATAAAATGTTCAACAGTTGTCAAATACTTCAGAGTAAATAGTACCACAAAAATGGTAAAATAGCAAATGTTGAGATGCATATCATCAGTAAGACTGTATGGATATTTAATGATTGAAATAAATCTTCAGAATCAAAGTGTCTAAAATTAGCAATGAAAGAATTTGCAATATTGTTAGATGACAACAAAGTTCACATAACACATGTTCTCTACCTTTGATTCTCTAAAGGAATGAAGCAATAGAATAATAAAAAGAATCACCTCATGTTTGACTTTATGTGACCAGAAGTTAATGTAAGTGGGTCAAGGAAGCAGTCTCCAGGCTCACTGAATTGAGTAGGTTCTTCCACAGACATTGGGTAGTAGGATGAAATAATGCATTTCTTCTTAGAGTTTAAATCTGAGATCAAGGATGTGTCTAAACCAGTAAAATTACTATATTTTTAATCAAGAATAAAAATAACATAAAAATTCTAGAGGTCCTTTCTCTTCAAGACAACACTTAAAAGAATAAAAATGACACTAAATTAACCTTAAATGCAATGTGTTTTTATATGGCTTTCATTATTTTTAATCTTATCTACTATAGGGTGTCTAATAAATCTTACATGAAGAAAGGAAATTTAGAATTAGTTATTGCTATCCTCAGCACTATGGAGGCATTTTCTTTTCCTATATTTTTGTAGTTTGAGAAAATGAAGAGTTTTTAATAAATTTGTTAAATAAAGGCATTTAAAATACAACCTGTATTTTACAGATAATTACAAAATGAATCATAAGTGGGTGCAAATTGAGTAATATGATTAATTTCTAGGTTGACCTTTAGAAAAGTATTTGTCTAACATTTCTTAGTTGTTATATTTTTATTATATCAAACTGAAGTTCCAGCCATTTCATTTCCATGTTGTTTTTAAAAATGAGAAGTGTATTACAGATGTAAAAATAGTTTGTTTTATAAAATAACTATTTTACTTTAGAAACAATTTAGATTTTGAACAAGAATATGAATGTTATCTCTGAAAACCTGATTTTCTTTCTATCAAGGTTTGTTCTTTTTAGAGTTTCTTCACTCATGCATTTTTCACTTCTATATTTATTGAATTAAGTAATTATTTTTCAGGTAGTTAAATTTATTGTTCAATTAAAAAAACAGCTAATGGCAGTGCATAGCTTTCTTCAAGGTATGTGTCATCATTTTAGGTAGCCTCTGACCGAGATGAGAGCCCTCAACATTGCAGATATATAATGTGCATCCCCAGCAAAATTACTCATAAGAATAACTTCATTATTCTGGGAAGCTAGATCTATAAAATATGTAAAATGTAGAAGTGTTCTGCCTATACAATTTCTGGTAAGTACAGCATGACTAAGTGATAAAACCTGAGTCAGCTTCAGTTCAAGCATACCTTTCTAAAACGTGTATTGTGACATGTAGGAGAAAGAAATGTAGTGGGCAGAGGTGTTCTGCTCTGAAGTAATCATGTATTTTGGATCTATATAGTTCTGCCTTGATTAATGCAAAAATTAGTTCTGGAAGCATTTCGGAGTATACTGTAGCGATTAGTCACAGCCACCCTGAGTTAGCAGAATGATAAGGGAAAACTCACCAGTACCACTGGACAGATTGTTGTGGGTGGTAAAATATGGTCCTTCAAAGGTCCACAGTCACATTCAGGTTTTAGATGAGAAGCACATTTATTATGCAACTAGAAAAGGAGAAGGAGGCATAATATCAAATACTACACAACAGCAGCAAACGTGGGCAAATTATATTAATATTTCAACTGAAATACAGCAAATGCATTAGAAGTACATTGAAATCAGTATATGAACAAATAAAAAGAATCATAAAGGGATTCACATTACATTTGCTTTTATATATGTATCTTAAATAAACTATTTAGCAACTTCTGTGACCCAGCCTATATATTTTCTAATTTTTAGAAATGTTTATATTAAGAATGTACTTCAGGTTTTGCACCAAAGAAGCCTAATTTCTTTGACAAACACAAATTATTGACCATTACAGTCCTTCCTTTTGCTTATCTGTTAGCATAGTCTTGAAACCACTGTGCACTGTGTATGCTTTTTTTTTTTTTTTTGACCCTCCTGTTTTCTCAAAGTCATTCCAAAGTGCACAGCTCAGTATGGGGCATAATTGATCCCATCATTAGTTTTAACTTTGTAATTCAATATGTAAATGTAACCAGAGATTCATCTCAGTAGGAGCAGGATATAAATAAAAGAAGATGATTATGATTATAGAAATTTATCTTTATATTGTATTTTTCAGCTCGACATTAAGTTAGTGTATAATCATATAATGTGCTATTTATTTTTCAACATGTATAAACCCAAACTGATATTTTTACCAACCTTGGTCACAAGTTTAAATTAAGGTTTTATATCATAGTGTATTAAATAGTGATGTTTTTAAATTGAGGTGGTAGTTTTTATTGGAATCATACAGATTTGATAAAATAGTATTTGCTTGAAAGCATCTAGGGATTTCTTCCTCCTCCAGTACATATCAATTTGATATGAACTATTTATACGTTAGAAAAATTATACATTTTAATAAGATAACATGTCTTGTTAAAAACAGAAAAAAAAAAGCCACATCATTTTTCAGTTCTGAACTAAAAGCCACCCCATTTAAGCCTTGGCTATATAAATTTCTAAAACATACTTACCTTTGTAAGTAATTAATTATTAACTAAGCATGGGACTCTAATAAGGGTTGATTTACTGTTGGTGGTAGAATTGTTTTGGAAGGGTATTTTTGTGGTCCTAGAATCTAAAACTATTGTCATGCTAACTCCTTGCCTTGAAGTTAAGGCTACTTGCACTAATATTAATGTCCCTTAGGTTGCATTACATGAAATAAAACTACCTTTACACATTCACCCATAATTAGCAGCTCTGCTTCTCGGTGGCATATAAAGCTTCTGTATTAAAAAAAATGGTTTGATTTTTTTTATTAGACATCACTGGTTTTTGTCAAGAGGCAAGAGGTGTTGAAAACAAAGTAGCCATTGGATGTGCAATAAAACTAAATTAACTGACACTCTGGTGGAATTAAAATGCACGTTTTCCTCAAAATAAAACTAATTAGTGGTTTAAAATGTACCATTAGTTTATTGGACTTAATAATCTATTTTCTAAGAAGAAATCATGACCCTGAATGTTTGGATTTAGAGGTAATAGATTACCAAGTGTTGTAGAATGAATTTGGTCTCCCGAAATGATATGTCAAAATTCTAACTTTGCCCTCAACTGTGAATGTGAACTTATTTGGAAATAGGGTCTTTGTATATATATTCAAGGTAATATGTATTTGTGATGTAGTAGGTAGGGCTATAATCTAATGACTTGTATCCTTATAAGAAGAGAGAAATCTCGACACAGACACAGAGGGGAGAAGGCCAAGTGATGACAGAGGTAGAGACCGGAGATCTCATGCTGCAGTCCAAGGAGTGTCAAGGATTTTTGGCCACTACCAGACGCTAGGAAGAGGCAGAGAAATGTTCTTCCCTCAACTTTTCAGAGGGAGCATGGCACTGCTGACACATGGATTTTGGACTTCTAGCCTCCAGAGCTATGAAAGAATAAATATCTGTTGTTTTAAGCCATCCGTTTTGTGGCATTTTGTTACAGCAGCCCTAAGAAAAAAATAAAGCACTATGAAGACTGTGCTAAAACCAAAGACAGATTATGTATCTGAAGGTTCTGTTGTACCATGGATGTCATACAGAAAAAGCTTTTGCTCTTTGATTTTAGAAAACTAATTTAAAACTGAGAATGCAGATTCTAAGAACCTTCTACAAATAACAAGAACCAAGATAAACATCCATGGGTGTATAGTGCAAGAAATAATTGAACTTTTACTCTTGATTACAGTATAAAACTACACATGTGACTTTGAAGGTCAGGAGGACAAGGCACTCTGGGTCTCATGCCAACACTGACCATGGATGTACTACCTGAGGGCCTCAGCCTCCTCCATGTCTCCAAGCCATGTGTATCCAACAATTTGCAACTGATATGGTTAAGGGACAACTAAGCTCTCCATATAGTTATTGGGGGTTACCAGAAGTAAGAAAAGATGGCAAAAATAAAATGAATTTAATGATAGCTTTTGGGCATTTAGGCTAATTTCCTAGCCCGAAGGAGAGAACTGAGCTCTCAGGTTGATGAGTTGATGTGCTTACCAGAGTGTGTGCAAAGGGTAGCTCTTCATATCGGGGTTTTAGAGTTTCATAGTATAGGTACTGGCAATTGGTCCCATGAAATACTGGCTTCTGCAGAGCTAAACCTAGCCCGATGGGATTTCCCAGTTTGATTGCCCCTGTGACCTGTATCCCTGAGTTTTATTTAGGCAGCTGCAAGACAGTCCTCTAGAAATGTAAGCATGAAGTAGTAGTGTTCATAAGAAGGTCGGTAACCATATTATCACCTGCGAAACAGGGATACATAGTGTAAGAATATTCTCCTAACCAAGAAGTCTATACTAACTAATAATATTCAGGAACACCTTATGCTTTTATTAGGACTAGAATCCATCAGCTGGTAAATATATTTGGGTGGCCATCAACACCATAACATTGTTTGTAGCCAGAAGTGTCAAAGCTGAGGACATTATGTTAGAAGTACTGATCATTTTACAAGCTGGGAGTCAAATATGTATCGTAAGTCTAATTCGCGCACCATATTGCTCAGAGACATACTTGAGGACAATATATAAAATGTGAAAGCCAATGTGAAAATACATATAGTTCTTAGGACCATATACCAAGCCTAAAAGTATATAATCATTTTTGCTGTGAACCTTGAACTGCTCTAAAAAAAAAGTCTTTACAAAAAGCAAAAGTCAATAAAATAAAATTATAAAAGCTAATATATTTATGAAAGATTTTAAATAGTAAACGTCAACAATAAGAAGTTCCTTTAACCTGTCACCATGATATTTCATGGACAAGAATAAAAGAAAAAGACACAGTTGAGTTCTCAGTGTAAATAAAAGACTGACAATTTTTTCAAGATAATCCAGACCCCAAATCAGCAAAATCCTAAATACAAAATCCTCATCAAGAATAGAAATTAACTGGATAATTAATGAATCCTAACTCTTGAGTAAAAGAACCAATAGTGCAGCAAAGAAAAGAAATTGTTACTTGTTTTTCTAAATTAACAAAAAAAATGTTCTTAGTCACCTTTGCATTTTTTAAAGATGAGATGTAGAAATTTTAAGATCATTTTTTATAAGTCCCAAAATTCTCATTCATGTTAAGAAATTCAGCCTCATACATAGGAAAGTCATATAATAGGAACCAGCTTTTCCTGGAAGTGAATTAAACACTTGGAAATAATTTCAGAGTTTATGGCAACTTCCAGTAGCACCTAATTTAGAGCCAGATCTATGTTTATTAGAAAAAGCTATCTCAAGTTAAAAAGAAAAAGAAAGTGTATGAGTATATGTGTGTGCCAGTATGTATTTATGGGATAGAGTTGAGAAAAGAGTGGGTGTACTGGTCAGAAAAGAAAACAGTAGAATCTAAGAAGTCAAAAGGAGGAAAAATGGAAAATGAATGTTCATAAGAATTTAGAGGAAAAAAAAGAGAAATAAATTATTCTTCTAAACAAACTTAATGGCCTGATACGGAGGAACATATTTGTTGGTTGATACATTCCATTGGCCCTAATATTCTGCAATTTCAGGGTGCTTCCTAAATGCTGACATCTGCTAAAATGTAATAAACCTTTCAATGACATTGGAAACCTTTAAACATTACTGTTAGGAGTTTAATATTTTAATAAAAGGAGTATCCCTATATCAAACCAAAAGTTAATAATTCACACCTATGAAATAGGCATTATTTGTCAAGCCCAAATAATATGTACCAACCTCCCATCCTGGAGAGTGCTGCCCGACTAGGCATAGCTTACTGTGACCAGGAGTAATTCACAACAAGTTCCAAATAGAAGGTCAAGGAAACACTTTCTTAGCAGAAATGAACAGATATAAGTAGTAAGATCTTAAGGATGGCAGAATGTTAGAGAAGAGAAAAGAAGGAAAATATTTTGCCTGGCTCAAAGGATTGGAATATAAAGCGCAGAGAACTGGTTGCCTAGAAGGCGGTTTTCCACTGCTCTTCCCTAGGCTTTTCCTGTTTTTATTTTTGAAGTGTTGAGATTTACAAAAGGAGATAACATTTCATTCTAAGAGCCTAACTATATCTACAAGATGGCAAACTAGTATAACATGAAGAAGCCACAAGTACTGACTGAAAAATGGGTGTGAAGGTGGATTTTTGTCTTTAAGTATTTGTTTAAGTTTACTTGCATATCTTATGCAGATTTGAGTATTATAGGATGATACGATAAAACAAAATTTAAATAGGGCATATGTTTGAAATTTAATATTTAACAATAAGAATAGTATATCAGTGCTTAGAATGATCTCACTGAGGACTTCCTGTAACTCAGCATTCTGGCAAGAACTTTGGGTGATTAGGAAAAACCATGGACCATAGACCTACACCGGGAGCAGATTGCAGTCTAGTAGTGCAGACGTTAGCAGGAGACCCAAAACCACTGGAGAGCATTTCAGTCTTTCCAGTGGGTGTGGAATAAAAGTACACAGAGTATTTAGAAAAAGGATATATTAGTATCAAAGAAATTTTCAAGGAAGATAAGGAACTTAACTTGGTTCCTGACACGGAGTTAGAATTTAAGATGGGCGTGTTCAAAGAAATGAGATGGACAAAATAACGGGCAGGAAGGAAACGTGGCCTTCCCAAGGGACAACCACAGACATGCACAGCTACAGCAGAGGGTGTGTGTAGGGGAGGAACATGTACGGTCATGTGCTTAGGTTTGGGAAGAATTTTTGAGGAACTAAAAAACAAGTTGAGGTAGGGGGGCGTTGAGGGCTGCATTTATTATCACAGAGCTATTATAGGTTGCTAAAGACGGCATATGATAACAAACTAGTATTTTCAGAAGATCTTTCTGGAGGTGGTATGCAGCCTGCGTTATAGGAAAAGTACCTTCTGTTAGGGAGATGAGCCAAGAGATTCTGACTCTAATCTAGTCAAGAGGTGCTAAGAGCTTGCACTAGGGCTGTGAATGTGGAGACAAAAACTCATATCTAAGAAAGATATTTTAAGTAGGAAATGTCAAGACTCAGTGATGGGTTGTTTACATAAGATAAAGGTAAAAGACAAGAGTAAAAGAAATTGATTTAAAACTTTATTCCCAATGACTGAAAGCATGATGATACCATGACTGGTAGAACGAAAAAGTTGTAGGAGTTGCTCTTTGTGAAAATAAATCAATCAACTTGGCTTAGGATTTAGTAAAGATTCAGGACCACATGATTCTCAGTTCTTTTAGTACATGCAGGTGCTGTTCTGACTGAGACTGGGCAACTATAGATCTTTCCAGAGGTGAGAGAGAAATGACTTGAACACTGTCTATGGAGTCGCCTCTGGGCACCAGGGGTGGGTTTTATGCAGCCATATAGTATTTACCCTAATTCTTACTAAGTTTTATTTACTGAGCACTTACTATGTGTGAGGTCTTGTCCTCAACGTATCTACACAGATTTTCTAACTGTTGCATTCTCATACAATC
Source organism: Varecia variegata (assembly GCA_028533085.1). Taxonomy (NCBI): domain Eukaryota; kingdom Metazoa; phylum Chordata; class Mammalia; order Primates; family Lemuridae; genus Varecia; species Varecia variegata. The sequence continues at coordinate 126,770,395 of CM052437.1, read as the reverse complement.
CTATCAATTAGGTACCATTAACTCCATATTACAAATTAAGAAATTGTCCCAAACCGATTACACATATGGCACAAGATGGCACAACCAGTGACACAGGTGATCTTAAGAATCTAGTTGGTTTGACTTACAACACTCAAGCCACTTCCAAAAGTCATATATAAAAGGAAGTAATGGCTTTTGGAAAAAGCCTGAAATGAAGTCAAGCTTCATTCTCTCTGTTTCTCTCTATAATCTATTCCTCATCTAATCCATTCGGACAGGTCTTCCTAAAGCCCAGTATGCAGTGCCATATCTCATAACTCTCATAACCTCTGCTAGCTCTTTGCTACATTGATAGTAGTTTCTGGAAAGTCTAAGAGCAAAAGAAAGTTTCAGTTGTCTAAAGGCAAGCAGTAGTAGTAGGTAGTCATCAGTCAAGAGCAGATTAGCTTTATACTAAAATTTTCACACAACAGCTCAGCTCAAGAAAAATCTATAAATAATACTAAATATATAAATGTTCTGTAGTAAATATATCCTGTTTAACCTAGGCACAAAACCAATAAATAAGAAAATGTGTCCCTACAGTTACTTAAAATTAAAAATCCAAAAGTGTATAGAGACTGAAGTTACTTTTGAGAAAGCTGTACATTTTTCCAAATACATAATAACTTTTTTTGTAATCGTGCAAATCTTATTTCATAAATTAAATACCCACGGGACCCCTGGAGCTCATGGTTTATAGCAAATAAGGCTGTGGTTGGCTAGAAGACTCAGGAATTGAGAAAGCTTAGTAAGAGGGAAGATTCTTCTTTTTCTGACCCTGCCTTAATCACCTCATAGCTCCCTGTTTAGCATTGTTTCCTGAATAGAACTCAGGGATTGATCAATTGATTTAATTTTCAACTCAGGATATTAAGACATTTGCTTTTTATGTCGTGCTTTGCCATAGTGACAAATAGAATCATCTTCACATATTCATTGATATTTAGTGTAAGAATAAAATTTTAAGGGTATATTTTAAAGGTATAAACTGATTTGGGACATAAAATCTTTAGATTTTAAAAAGTACAGTTTATTTAGAAGTGATGCCCTCTTTCCTGTAAAAAGAAGTATCTCATTTCATGTAAAGCTAGGGCCAGGATGAAGACCAAAGGTAAATGTATAACTTGTGAGTTGTAGGGCTAGGTATAGATTATGAAGTCACAGATGAGAAGAACCATTAAAACAAAAGGAAGAGAATGAGAAAAACAAAATGGAATATAAAACAAGGAAATAAAGAATTTTAAGATACCTTGAATACCAATAAGAGACCAACAGCAATGGTAACATTGAGGACAGTGATCCCCACACAATGGACAGGACAGAAGACAGAACTTCATGGGATTAAATGGGGAAAAAAGGAGAGGAATCAAATAAAGAAAATTCTAAAAGTTCTAAAAGCCTAGTGTGCCTAAGCTGAGTACACCTTTAAAAACACTGATTTTTTAAAGAAATAAAAAAATATGAATAATAAACCTAAGACATTACATTTGGGATTTATAAAGAATAGAAAAATAATTTGAAATATAAAGAAATGTATTCTGATATTTTCAAATCTCAGTTTATGTCAAAGTTAAGATATAACTAGTGAAAGATGTACTATATGGAAAAAAATAAGAGAGACAGCCTGCTGCAAGATCTAAAACAAAAACTACCTATTTTTGTAAATGCTTGGCAAAAAAATCTAACTTTTTTAATATGCATGAATTTTATAAAAAAATAAAATAGTTGTGGTCTTGTTAAAACTGAGAATTCAATATGTTTGAGTAATTCATGTGTGTAATTTAAATCATTGTTAGACATTTTATTATAATAACCAAACATTTAAAAAAATAAAACTATCTTTCATAATTGAGAAAATTTCAAATGTAAATATAATTTAACCGAGTAATAGCTGAAAATGATTGAAGAACATGTGTTTATTTAAAAAAAAAAGGACTTAATTGTATTTTTGAAATGTAAGTCAGTTTGTTTTTCTCATTATCCTGTGTATGTGTGTGATTGTGTGTGAGTGTTTAAGAAAATTGTTTAATCTGTGCATTGGGAGTGAGGCATTGGGGGGGGCACTATAGAGAAATTTATTTGCTTAACTGATTTAGTGTCTCCTACTGTTTTATTCTGACAAAAGCAAAAACATTACTCCTGTAACAGGAGTACTGAAACACTATGCTGGAGAAACAAAACTCCAGTTTCCATAAATGTTTTTGTACTACATGATCAAAAATAGCTATTCTTGAAATGCATGATTCTAATTAATTTCCAGAAATTAAACATATAACAGAAAAGGTACCATCTAACAACCGCATTTATTCCAAAAGTTATTTGAAGCCAGCTTTGACAATCATCCAAATCAGGTGAAGTCCTAAAGTTTCCCAGGAAAGACCAATTTATCTCTTCTTTCTTAATTGGGAACACCATTAATGACTAGCATTTACATCAATATCTTATCCTCTAATTTAAGATTTAACTGAAGGAAAATGGCAACAACATGTTGGAAGGAAGGGTAAAATGAGTTCTTAGGAGCATCATGACCTGAAATATGGCCTATTTCCATTTCTACCTAGCCATGTGGTCAAGGACAATTTGCTTAACATATTTGGGCTTAGTGTCTTCACTATATAATTAAATCATTGCACTGCATTGTTCATTTTTCTACCCTTTTAAAGCCCATGGATCCTGTGATTAAAATAAATTTATAATATGTAAAACATAAAACCCTTACAAAATAGGGTTGTGGGGTGGAGGGATAGCTGAGCTCTACCCAATCAGCACCCAGCTCTCATTGCCTACTGCTAGCCATGACCTTTGATTATCCTTCCTGGGAACCTCTAGAGCCCCATGGAACACAGTGTGAAAACCATATGATTGTATCAGCTCTAAGACTGTCACCAGCTCTAAAATTCTGCACTGTATGAAAACAAATCTGATTCTGGTCCTATCCCTTTGCAAGCCAGATGAAATAAGAAGCTTCTAAGGTTTTATTCATATTGTACAGTTCAGGAAGCCCTTCCAAGGTGGGACTCTCAGAAAGTATGGGACACACAGTCTTTAATGTGAGTGAATGCTGGGATTTGTTTTCCAATATTACTCACTGTGATCTGACACCAAACACAATGCAGTCCTGTCAGGCCCTGGTAACATTTAACCGTTTTGTGGCACTTATCACACTTGGTTGGGCAGTTGCCTTCAACCCAGTAGTGATGCATGACCTAGAATAGAATAACATCGTTGGGATAAGAGGAGGCATTGAAGCTCACCACCTGCAGAAAGCAAGCATGGCCACAAACTTACATCAGTGTTCTTTTTGGACTTCACGTAGGTCTTGATGCAAGAGGGAGGTGCTCTAGCCACACAGCGTTCATGGACTGTGTACTTGCAGACTGAAAGGAAACAGGTACACAAATTCAGAGCTAATCCTGGTCCTGATTGCAATTTTATAGGGAAAGAATGACATTAACAGAACCTTATTTCATATCCACTACTCCCTAATCAATCCAATCAGCCACATCAAGGAAAAGCCCAAGTCGACTGTTTCTACCATAGAATACAAAAGGCCAATTAGTACAGGAAATATTATGCATGTAAAAAACCAAGACTCCTCTATCATGGCATAGCAGGAAATGCTTAATTAAATCAGTCCTCACTCAAATTTTTCACAATATTCCCAGATGACAAAAATATTAAAGACAAATTGATGACTGCCAAATGGCTTGGTGTCATTTGCTAGAAGGAAGAGATCTATATTTTACAAAGTATAGGCATGAGAGCAGCTGGCAGGAATGGGAATAAAAGCCCATGAGTTTATGCTATTTTGTCTATTGATTTATCTAAACCTTAAATGGCTGATTAGTCTTTTTCCACAGAATAGATTTCATCATACATGCCAGGCCTTTCTTTAGTAAAAGTTCATCCCTCACTTGCCATCGTGGCATTGTTTGTCCAAAAGGAGCAACTTTTGCTAGGCAGCATAGGGCATATAAATGCAAAAATTAATGTTTATATGCAGACATGTATTTATATACACACACACACATAAACAAGCAAATATATATGTGTATATGCATATACTTTTTTGGCATCTTCACATTTTTTATGGTTTGATCCTGAATACAATTAGGTTCATATACAGGTGTTCTTTTAGTAAAATGCTGTTGCCAAATTAAGAGTTCTAATGCATAAATATGTAGAACAAAATTTAAATTTAAAAAAACCATATAGACCTCTCAATAAAAACAAAAAAACAAAACCCACCGCCTAAAATTAGAATGAAAAACATTAAATCCACACAATATTTGTATAGTAAAACTCTTCCAAAATATTCACATATGTGATTTTCTTTGGCAAAACTGAGGGAGAAACCATACTTTCTCTTCTATTCCATATTAACAATAATTTGAGTGTTGTATTTACCACACTAATCAGTAGAAATTTATTAGCAAAATTTTCACTCTTTATATAGCATTGTTCACCTGGAGAGTTATTTTGTTTCATATGCCCTTACTTATAGAGTCCACCACAAAAAATCCCTTTAATTAAAAATAATAGAACTTTAAAAACAAAGCACTTCCTTTGTACATGGATAATGTTCTAGTATAATTAACTTTTCAAACATGGCCATTAGAAACTGTCCTTTAATGTGCTATGTGTAAATTTTATGTAGCTTTACTAAAATCCTTAAAGACTTAAAAAGTCATATACATATGTAGTATTAAAACATGATATTTAATGTCAAATAATAAATCGAAGAAAAAGTAAATTCTCAAAGATACTACCAAAGAAGGTACTAGGTAAAAAAAAAAAAAATCTGAAAACCACATATTGTGTGGAGCCAGGCAAGAAATTAGATTAAATTAAATGCACAAAAATGGGATGTGCCCAAGGTACATGACAGCTTTAGTAACTCCATACATAGTAAAAAATGACATGGAGAGATAAATTGATGGATTAATGGAGAACTTCAAACTTAAGTAAAGAGGGTCTAATATCTATTTAACAGGAACAGCATGGAAAATAAAACTTTCTTAGGCAGATATGCTGTAGATTTAAAAATACTTAGGTGACTTAATAAATTAGCTGTTGTATACACCATTAAAGAATTCTAATTGGCAGTATGGAATTAATAGAATAAAATGAAAACTGCAAAGATGAGCTAGCCGAAATTTAAAATATGGCCACAACTTATGAATCATCAATGCTTTGAATTCCAATATCTATTAACCACATATGAAGATTTTCTTTATAATAGTATTCAAAATAATATGCTTGAGGTATAAAATTAGTTTGTATTCCTTAATTTGAAAGGAAATCTATTTCTAATCAACTAATGTGCATTTTTTTAAAGACCTGAAGGAATTGACTCATTATAAGAAGTCGATGTGAATAAAGTAGCTAACTTAGGGGGAAAGAAGACAAACATGAGTGAGATACAATTATGAGAAGTTAGTGGAAATCTTCAAGATAATCCCAGAAGAAATGGGAATCATGAATACATTAAACTACAGTGGGAAAAAAAATGGCTAAAGTATTGGAAAATGTCCTTCGTTCTTTTCCAAGGGGAGGGTGTCCCAGAATTGAAGAAATGTAAAACTAGAGTAATCTTAGCATTCAAAATCACACTACATCCTAGCACTCTTGGAGGCCAAGGTGGGCGGATAGTTAAGAGCGAGACTCTGTCTCTACTAAAAAAGTAGAAAGAAATTAGCTGGACAACTAAATATATATAGAAAAAATCAGCCGGGCATGGTGGTGCATGCCTGTAGTCCCAGCTACCCGGGAGGCTGAGGCAGCAGGATCGCTTAAGCCCAGGAGTTTGAGGTTGCTGTGAGCTAGGCTGATGCCACGGCACTCACTCTAGCCCGGGCAACAGAGTGAGACTCTGCCTCAAAAAAAAAAAAAAGTCACACTACAGGAAAACATAAATCATAGGTACAGGGACAGTCTAGATCACTTGTAAGGTCTCCATCTACAAATAGGACTATTGCATGAAATCAGCCTTTCCTCACTCAAGGTGATGACGTCCAGGCAGAGCCAACGTACTCACAGGAACAGCACAGGCCCTGCTTCCCCACGCCAATCAGCATGTTCAGGCACAGGTTGCAGTAGGCAGGTTTGTTAAAGTGCTTGAGTCGCCACACGTGCTGTCCATCATCCTTCACGTTCTGCACAGGACGTAGGAGAAACAGATTTCACTTAATGAAATAAACAGTGGAAGATGTTAAGTGCCAATAAAATTCAGAGCAGGACTGAAGCATGTGAAGACAATCTGTTATTTCATCTCTGACTTTCTCCAAGATCACCACAGAGTCTTTAGAAAAACACATGTGCTCGAGTGGAATGAGATAGTGCTAACAAATCACCGATGCTATAGCAACTCGCAAATTCTTGTCTAATATCGACACTGACAGCATACCCCAAACCATCGTAATGACCTGCCAAACTGAGCTCTCCCTAGGAACAGGGACGTGTCTACCTCACCTTTAAATACTTTATCTTTAGTATAATTTTAAAAACAAATAAATGCATAGAGGGAAATTACTCCTGAGTGGAAGAGCCTGATAAAGGAAAACTTGCAAAGACTTCATTAACCCTTGCTTGGTAGTAAGAATATGCAAAATTCAAGGTAGTGGTTAGGTCATGTAAAGAGATGGAAGAATGAGATGGGGTAGGAAAAGCAATACACAAAAGTTATTGGGGATATTTTAGGGCTTTGTGTGAGGATTCCTTATACTGTATTATAATTTATATTAATACATTGTTATATGTCTCAAATAATAAATTTTAAGAAAAAAACTTTTAAAGGACCTAATTATGTTACCAGTTTGTTTACTCTCCTTTTATAAAATATGAATGATTTTATTCTCACAGAAAGATGGTAAAAACATTAAAACTGTATTACCATATTTGTTTATAATAATCACTATAGTTATTTGCCACAATAAAACCTTGAGTTTAGATTAATTCTCATTTTAGCCAAATACTATAATTGTTTTTTACTCATCTAAGTAAAACTCTACATGATATCATAATAGCTACTTCTCTAATGTGTGTTTAATCACATCCACATTTTTCAAGATAAAGATAAAATGGGCAGGGCATGGTGGTTCATGCCTGTAATCCTAGCACTTTGGGAGGCTGAGGCAGGAGGATCACTCAAGGCCAGGAGCTCTAGACCAGACTGGGCAACATAGCACAAGACCCTGTCTCTACAAAAGTAAAAATTTAAGAATTAGCCAGGCATGGTGGTGTGTGCCTGTAGTCCCAGCTACTTGGGAGGACTGCTTAAACCCAGAAGTTTGAGGCTGCAGTGAGCTATGATTGTACCACTATACCCCAGCCTGGGTGACAGAATGAGACTCTGTCTCTTAATTAATTAAATAAAATGAAATAATTTGATGCTTATGAATCTCTTGAACCCCTGACAAGGAGGTCAAAATATCAAATGAAGTTATTATATACTATTACTTTTGTTGCCATCATTTCCTCCCTTACCATGTATTCTTTGTATACCATCCACAAATTATATCAAACTCTGATTAATATCAGACATCATTTATTGGTATTCTATTGAAACCATTAAAGGTCATAACTTTTGAGGTAAGCCAAATTGTCCTATATCTTAGAATACATTTGCCTAATAATTTTTTGAGCATCTACTATGTGCTAGAGCATTAATACTAATTCTGTAGTAGTGTGACAATATAAACATATCCAGATCATCTTGTTTCTCTTGATAATAAAATATTAATTATAATGGTCCTAACCACTTTTTTCCTATTCCCAGTCAAGAGATAAGCCACTAGATTTGTATTGCCAGAGGAAATCTATAGTAACTAGTTCTTATGTTAGAACCAGAAATGTCAAATTTGCATCATAATATGAAACATTAATGAAAATGCTTCCTGGGAGATAATTCTCCATGGATCTCTTGAATTTCTGCATGTTTTGCAAGCAGAAGTACTATCTTCTTCTTTTTTTTTTTTCCAGGCTTTCTTTTCAAAGATATTCGAATAACAAACAACCTTGGACAACAGAGAGGTGTCTCCCTACAGAGGAGAGGGCAGGTTTACTTACTGCCCAGTGTAATAAAGATAATCTCTCCCTTCCGAACAAAGGTTAAACAGGTTTGTCATGGCACATGACAGATTTAGTTTTTCTAAGCCAGGGGTTCCAAGCTCTGATGTTATGCAAAGCAATTACGTGGGTCATGCTCTATCATCCCTATGAGAGCAAGGTGAACTGGCTCAAATATGAAGCTCCTGTTGCTTGCTTTGCTGAGAATAACGTGCATTGTTTCTGACCCAAGAGTCTCATGTCCTCTGCCACCATCCATGAAACCCTGGCAAGCTGCTAACACCTTAACTTGCAAGTAGAGTAAATCTCAGACCCTTTAAAGTTCCTAATAATGCTCAGATTTGCCTTTCTGACAAGGGACTAACAAGTTCTCCACAAAAGTAGCTATGCAGAAGGAGTCATGGAGAGAATTTCAGAAGACATAGTTGTTTCCATTTTCTTCCAAATCTTAAGAAACACGCTTTGTAGTAATTTCTGAATCCTGTTCTGTTTTGTGTGAGTCATTATATTTCTAGTTGATTCACAATGTAAATAGAATGCTTTATATATTTAACTGCTATATTTTCCAAACAATCTATATTTTTAAATTTTTATTGTCTTAAATAAAATTTAAACATCCTGAAAGTTTAAATATGGGATTAATTTTTTTAAAAAATAAATTAATAAATTTTAAAAGTAATAAGTGCTTAAAAAACATTTTTAAATGAAAGAAGAAATGGGAAAAACCTAATTTTCATATGCTTTACTGTTCTTGTAATCTTGTCATTTTATTTTTAAATGATTGTCCATTACATGTGAATAAGCCTCATCCTTGAAAGAGCACATATGGACTAAGTTAGCTGGCATTTTCCTTATCAAAAAATAAACAAGTCTGAACGTGGGTGTTCTGTCAATCAGAACACTTAGCCATGTTACAGGCTGCAACTGATGTACAAATCCATTACCCAGGCATAAAATGCTTTACCAAAACACAAATTAAATAGCTTTATAGCTCTTAGCCGGATGTATTGCCAAAATATGCAAGAGATGAAATATGTATGTGACTTCTTTAAGAGAAGAAATTGAAACCAGGAGCCAACTACTTCTCAGCAGTGCAAATTATACTCCAACTCTTTGTATTTTCATGTCTTGTCTTGTTTGTCTAATTTAGATGGTAAACTTAGTGGTGGAGGGGAAGAATCTGTCTCTTATATTCTATCAGTCAGTAGAGCACATTCCTATTAGTACTTCTATTGCAAATAAATATTTATTGCCAAGAATTCATTTTTTTATTAAAAAAGAAATAAACAGGGAATCCAGAAGGCTTGATTCCTGGCCTACTATGAAAATGTGGATAAGCCATTTCACCTTTTTTCTTATCTTCCTTTCTAATGAAATGAAAGTACCCACTTTCCTTTCCCAGGTCATCGTGTGAGGTTTCATTATGCAATACCTGTGAAACTAATTTAGCTCCTCAGAAGACTGGTGTTATATAAACAGAAAATATTATTGCCATCATTGGGTTGAGTTGTGTAACATCCCAATGTTTCAGCCAAAAGAATTGAGAGGGGTATTTGGAGGTTGATTATACTTTATTTCATAAAAAATTTGTTCTTTCTTTTCATTACCAGACATAACACTGTATGTTATAATGAAGCAGTTCAGTTCTGTGCTTAAGACAGAGAGAAATGCCTAATGAATCCTAGAGGAGTCCATGCTGAGAAGGAACTTTCCGTTCTTCCTCAACTCTAACTTTCCTGGAAGTCAAAGGGATATTTCAAAGGAAAGAATCTCTTTGGAACTTTTGAAACCTATTTCATTATCCTAGTGATTTCTAAAGTTTTAGTTTTTCCCTAAATACTTCCAAGATCACATAAAATGTTCAAGTCCACGAGGGCTACTATAAATAATACCTTATTTTCATAAGACTTCAAGGAGAAATTTCACTAATGCCCCAGCCTGAATGCTCCTAACCCCCACAGCAGGCCATGTTTCAACTGACTTAACTTATAACACATAGAAGAGCTAATGTTGCAAATTAATTCCAACTCATTAAATAATAAGGACCATTAAATTACCTTACAGTTTTGTTCAAGGTCTCCAAAAAATTATAACAATATGAAAGAAACTATTCTTTTAGACAAAAAGATGAATTATAATAGGTCCAGGCAAGGAGAATGCAGAGAGGAGTTTTAAAATTCTGGGGGGAGTTGCAATCAACTGCTCATCTCCAGACCACACTGTCTGAGGTCAGGCTGGGAGGCTGACCTGAGGCCATTTCTGGCCTCAAATGCACACTCAACAGCAGGTAACACTACATAGTCATTTTCCTCGAATTACCTGATCTGGAATCTCAAGAATTTTTGTGCTGCATTTATTCAGCCACATAACTCTTTTCTAGATTGAGCAATGTATAGAAAACAGAACAAAAACTCTAAACCCAATTAAAATTTTTAAAATTAGCGTGTAAAATATCAGTTTCCTAAATACAATTTAATCTACTAAAAATACATCATCTTCTACACTCTATCACTCAGAAATTGCATCAGAGAACACACTACATTTCATTTAATAGAGAAAGGGCAAAAAAATGCATCCTAAGCCATCTCAATCAAAGGCAAAGTTTAAATTACATATGGGGATTAAAGACCAGGATTCTTTGAGCACACATTGTGATATCAAAATATAAATTCTTTCAAAAGCCCTACAGGCTGGATGTGGGCACAACAATCTACAACCAAGAAGTTAAGGTATCCTCTTTTCAAGTGAGGCTACTGCTTAAATGTGTATTCCTATTTTAACGATAATACGAATTTAGAAATTTTCCTTGAAAAATTCATTGATAATCAAAAATCATAGATTCAGAAATCAAAGTATTATTAATTATTGTGTTCGTCTTGGAAAAGAAATGTTTAAACTGAAAGAATATTAGAAAAGAAAAGGCATGTTCTTAGCTAACTTCTTTTCATCATTCCAGAGAGGGCAGCTGCCTGGCACAAAATGACCTAGTCAGTCAATAATAGAGCCACAGTGAAGATCAATTTGATGAAGTTCACTGATCCTATGCTATCTCTCCATTAGTCCTCATGCCTTGCTGTGGTTGCCTGATTATACTAAGTAAAAGGTATCAGATTCATTTCTCCTGAATGATTAAAAATAAATTAAAACTCTTTCTGTTTGTAAAATGACAGAATAGATCAGCAGTTGGCAAACTATGACATTGGGTCAAATCTGGCCAGCAACCTATTTTGTAAACAAAGTTTTATTGGAACTTAGCTTTGCTGGTTCATTTACATATCTGATTGCTTTTTTTGCCATAAGAGCAGAGCTGAGCAGTTGTAACAAAGACCTGATGGTCCCAAAGCCTAAATTGTCTAATATCTGCCCCTTTACACAGTTTCTAATCACTGTAACAGAGTCTATTGCTAATACAGTTATTTAACAACAAAAAGATACATTAAACAATATGTTTATGAAAAACAATTGTTCAATGGGATAAATGCTGAAGGAAGAATGAATAAGTCCCAGGTATAATTTTTTATTGTGATTATCAGAATAACAAAGCCATCCAAAGTCTCAATTTTCCTTCAGCTGTAGGAGACACCAAGACCCTGTACCATATCTCACCAATTCATCTTGGGTATTACAGAGTTTGAAGAGCCTCTTGTAGAAGAAAACTCCTGCTCTCTAGCATTTGGTATAGAATCAATTCCTAATAAATTACATTTCTGATTTTCCTACTAAAACAGATATTCTTTAAAATAAAGCACCTTTTTAGCTGCTGTTCATGGAGAACAATAAACTACAATGAAATTATAACTGTTGTGCCTTACATTAGAAGTGAGGTTTACTCTCCAAGGACAACATTCTGATCTGTGTAATTTGGCTAGGACACTACAGTCACTTTCAAATACACTGTGGTATTTAACATGCACTATCAATTAGAATCTACTCCCTGAGCTCATAATTGACAATAGACAAGAATATATAGGACAACATAACAAGACAGGCTTTGCAATAGTGGCCAACTTCAAGCTACAGTATCTAGATTTCCAATTTAATAAGCAAAGGGGAGCAGAATGGCACCATGGATCAAATTCTCTACAGGTAATAATGTAACACATTAGCTGCCTACAGATAGGAAATAAATCTCAATTAGTAAAAAAGGCTCTCATCACTCAGTTGTCTTGGTGTCACTCCTCCTTTTTAAAACAATTACTATGGCTTAGAATTAAAAAGAGCTGTTTCTAAAAAATAGATGCTCTGTTTTGGGATCATTACATACGATTACATGGCTTGTATATTTTTTAAAGACAATTTAAAATAAGGTTGGCTTATTCTTTTTTTAAAAAGAAAAGTGAAAGGAAAGGGAAATTTGTTCTTTCAGAGTTGTTCTCAGGGGGAAATAATCCGATCTCTTAATAGTTAAGGTGCCCTCTTAATGTTAAAATAATGTAGCTCTGCCATCTAGTGGCAACCACTGGTAACAGAACTCTGGAACAAAGCTTTATTATTATAAAACCCTAAATTGATTTCTCCCAGTTAGCTCAAAAAAATTCCTTTTTACTAAAAACATAAAATATAACTTTAAAAATATAATTATAAAGTAAACTACATATAACAAATAGAGTGGACATTAAAAGCAGAGAATTGTCATTCAATTGAAATAAACTTACTGCTACACTAGAAACTAATGAGGTATTGTAGTTGTTTAAAATATGTTGGATTAAATCCATATAAATTTGTAGACTACATTACCCAAGCTATTTTTACAACTTCACAAATATCTAAATTTATAAATTAAATCTGAAAGAACTTCTAAGCAATAGTTTCCAAAGAAAAACATCATTTCAAAAACTTTCTGTGATATTTAAAATGTAGGTGACTAACTCTTCCTTTTTGCACTTTTCTGTCCCACCTCCCACTACCAAACAGTTTACTTAATTATTCTTGCATCTTCCCTTCTTCTTTCATACTAGGATTTCCATAAATATTTAGAATATACAAACTTTACCATTAAAAATGTTATATTACCTGTCCGGGAACCATTATTATTGGAACTTCCTGACTAGAGTCATCTGACAACTATTTTCCAGTATAGCGTCTACACTAAACCTTAAGAAGTTAACATTTTGTCAGTTTTCTTTTTGTTTTCTCCCAGTAGTATGATTTACATAGTGCTTTTGTCATAAGGTATATGAGTATTAAATACATATTTGTAATATAGAGGCATATTACAGGGCATTATAAAATGATACTAAATTGTGTGTATCTAATCTATAAGTGTAGTATAAAAACATCAGGTACAAGGAAATATTGTTTCATTAATTTTTTAAGTGTAGAAATATGTATTTATGAACAATAATATCTATATTTATTATCTTATGTTTTGATAAATTATTTTAAGGGTAATTTCCTCTTCTATCACCTAGTAAGTAGTATGTATTTTTCTTTAAATTTTCCTTCCTCTGACTATGTCTAAAATGCCATAGCCCTCATGAAGAGTAAGATTAAATGGAAAGTAGAAGGATTAGAAGATCCAGGTAAAAAAGAAACAAATGCTAAAATCCTGAAGCCCATTTATTTATTCCTAAACCCATATATACTCCTAAACTCTAATCTCATTTGTATATTCCTAAACCCATATACACAAACATTTTTATAAACATTCACATGTTTCATAGACAGTAAAATGTCTTGAGAACTGACCTTTAAATATTTTGTCTCTTAAATAACCATGGTATAGTCTCGAATTGCAAAAATTGTAAAAATTGTTTTTGCTGGTAACAAGGAGTATGAAAAGTTTTAGAGTCAGCAGCAAAGTGGTGGATACTATGTTATGGCATCTCACAATTTTAAATAATATAAGTATCATAATGATTTCCATCCCTCGTGTTCTTTGAATGTAGGTTTACGTATTACTATATATATATATAGTATAGTTAAGTCTTATTCAACTATTAAGGGGAAATTCAAAATCTAGTATAGATTATAGATTTCATCAGATTTTTACAATTATTGAAATTCACTTTAAGGCTAAGTCATCAAGATTGGGTTGCAATGTCATTATTATATCACATTCTGATCTTAGGTTAATCTATTTTATTTCCTAAAACCAGTATTTAATTGCAAGTGGAGGCTCTGATACAAAAAAAAACTTTTGACAGGCTTAGAATGAGTGCCTGGCTAATCTGCTGATATGGAAGAAAAACTTACGTTTTTTAAAAATATATACACATATATGTATAATCTCCTCTCAACCACTTCAGATAGAAAACTGCTTTCTCCAGGTATTGGTTATCAATAAAATAGATTATCTTCATAGCGAGGGGGAATATTGAATGGGATGCAGCACCACAAGAACCACAGAATATGATAATATTGCAGAGGTTTTTGCTTTTGACATGAGAAGGTCTATAACTTTTTTTTTTAAACTAGATTTCATTTTAAGTGGAGAAAAACAAAAGAGAAAAAAATGTATTTTGAATCCTAAGGTAATATCTAAAATGAATCAATATGTTTGTGGCGAGCATTAGGACACAAGGAGTTATTGTTACATTTTACTGCTACATACTTTTAATAGCAGAAAATAGCCAGATCAATGTATAATCAAGATGTGTGATAGAGAACCCCACTGACTTACCACCAGGTCACCCTCCCCTGTGTAAATGCTTACATTTTCCAAGCCCAGGAGCACAAGAAGTGGAATTGTTGTCATTCCTCCTTGAATCCATTCCTCCAGAGACACTGTTCCGTCATGATCATAGTCAATTTCCTCCATCATTTCATGGAGGATCTGGAGTAGAGAAGATGAGAAAAAATTTGCAATGAATCAATAAAATAAATTTCATTTGATACAACAATCATTACATTGATTTGGTTAGAAAAAATTGTGACTGACAGCTAAATTGGGATAAATGTCTTGGTAATTCAGTACAACATTAATCCTATTACTGAGGAAGCACTGACTTTGTTATAATTACTAAAACTTGGCAACTTACACTGACCACCTTTTAGAAATAAGTGCTTAACTTTTTAATATTTTTTCAATGAACAGAGCAGCTGAAACAAGAAGGCATCTTTAATGGAAGGGTGAAAGTGGTCTTTAATTACTTTCTCTAGATTATTTTTTAGGTTCATATATATGCCAAAAAATGTCTGAACAAATTAACTTCATGGCAAAGAGCTCAAATAATTATTTGCTAAGTAGTAAGGGGCAAGGGAATTAAGTTGCTCTTAATTGCCTATCAGAACTTAATAGAGCTAAGAAGTTAAAGGATCAAATCATATTTGATTAGACTTCATTTCTAAAGATGACTTGCACATAATGTTTCAAAATGTTCTCCCTAGTATTGTTTGTAATACAATTTACCTCTCTGTGATATGGTGACAATATCAGTACTTACTTCAAAGGGTCATGTTGTTAGGATTAAATGAGTTCATGTATTAAAAATAGAAGAGCCCTGGCATATATAGTAAGTGCCATGTAGAGTTGTTTGTGTTATTATTAACAGAAATTATTGATCAGTTCCAAATATAATAAGCTTGACTGCTGAGAAGGCAAAGTACTTCTCATCTAATGGCACCAAGATGGCAAACAGTAAGAATCCCAGTGAAGAAAGGAACTCACCATGTTGCTATAATGTGGAAATTCTAATTGATTTGGAAAAAGATACACAGAGAACATGAGAACAAAGATGTGAAAAGGTGCAATAAAGGAAATATGTAATATGTTGTTAGAAGTATTATTTGCCTAAACTCTCCTGTGCTTGATTACTTGGTGTCCTTCCTTAGGAAGTACCATATATGAAAATCAGATTATTTTCCTTCATAGCAACAAACTGATCTACAGATACTGGGAAGAAGAAACTTTTTTGGAAAAAAAATGATGCTGGAATAATTACTTCATTATTCTCAAAATAAAAGATAGGAGAAATTATTTAGAATCTGGCAACATGGCATAACATCTGGTTAAAATGCACTGCCTCTTGAGAGCATGTGATGCATTAGTAGAAATGAATAAATGGCTGATGCTCTCACTTTTGTACCTAATAAATCTAATGTTACAGCCTGTGTTAATTTGATAAAAAACTCCTTCCAAGGACATCTCAGTCTTGCGTACTAACTAGGGTCAACCTCAAGTGTTTACTTTTCTTTATTCATATATAGAAACCTATCAGGAATCTGCAATGTGTACATTTGTTTGCAATGAGGAGAGCTGTTGAAGCATTAGGCAAGACAAGGCAGTTCCCATGACTGCAGACACAATGCACAAGGTGGACTTTTATCTTGCCTTTCTACTATTTCAACTGCTCTGAACGGTGGCAGGCTTGCCAAAAAATGCTACAGTTTATTATAGTATGTTCTCCAGTAGAGAGACATACTATACAATACCTACTGACAAATACAGTAGGTATTCATCTTAGATAGCTGCTCTCAGCCACCAACTGTCCCCTTCCTCAGAGCTTTCTGATCTCTCTCAAATCTACCTTCCACACACACACCAAAAATAATTTTTGGAGTGCGATGTGCACTGTCTGGGGAATGGACACGCTTGAGGCTCGGACTCGAGGGATTGGGAGGGACATGGGCAATATATCTATGCAGAACTTTTGTACCCCCATAATAAGCTGAAATAAAAAAAAAATAATGAAAAAGGAATTTGAAAAAAAAAAATAATAATTTTTGTGGAGAAGAGCAAGTGCCCACTTCTGTTTTGAAACCTGATAGGAAAAAAATCACTCCCCCTGCCCCCAGTGAGAACAAGCAGCCCTGATTGGTAGCTGAATAATTTACCTGAGTAGAAAGGTGAATAGGATAAGGGAAAGCTGTTTTAGACTAATGTAACCAAAAAGGACAATAGAACTAATAAGAAATTCCCTGGATTTCAGTGAAAATAGTACTAAGGTGAATCAAGCTGTAAATTAAATACATGTTACCATCTACTTTATTATTCCATATACAATTGTAACCTGTTAATGGCATCTACCACTCACTATGAGCAGAGCATGTGCAATTCCACATTAAGAAAAAATAGGTTGAGTTAAAACTGGAAATATTCCAATCCCAATAGGAATGGTTCCCTCCTTTGTACATGACTTGTGCTTTGCTGGCTTTAGTTTACAAAGACAGGGAAATGCTATCAGAGTTATTGCATCACAAAATCATGGCATTATCATGCTGTTTACTGCATATATGTGAACAGTGGTTTAAAAAACAGGCTTCTGGAATTCATATAAAATACAAACTGCTTAAACAAAATTGATTTGTATTTGCTTTATTGGTGTACACTTTACTAAACACAGTAGGTTTAAAAGCAAACTAAAATCGACAGGTCTTATCAACTCTCCTTGAAATATTGTGACTTAAGTCAAAGTTTCTAATCAGGTATGTTTTAATATACATTTGAATAATGTTGGAATTTTGATATTAATCTATTTAAAACAATGAGTCTTTATGGTCTTATAAGCATTGTTAGATACTATTTCTTTAAGTCATTTGGTTAAAAATTTGTGTCTTGACCTTTATCTGAAGAGCTTTGGGTAAGTAATTTTAACATATTTGGGTCTCAGTTTACTCATCTGCAAAAGAAAAAAACAGTGTACCTCAGAGAGTTGCAAGCATCAAATAACACATACACACAAGATAACAGAATGAATTGTGTGTATAGAACTATCATCATCTTCTTTTGTGGCATGACATGACCTTGACAATGTCTATCAGCAGCTTCTGTTTATCCACATGTATGTAAGACCACCTTTCAAAATATTAATAATTTCCAAGAGGAAGAGAGCAAATGTTACTTCTAAGAGCTTCAGAATACCACATACACCTTATCTTATTCAGAATCCAGTTTGACTTCTGATTAGAAATAGTGGCTTAAAGTTATCAAAAGCTAAAATCAAATGACAGTAATATATTAGGGTTCCAGAAAAGACAAAAAAAAAAAAAAAGGTCTTCCAGAATTTAGTCAATAATTAAATTATTCATATACCTACTGGATTAAGTTCAGTGACATCCCATTCAAGGTACTCTGCAACATGCATCATCTGACTGATGATATTTTCTAGCTCCTGGGGGGAAGGGGAGAGAGAATATTTGAATACAAGACCTTAGTAAGTTCTTGATCTTTGAGAGAAATTGTTTTGTTCAACACATAGTTCAAAAAATTAAATGGGTTATATGATTGATTTTATATAATCCTATATATATGAGATTATATACATTCACATGCACGCTCACGCCCGCGCGCGCACACACACACACACACACAAAGGTCTAACTATACAGAATAGAGGAGCCTGACTATAAATTCATTTTGTACTTTGTCTAGAAATCTTCACCAGGAGAGGGCGCAACTCTACCAAGAAAGATTTTCTTCTATTGGAAAACATTATCTGAAGAATTGCAGGAGCATATATATTTTTTCATATGATGTGATTCTAAGTCACTGAATAGCCTGACCCTTGACTTGAAAACAGATGTGGAACTGTGGAAGGAAGCGTCTGAGGACAACTGAGAGGTTTATTTTTATTTTGATACACCGAGCACATACATTGACTGCTCTAGTCATTTAATGGATAATTTGCTCTGCTAGAAAAGTGTTCAGGGTCAAGCTTTGGAGGCTAAATACATGCAGAGTTTATTTTGAGAGAGGATAGAATTTTAGCTTGAATCTTCACATTATTCTGCTCAAATATCAACTCTTTGAAGAACTGCTAGTTAATACAGATGGTTTAGCTAAGTAAATTAAAACCTTCTTCATACCTATTTAATTAATATTTTAATTTTCCCTATCTAGCCCCTGAAAAGATGAAACATGGCTTTGTAAAATGCTTGTAATTTTAAATGTGGACATAACATAATTTAAAAAGTGGTGTTTTATAGTATAATTTAAAATACAATAAGTATAAAAAATAAAGCTTAAAAGACATATTAATCAAAAATTATTCTACTAAAATCTCTGACCTAATATATGTAGTCAATGTTCATGGAATGGAGAAGAAAATATGATAAAAGAGGTTGACTTTTAGCAGGCCATGGGTCCCTCTAAGAAACTAATGAAAGCTATAATCTCTCCGAGAAAAATATAATTATAAATATGTTCTTTATGTAAGACAGATTGCCCCAGAAACAATACAAATATAAATCTATTTATTACAGATTAGCAAATTTTAAAACACAAATCCCTTGGAATTATATGCTAAAATTGTGTGTGCGTATGTGTTTGTGTGTGTGTGTGTGTGTGTGTGTGTATATGCACTCATTCACGTTACCAATCTTGGATCTATTCTATCTTTGCTTATATATATTTTAATGATTTGTAAGGTTTAAAGTCTGTGGATATATTTTAAGAACAGAAACTATGTTTGGTGGACTATTACGTAGGCATGTGACATTAGACAAGTCATTTAACCTCTCTAAGACTCAGTTTCCTCATCAGTAAAATGGATATTCTAACTTACCTAGTTCACAGAATTATTGCAAAGATTAAACATGTTATTATGTAAAATGCATTTATCTTGTTTGGAATATTGTAAATGATCAATAAACCTCAACTATTACTATTAAACACAGTGGTTGTTTTCCAAATTATCAATTTTCTTTCGTTTTGCCCCCAAATGAGTAAACTCTACACCTTTAAGGTACCAACACAAATGACTTCAGAAGGTACAGTTTGAAATCTGACACTGACGGAAAACTACTGGGGCAGTAGAGAAAACTCTAGAAATAAAATCCAGATCTTTAATTACAAAAAATGACTAGTTTACCCATAAACAAATCTATTTATCTCAACTTATTTAATATTTTGTATATAGTTATAATTATTGCTAGTAATCTACAATATACGTTAACAAAAAATGGCCAGAGACCAAAAAAAGCATTTGACTGAATTTTCAAATCAGCTGCCAACTCATGACTAAAAGCCTAATAAAGAAACATTCTTTTAATTTAATTTAAAAGAAACATTAAATAAAACAAATCTGCATTAAAATATAATTTGCATTAGTGTAGTCATGAGTGCTACAATAAGCATATTGAAATATCTAGAAGAAATCTAAATAAATGCCTGGCTGTGAAATGTCACCAGAAAATGAGCGAACTTACTATGTAGCTTGATATTTCTAAATGGAAAACTGAAGACTAGTAGGCACTTAAACATAATTTGAAAAATTACTGAGACTTAAATACAAAAAAACCCCACAATCACAGCATCAATTCAGAGTGGTGGTCATTTCCTAGAGTAGGAATTATATATTTTTATCTCTCTCTGGAGAAGCTAATATACCATTATCCTACTCAATGTTACATAAACATGTCTCCAACCTCATTGCATTGCTCATAAAATCTATTTGAGCTCTGCCATAGGAAGGTCCACCAGATGACGAGAGCAACTCATTAACAGACATAATGTTTATTTCAGTCATTATTTAATACATCAAAACATTTATTTTTTAAATGCACTTCAAAATGTCTAGAATATGACACTTATTCTTTTATTAATATTCTTATCTGTTCTTGACAGAACAGAAAATAATATATTAAATAATACTCAAAATATGTTACCAACAAATATAAAATAGATTATTAGATGGAACTTAAAATGGACTTTCATATGATGTACTGATTCATGCACCAGAACTAAGAATCTACTTGTATTCCTCTAAGAGCTAGCAATGATTTCAATGTTACAAATAAAATAAACATTTAATTATTGTTTTCAGTTAATTAGAGATGATATTTTTCTTTTGTTGCTTTTATGACTAAAACTATGGAGTATAATCTGCATATAAAATTGGATGATATATTTTAAAAAGGGAAGTTTGTCAAAGCAATCTATAAATATATTTCAACAGCATGTATGAGTAAGAATACTTTTTTAAAGTGGGAAAATAGTGAGATAATTAAATTGACTTTATAATTCCTTTAAATACTACTTGTATTCTCAATATTTTCTTTAGTGTCAAATCTCAGTCACGGTTTTTCCTTCTTTCTAGATCAATGGTCTCAACTTTATCTTATGTTTTATTCAGAAAAGGTTGGAGTCTTTCTTTTTTTATCTAAGTTCAGTCCAGAGGAAAAAAGCTATGTTTTTGTAGTGATACCATTCAATAGAACAATCGTAATCCCAACAGTTTCCTCTGATCACTCTCTCTCAAAAAGTCAAAAGATAAAAATGCTGTGTGAATGCATGTAAATGATATTAAGTGTGCCTTCTGTGGTAATAGCTACAAATTTATTCACTGCATTTTTCAGAAAAAAAAAAAAAACTCTTTAAAATTTTCACAGAAAATTTGAAGAAAAAAATTACCGAGCTGTCCAGGAAGCCATTCCCATCCGTGTCATAAAGGCGAAACATAACTAGAATAAAAGAGGTGTTGAAAAAAAAGATTATAGGCGAGTAAGATCAATGTTAGTTTAAAGCATATTCTTTAAAATTTAATTTCTGTTGAAAACAAATACTAAATTCCTCCCCTGCTCAACACAAATAATTTGTGGAATTATTTTTCAAGCTAAATTGAAAAGAAATTAATAAGTACACTGGATATCAGATATAAAGTCTATAAAATTTGGTTTGTATCTAGAAAACACTAAAAGTACTATAGTTTACTGAAACTCTTTATTATAAGATCATTAAATGTAAACTCAAAAATAAAAGATGGAAAGAAGTTGAAATATTCATGGTCTGTATATTAAAGGGCAGAGTGAATAAGGAAAAACAACTGATTAGGAATTTTAGAAATCAATTATAATTTGGAATCCAACATCCATTATTATGTGAGCTTAGGCAAGCACCGTTTTCTTATCTGTGAGAGCAGAATAATCAGCCTACCATAAGACACACATTTGCTATGAAGGTTAAATGAGGCGATATACACAAATGCATATCAAAAACCATAGACCACGTTACAAATACAAGCCATTGTTATGATTGATTCTCAAGCAGTATGGGAGAGGAAGGAGGAGTGCAAAATAGGGGATTCTTCCTGATGGAGGATGCCAACACAGAAAAACTCATTATAATGAGTATAACCATGGCTATAATGGTTTATTTGTTTAAATCTGAGGTGGAACTTCATAGGGTAACTGATCTTTGAACTAATCAAGTAAGGAAGAGTAGAATGTTGGCTCTCTGTGAGTGGGCTCAGGAAAGCAGAAGACAGAGGTCCCTGATGGGCCTGAGGGCTCCCTTGTATAATTCACACACCCCTAGGAGGCTGTGGAAGAGTCTGCAGGCGTCATTTTGAGAAGAACAGAGAAGAATGACACAGCTGTAAAAACAGAAGAGTGGAAGTGAGGGTTTGTGTGGGGTTTGTATAATTTCCTGGAGAATCTTGATATCTGAGGTCTATAATATTAATAAAGATGTTGATAACTAAGATGCGTAATTATGCAATGACCTTGAATGTATATCTGTAACTAATTATTTTTCTATTTAATAGTTATTGAATTTCACCCATACTAAGATGTCATCATTAGTTGCAAAATTTGTATATCACTAAAAAGAAAAATAAGTTACCAATTTAACTATGATGTTCTATGTATTTCAAGATGCAAAAAAAATATTAAATATGTTAAAATATAAGAAAAAAATGTCTACTTATTGAATTAAGGGGGATAATGTTAAGCCAGTAAAAGACTTAAATATGTTTATTTGCAAACCATGGTGATTATTCTGTCTCATATACCCAATAAATGAGAATAAAATGCAGAAGAAAAGAACAATCTACCTCAATGTGGGTACTAAGTATTTCAAGAATCTCTAGCATAGCAGCAAATGGCAAAAAAATATCTTTGTAAGTGGCAAGAATTAACTGACCACTCAGAGAAAGGATTAACTATGGGAACAAGGAAAAATCTTACAAAAACCTATCCCAAACCCAATCCAGTACTTAATTTAGTCATTGTTTAAGGAGAGATAGCCTCTAATACTTGTTCTCTGTCTCTCCCAGGGATTCTGTGTGCTCCCTAATATCACTTAAAAATAATAACTTTATCATAAACAAATGGTTAAAAGGAAACTTGTTATCTCTTCCAGTGATACTGTGTACTTAACATTGGTTTGAAAAGTGAATTTATTATTGAAATATTATACTTAAAGAGAAATGTATTGTTCAATAAATCATCAAAGTGAACACAGCAATCTATTATCTCTAAGTCAAAGAATAGAATATTACTAACAAAATAGAACCCCTTTCACCCTCTTTCATCATGAAATCCTCTCCCCTCCGCAAAGATACCCACTATCTTGATTTCTATATGCCGTCTTTTGAATTTAGCATTTACTGAACATGCTTTGTGATCTTCCTCTGTATTTTCATGGATAGCATTAGCACGTTCATTGTCTCCTCTGCATAGTATTTCAATATATAAAAATATCACAATTTATTCGTTCTAAACTGGATGGATATTTTAGTTTGCTATTTCTAGTAATGCTTGGGCTATTTCAAACAATACTGCTATAACCCTTCTTAGATGGCTTTTACGCTTAGGTGAACATTTGCCAGTTGGTTACAGACCCATAGGAGAAATCCTGGGCCATAGCATATATTGCCAAACAGATATCAAAAGTGATTTTACCTAACTTGTTCCTCAACAGCAGTCTAGGATAGTTTAAGTCGCTCCACTTCCTCACCAATGTTGAGTATTGCCCGTTGTCTACTTTAAGCAATGCTGGTGGAGGTATAGTGGTATGTCATTGAGGTTCTATTTTGACTTCCCCTGATTACTAGTGAGATTAAGCTAATTTTATGTTTATTGGCTAATTAAATATCCTCTTTTGTGAAGTGACTATTACAGTCTCTTGCCCAATTTTCCATAGAATTGTTTGTCCTTTGTCCTTTTTTTGAGACAGAGTCTGGCTCTGTTGCCCGGGCTAGAGTGCCATGGCGTCAGCCTAGCTCACAGCAACCTCAAACTCCTGGGCTCAAGAGATCCTCCTGCCTCAACCTCCTGAGTAGCTGGAAATACAGGCAGGTGCCACCACTCCTGGCTAATTTTTTTTTATGTTCTGTAGAGACTAGGTCTCACTCTTGCTCAGGCTGGTCTCGAACTCCTGACCTCAAGTGATCCTCCCACTTTGGCCTCCCAGGAGTGCTAGAATTACAGGCATGAGCCAACGCACCTGGCCTGTTTGTCTGTTTTTTTATCGATTCAAAGGAGTTCTTTATATGTTTTCTATTTAGGCCCTTTTTGGGTTATGTATTACAAATACATCCTCTCACTCTATGTTTTGACTTTTCCCTCTGTTAGTATAATCTTTTGATGAACCAAAGATCATAATTTTAATAAAAGACTAATCCATCAAACTTTGTCTTTATGTAATTCCTCTATGTGTAATTTTTATGTTCTATATAAAAATCTTAGCCTTCACCAATATCTTGAAAATTGTATCCTTTTGTATCGCCTATTAACAGTAATTCTGGAATTGAATTTTGGTTATGGTTTGAGGTGAGGGTCATTTTAATTTTTTTCTATATATTTAACAGATTTTATTTGTATGAGGATTAAACTAATATTTGCTCGCATAAATTCCTTCACATTTATTAGTTTGCATGTTTTTTAAGTAGAATAAATAAAAGTAAGTTAAAAATTCTTGACCCTTGGCCACTTCACTTCCTCTTGGATTTGCCTGGTGACTTTTGGCCACCACCTCAGTCAACAAATCCTTTGAAAAAAAGTAAAGTGAAAAACATTAACAAAGCAGAGAAGGGGAGGAACGTTATAAGCAAAAGTAAAGTTTCAGTCCATGAAATAAGACTAGAGACATGAAAAGATTCAAGAACAAATGAACACAAGTTTCTGAACCAGAATTTGTGGTGGAAAATTTGAGAACTGATTAGTTATAGAATTAGAGAAAAGTAATCAAGTGGAAAAAAAAAAGGACACCTATAAAACTTTGGCCTGGTACACCTATAAAACTTTTCCCTTTTAAAACTATATTTATGAATAATGATAAAGTTAATATTTAATCTTTAAATTTTATAATGAGATTATTTCTTCTTAATATTTATTTAATATTTAAAAGTAAAGTCAAGTCCCAAGGCCAAGTGAATCATTGAACGAATAGATCTGATTTTTAAAACCAACATAAGCATATAGATGTGTAGGTTCAAAAGTAAAATAAGCCCAGTGTTAAAATCATTTTGTCAACATGATAGCTTCCAAATATGGGTACCTGCTACAAAGTTACAAGCTAGTTTAACCCACTTTTTTTCTATTTTTATGCTCATGTAATTTCACTTTATATAGAAACAATTATGTGCCCACACATGTATTTAGTTAAAAGATCAGAGCAAAGGCATATTATGCAAGATAAGGGTAATTTTTTATATCTAAAATTTTTTCTATTCCAAAAGATTTTCAAGTTTCTGTCTATCTATTTTCTCATTGAATATCCTACTCTGCATACTGTGGTGTCTTTGCACTTGCCAGAATATGTTATTATAGAATTTGTTATTAAACATTAGAAAGTATATATTTTAAAAAGCATTTAAACTATAATTTCTTTAATTCACAATTTTTTACTATTTTATAGATTTCAATGCCTACTTAATAAACTTTAAAATCAGAGATGAGAAAAATTAGTTGCTTAGTGTCTGGCATCCATTGTAATGGAGTAATACTTTTTCCTTTTTTCCACAAGAGAAACAACAAATAAAACAACAAAAGAAAGTCTTTCAAAATAAAAAGAGCTCTGGGCACAGTGGCTCACGCCTGTAATTCTAGCACTCTGGGAGGCCAAGGCAGGCGGATCATTTGAGCTCAGGAGTTCGAGAACAGCCTGAGCAAGAGCGAGACTCCGTCTCTACTAAAAATAGAAAGAAATTATATGGACAACTAAATATATCTATATATATAAAGTTAGCCGAGTATGGTGGCGCATGCCTGTAGTCCCAGCTACTCTGGAGGCTGAGGCAGGAGGATCGCTTAAGCCCAGGAGTTTGAGGTTGCTGTGAGCTAGGCTGATGCCATGGCACTCACTCTAGCCCAGGCAACGGAGTGAGACTCTGTCTCAAAAAAAAGAGCTCTGCACAACAGGTCAGAAATCATAGATTTTAGTCACAGCTAGATAAACTAGTAGAATAATAAATAACTACCCTTACTGGGTTTTCTTTTTTTTTTTCATTGATAAACTATAGGAAGATTGAGTAGATGAACTTGAGGGTCTCCTCAATGTTAAATTTCAGTGCTTCTAAGGTTAATACCATACACAGCAGTTACTATAGCACATAGGTTACTCTTCATTATCTGCATGTCCATTATCCACTTTCTGAATATTTTCTTATTGATTTCTCTTCAGTGATACATTTTCAAAAAATGTAAGGTAATTTAAAAATTATTTTAAGTCATTAGTAACTTGATAGACACTAATCTAAAGAGGAATACCATGCATTTTAACATAAAAATATAAATAAATTTAATATTATTTGATGTCTTAAGTAATTCACATTAGTTTTTATATTCTCAAGCACCCATTGACTTTAACACAATTTCATTTAACTATTATTTATTGAGCATCTATGTGTGAACCACACATGCAGGTATTAGGTTACAGGATGGGCAGCTACACAGAGTGCAGGGGTATGAAGGAGAGTGAAGTAAATCTGATTAGGAGATGGCAAAAGGACTCCTGATATAGGGAAGGCCAAGTGTAGGCAGCACTGAGTCAAATATACACTGGGAAGAAATAACCCCAGAAAATGTACATTATAACCAAAAGCACGAAGGTAGAAAAGTTCAGGGTTTGTCTGATGATTGAAAAGCTGCTCCATGTGACTGGACACCATTTGTACATGTGTGTGTAGGTCGTAGCCAGATGCAAGACTGGCAATGTAGGCTGGGGTCTAACTGTGCAGCCAGATCAGTTTATCGATGCTAAATTAAGGATTTAAACTGTATGTATTATGATATCAGGAACCATCAGATGGACCCTCTTTCACTCTGAATCAAAAGAGAAACAGGAAAAAATTGGTATAGTAGTCGACAAGGTTTTAGGTAAGGTGGGAGGAAATTACAAGTATTCATACTACATGAGTGAGATGAAAATTACATACGTAGGTGTTTGAAAAAATAAAGCACCTGGATTAATTTCTATCTCGAAAACACAAATTGAGAGAAACACTGACACTGAAGGCCAACTGAGGTTTTGAGTAGATCTATAACCCATAGAATTATATTTTTATTTCACTAAATTTTTCCTACTCAGTATATAAGTAAATAAATTGGAGGCCTGAAACTAACTGTGAAAAAGTAATTGATTATACCATGGATTATGGGATCAGTTTGAATTTGAATGCATGGGCAGCCAAAACTCAGAGGGAAAATTCAAGAGGAAGCGAAGTGGCTAAGGGTGAAGAATTTTTGACTTTATTTATGTCACTTAAAAAATTTATGTGAACTATAAATGTGAAGGAATTTATGTGAGCAAATATTAGTTCATCTAATCCTCATAGCTATCCTATGAGATAGACACTATTTTATAATCCCAATTTTACAGTTGAGGAAACTGAGTCCTGAAGAGGTTTTTTTTAAAATGTACTCAGATCACTCAGACAGTTAAGTGTCAACCTAGGCTTTGCATTCAGTCAGTATAAATCAAGAGTCAGTGTTCTTAAGTACTATGTATGCCATATTTATAGTAAGAGAGTGGGAAGTTAAGTGAATATAGGCTATGGTCAACGTGAAATTCTAGAGCTTAAAGTTTTAGAATAAAGCAATTCTTGGAAGTTACAAGGCTTAGAGTGTTTCAACACAAGTGGAGCTATAAAAAAATGGAGGTGAAGTCACAGAATTTGAAGAATGAAGGAGATTAAAAGAGAGAATGAATGACTCTCCATACAGTACTGTGGTGGGTTTAAGGTTAGGAAAGCAAATCAGCCCTGACACCATGTCCTCATCCATTCACTGGGATGGTTGGTAACTGATACCAACAAGGAGAGAGAAAAATGAAATCCTCCCCCAAACCCTAAAACACACGTGCATATAGCCATGTAAAAGCACACATCCCAGGGCACATGGAAGCAGGGTAAGAAACACCTTCTACCTGATACAGCCTCAGGGCAGCCAAGGTCCTCTTAGAGAGGAATTAGGATTGGGTTAAGGAAATCAAATTTGAAGAAATGGCTTATAGATTAAGTTCTCACTTAACATTTTTGAGAGGTTCTTGGAAACTGCGACTTTGAGCAAAACAACATACAGCAGATCCTCAAATAATGTCCTTTCCCCTCAATGTCATTTTGTTATAATGTTGATGAGGAAAAGAAGAACTGGTTTTATTATACATCATTTCACTTTAAATCACAGTTTCCAAGAACCTGCTGACATTAAGTGAGGACTTACTGTAATCGGTGGAAAATTCAGGAACATTTGTTTGCTAGTTTCTTCTCCATAGGATCAGCTTTATAATGAACATTGTGTAAACACCTGGCAGAAAAGACAGGTGAGGAGATAGAAAGTGATGAGAAGCACTAAATAGGTTTATTAAATATTATTTTGGGGGGGAAAGTATTACTTTTATCAACATCGGTGACAATGTAATTCTTTTATCTTATTAGTAAAAGAATCTAATCAAATACTGACACTCTGTATGTGTTTTTACTGAACAGAAGGAATTGCATAAGCCAGTGCTTCTCAAAATGTGGTCTCTGGACCAACAGCATCAGCATCACCTGAAAACATGTTAGAAATGCACATTCACAGGTCCCATCTCAGACCTGCTGAATCAGATAGAGATGGGTCCCAGCAAGCTGTGTGTTCACAAGCCCTGCAGGCAATTCTGATGTGTGATAAAGTTTGAAAACCTCTGACCTAGAGCAACGTGTATGTATTCCTCTCTGCTTAGCTACTTGGATTCAGCTACTCCAAATTCTATATTCACCTGAAAAAGTTAATTTTGGGTGCTTAATCACATCTATTTCTGTGTTAATTGTAAGTGCTTTTTCTTCTTTTCATTCTTATGTTTTATATTGTTGAACAAGTTATAACCCTTTTGGAAGTAAGTATATAGTAAACTAACCACCATTAAATGTTTTTTAAAGTCTTATGGAGAAATTAAAAGAAAAAAAACACTGTAACTGTGAAAGAATACATAAATGTTAGAAATTTGTAAATGTGCAGTTGTACAAGGGTAAAGAATACATGGTAAATTACTAAGAAAGTGGGTAAGGGGGATAGATTTTGATTTAATTGATATGGGAAAGGGCCAGGCTTTGGCATTCAAAAAGAAGAAGAAAAAAAAAAAAAAAACAAAATTCTGATGGTTTTGATTTATAGCCAGGGTAAGGACCAGCAAATTAGAGGGTAGTAGAGAAGAGACCTAGAGCATCCTTTACTTTGATAGTAAAAATGCCAGGCCATAACAAGTCTGCCTATAAGCATCTGAAGAAATGGTTAAGCAAAAAGGAAAATGCAACTGAATCTTGTGTAAGCTTGAAAAAGAGCAGGGAAACTAAAAAAAAAAAAAAAAAAAAGAACAGAGAGAAGGGGGTTGATAACACTGAAGAAAAGTAAACAGCAGGTCAGTTTGACTTGATTCATCAGTGTCTTGGACTAGTATGGGATTGTGGACAAAGTCTAAGTAGGTTCAAGGACTTGTGCTGAAAACTCAAAAGCATGCTTCTTAGAAATTCCACCTTAAAAGCAATATACTTCCAGTTTATCTAGAAATAATTAAACTCCCCCACCAAAGACCATTTTGAGGAGGATTAATGGTCCCTTCATTCATTCTCAGACGTGGAAAAAATGTTTGCCTTTATATTTTTTATAATCATCCCCAAACACGGTCCTAATAACACCTGAGCAAACTTTCTTTCTGGCTCTCACTTCAATAGAGATTCACTGAATGTTAATATTTACTTTGGAATGGGAGAAATTTCTGGTCCTTTGGAATAAAAAATAAATATTGAATGCAAATATTCAACATTTATGAATAATAAATATATATTTAAAGAATGATGTTCATGTGGCTCATTCATAACTAAAGCAGGTGTGACTCTTTCATAACCATATTATGGAAAATCTTTTACTAGATGTTATCAATAAGTTACTATTACATTTGACTAAAAATACTTCTTAATTATAATTCTGAGCCATCACAGCGTTTTACGTTTGCTTTAAAAATATTAAAGTCGGGACATTATCTTCACTATCATTTAGTAGTAAGAATTTTTCATTCATTTTTAATAATATACAATATAATTAAATTAATCAGATTATGGAATAAGCTGTCAGCATTAAACATAGAAAGGGCTTTGGAGATAAAGTAGATTATCAAGTGATCAGGTTTAGAGCAAATGCTTGAAAAAATATTTTCTTGCATTGCAATGAGTAAAGTTTGCCACCAGAGGGAGCCCTATCACCATATTTTTATCACATGGAGCCCTTAATTTACTTTGCACTAGATAACAAGTCTCTGTATCTGCCACATTCCAAAACAAACAAAATTATCATTTGATTATTCATAATATCCAGAGTCAAATCTCATAAGAAGTTTGGCATTTGAGAAATCATTTGTCCCTGCCAACTAGAATGTTTGTGCTAAAGCGTGCAAAGATTTCCAAGGGATAAGGGTGCAGGTTGCCTATTTATAGGGAACTTTCCTGCTCACCTATGTGAAGACTTCTTCACACACTAGACATAAATATTTTTTCAAAACAATTCAAAAGTTACTTTCCAGAAGCTTGTCAATTCTAAAGAACTGAGGAACATTTTTTTTAAAAAGTCACATGACAAACATATTCCAGAAATAATTGGTAATAAATGGAACTTGATAAATAGGAACCTGAAATGGAGAGATCTTAATATCTTTTAATCCTCAGTAGGAGAAATTGTTTTATTGTTAAATGGGGTCACTGTATTTATCCAAAAATAACACAACTGTAGAAGATGCAATTTTGCCTTCATCAAGATCTAGTCCCTTCTCCTGCCCCTGACTCTGATGAGTAAAATAATTAAGAAACATACACTCAAGCTTATCCTCAGGTCTTCCTCTTTCCAGGAGAGACAGGTAACAGACAATGTCCTTCAAGTGGATTACTTCCGGGGAACACGTATTTGCAGGAGAAGTACGGGGAGGGGTGATGGCACCTTTATTCATTCTCAGACCTGGAAAAAAAAATTGTAGTGTTTTAAATATTCATAGTGTTCTAAAACAAAAAAAGTAATGAAGAAAACAGAGAGATAACACATAGACTAATAGAAAGATATATATTTCTTAAGCATAGAATAAAAAAAAAATTCTTGGGAACTTCAGTATAGCAGACTTAGGCATATTCTATGATGTTTGTAAATAACGGAGAGTTTGCTGGGATCCAGGGCCCTGGACCCTGCTCTGCCTGCCACTGGAAGGTGCTGGGGTCAGGATCCTATTGCCCAGGGTGAGTTACTGTACTAATCCGAATGCATGAGGAACCACTCTTCTATTCCACTTTTCCCTGCTTTAGACAGTGACAACTATAAATCAGCAGGGAAAATATTAAAAATTGACCTTTCATGAAAAACTGAAGAAATGTGAGTTTGTCACAATATGATTTCTATTTTAATAATAAATAATCATTAAATCATAAAAACATGTATTTATAATCAAATATTTGCCAGGACCATGAATAAGAAATCCTTTTTTGCCATCAAGGAATCTGCCCTTGAGTAAGAGTAAGGAGAACATAAACAACATTCTGGGTAAACACAATGGACATTTAATTAGAGAGGTAAGAACATATGATCAGTCTTGTTTTAATATGGTTCCGCAGCACAGATTTACCTAATTACACGTCTCTTGCCCTAGCCTATTTTCTGTGATTTATAATTTTGGTTGAATACCTATTATCTCATCCCAATATCTCAAGATTCCCAGACACATAATTGAATGCATTGTGAAATGTCACCAGTTAGTTTTGTCATTGACAATGCTACCGCTGATAAGGGGAACTATTTATGGATTATCTAATGTGTGGCCGAAACCGTGGTAGGCTCTTTAACACATATCATCTTACTTAATCCTTACATTAACCCGGTGAGGTAGATTGTGTTATTACCATTTTACAGATGAGAAAAAGCCTTACAGAGATTAATTCTCCATAGTTTCAGAGCTAGCAAGGCAATTTCATACTTTATTTTACACTGGTAGCTTAAAGACTATTTTAGTTGAAGGCCAATAATTAAAAAAAAAAAAAAGCAAGAAAAATAATTTACATCTTAACCCTGCAAACACACACACAAACACACACACACACACACACACACACACAAACATTAGTGGGTTTCATAACTGCCCAAATATCTTCTTTTCTATGTTAACCTACTCCTATTCTATTGTATTTGATCCTTAAAATTTTGTCAAAGATCCTCCAAACTGAATTTACTAGCCACCAATAGGTCAAAAGCCACAGTTTGAAAAACACTGCTTTATATCCTTCTTTCATTTTTCTTTTTACTACTTACTTAGTTCAAATATATCTTCACATTTCACATTCATTCTACTTGTTTATAAAGTTAGCAACAGAGACATATATTGTAAATAGATTTTCCTCTTCACAGAAGTATCTATCTATCTATCTATATATACATAATACAAACTAATAGTTATTTTTGCAAACCAAAGAAGGCAGAGAATTAAAGACAAATCCTAAGTTAAAAAAAAAAAAAAAGTACCTTGAATAATTGCAACTAGCCAACGAAAGCTTAGCCAGCTGCAGGAATAAGCAGTTCCAATTTATAAAAAAGACATTTTGGCACTGACCCTTGACATGAACATAACTTCCAGACTTGGAGAACACAGCACTTGAGTTATGGTTGGATTAACTCTGACCTAACTCATCCTGCCTGATGAGCTAATCCTCTCTTCCCAGCCCTCCCCCTATGGTACTGAAACAATCTAATCAGCTTGATTTAACTTATTTATACAAAAACTCAGAACAAAACAAAAAAGAAAGAAAAGAGTATGCTGTGACATTTATTTGAAATAAAGCCAAACATATTATACATTTGCACTTATTTAGAACATGGTATGATAATTTGTTTGTACTTACAAAACTAAGGCCCATGGTATTTAATTATCAGTTTTCATTACACTGAATACAAACAACTGGAGAATGTAAGGACCACATAATTTTCTGTTTGCCTTTCCTGTATGTAATATGTAAATTAAGCATGAACATATTTATATATAAATTTATGTATAGCCTCCATTTTTGAAAGAATATATTACTGTACTAAAATTCTTTTTGTTTTAAAAAGTGAGTAAATATTTTCCATTTTCTGCTCATGATATATTAATAACTGAACGTTGTATCATGCATTTAATTATGTCAAAGTTTTACATTTAAAAGAATGTAAAGCTTTTAAAAAAGAAATATTGGCATATATCCAATCTATATGTTGAAGGACTGATCCACTATTCCTCACCTCCAATTGCAGCAAAATTTGAGAGGTAAAACATATAGTTTTTGAAATGATTAATAGAGTGCATCAAAGAGATAAAATATCAAAGACCTTTTTTTCACAATTACTTGCTAAAAAAATTATAGAACTAGACTTAATTTTTTTAAGACTTTACTTTTTTAGAGAAGTTTTAGGTTCATAGCAAATTGAGAGGATAGTATAAGGATTTGAAAAACACTACTTCATAGCCTTTCTTCATTTTCTTTACTGAAGTCTTACTTCAACTATATCTCTCTGTTTCACATTAATTCTACTTCTGTTTATAGTTGTCGCCCCCACGCATATAGTTCCCCATTGTCAACATCCCCCACCAGAGTGATATATTTGTTACAACTGATGATGAACCTGCATTGACAGATTGTGACATGTTTTGGATATTTGACATCATTGTCATCCAAACTCCATAGTCTACTTAGGGTTTATTCTTTGTGTTGTACATTCTGTAAGTTTGGACAAATGTATAACGACATACATCCACCATTATTGTATTGTACTCCCTAAAAATCCTCTGCTCTGCCTATTCAACCTCCTCAATCTCTGACAACCTCTGAGTTCTTCATTCTCTCTCTAGTTTTGCCTTTTCCACAATGTCATACAGCTGGAATCATATACGTGTAAACCTTTTCAGATTGGTTTCTTTCACTTACTAATAAGCATTCAAGATTCTTCCATGTTGTCTTTGCATGGCTTGATAGCTCACTTCTTTTTAGCACGGAAAAACATTCCATTGTCTGAATGTCCTGCAGTTTATTTATCCATTCACCAACTGTATTAAATTTTGAGATGTTTGATGAAAATATCCACAGGTTGGTTCCTGCTCCTACCCTCTTACCAAGATCAGCCCACATTTTCTTATGTGGTGAAAATGTTTCTTCATATTTTCATTTAGTTTTCTGAAAGCAGGCCCTGGGCCTCAGTCATCTTCATAGAGGTTATTTTTACACTCTATTCTATCTTCTATCCCTTAGACTTTGTTTCCTTTTCCTAAATCTGGCTGGAGATTTTTCCCATTACGTATTTCTCTCTGCTACGGTTCATTGCCCTGAAGAAAAGTCCTTTTCCTTTTATATAAATGCACTAATGGTTATTGAGAAGCTCAGGAGGCAACACAGATGGCAAACCAGGCTTGCAAGCCTGGTTTCTGGACCACAGCTCCTCAACGAGATGGTGAAGTGGAATCCTATATTATTCTTTAGCAGCAATAGCCTCTGGTGAAGAGGCTCAAAATTCTATTTTCTTTTAACAAAGGCCAATTTCATGCACCTAGTCATTAGTGAAATTCTCTCTATGAAATTCTCTCAGCCATGAAAAGCCCAATTGTCTCACCCTTTAGAATTGAAAAGGGAATATGAGGCGAGGCAAAACAAAAGGTGGTTTCTTTTACCTCAAGTGACCAATATTTAGCTCTGAAGATCATGTGATTGATTGATACTTAATTTGCAGGTTCTCTGACTTACCCAATGATAGGCTACTTTAAATATTTCATCACAAAAGTAAAGTAAATGTATACACACACATATATATATATCTATATATGTATACATGTATATTACAATGTTCAACAAAGTACAATATAAAGTGAAAAATAGGCGTTGTAAAGTATATTAGTTGTATTAGTAATAAAACTATTTATTATTAATTTAGAGAGCATTTTTCTCTATTTAAGATTATTTCAGGATATATAGATATATATACATATATACACACACATGTATATTTATAAGCATTCTTTTTTCCAAAGTTTTAATTATAAAAATAGTTAGCATTAGTCAACTTGAATATTATCTACTATTATTATATTCTTTAAGCACATGATTTTCATTGTACTACAATCTAGGTACTCTACTTCCTGAAACAATAACCTAAAAAGTTTTGTTCTAATAGGTATTTTTAATTCCAATCTCCAAGTTCAATTATTAGCAAGTAATTTTTGAGTACATGTTAAATTAGTGCCTCTGCTCCCGTTTGTTTTATTTTTAAACACTTGCATTTCAGATAATGAAAATGGTAACATTATCTCTATTGTTTTTTTAACTGAAATATTCAAAACTGATAGCACGAATTACATTTCTATACTTATAAGGTGATAAAACAATCTGGCAATTTAGCTTTTTAAAAAACTGGCTCAATTTACAGAAATGTATCAGGCTTATTTATCACATAGTATAATTATACATCCAATATCCATAGTAACAGGCACAGATAATCAAGAGTAAAACAATTTATGTTAGTGTTATTACACATCTTATGATTTTTACACTTAACCTTGCAAATATGCTTGTGTTGAGATAGTATTATAATTATTTTTCTTCTTTATGTGTATACAAACTGGCAGCAAAATGAGGTAGATTGCATGATAAGTCAATAATGAATGTAAAATAGACAGTGATTCCTCATAAAGTGAGAAAAGACAGTGGGATATAATCCCTGACATGAGACTGGGGTCGGGCAAATCCCCCTGGGAACATACTCTGATTTTTATCTGCTTGGACATTGCCAAAACCCCCCCAACAAGTGATTATGAGAACAAGGACTGGAAGTGCAGGTCTTTGGGGGTAATGTTTTAGGAGCAGAGCAACTTCTGTGAAGGAACAATACTAGTAACATCTCTGGGCAGGGGATAGTGGCTCACACCTGTAATCCTAGCAATCTGGGAGGCCAAGGCAGGAGGAACATTTGAGGGCAGGAGTTGGCGATAAGCCTGGGGAACATAGCAAGTCCCCGTCTA
>CM052437.1:126702562-126734057 GCA_028533085.1 Varecia variegata | reverse complement strand
GTAGCTGGGACTATAGGCATGCGCCACCATACCCAGCTAATTTTTTCTATATATATTTTTAGTTGGCCAGATCATTTCTATTTTTTAGTAGAGACGGGGTCTCGCTCTTGCTCAGGCTGGTCTGGAACTCCTGACCTCAAGCTATCCTCCCACCTCAGCCTCCCAGAGTGCTAGGATTACAGGCCTGAGCCACCGTGCCCAGCCTCAAACAAAACTTTTATACAGTAGTCTCATATGACCCTATAATTTTATTTTAGAGATGAGAAAGTAGAAAGTGAGTAAACTGCGCACGGTCACATAGCCGTCAGGGGAGTAAACAGTGGAAGATGGGCCATCCAATTCCAAACTTTGGGCTTTTTTCAAAAGCAGTAAAAACAAGTTCTGTCTACACCAGTGCTATACAATCAAACTTTCTGCAATGACGAAAATGTTCTATATATGCATCTTTCAATATAATAGCATTAACCATATACGGCTATTGACCACATGAAACATGGCTGGTAACCAGAGAACTGAAATTATGTTTTATTTAATTTTTAATGAATTTAAAGTTAAATAGCTATGGGTAGCTAGTGGCCACTATGTTGGACCATGTGGGCTACATATTGTCTGCAGGTAGATAATTCAAAGTTGGTTAAATAACTTTCAGTCACTTGAATACATCTAAGTATGGGACAAAAAGAATTAAATCACCACATATTAAAAGAGGCCACCATGCTAAATTGGCCATATTTGCCACAATGAAAAGAAATTCCAATGATGTCCTTTAATTTAACTCTACCTTTCAGAATGTATAACATCTTAGAGAGTAAAAAAAAAAAAAAAAACTATGTTGGATGGTTGGATTTGCCCTTATGCTATGTATACAGACCAAAACACTGGAAAATAGTATGCTTAATGAATAATAGTAACAACAGAAATTTATTGAGCATTTATAACATACCCAATAATATTTAAGTAATTTTATATGCATCATGCTTTTTGAGTCTCATGATATCTAGTGAGATAGAGATAGTTAGATACACTTATTATCCCTGTTTTACATTTAAGAAAACAGAGGTAAAGACGAATAGCACAAACACAATCCAATAGGCAGCTGAATTGGAGTTTTATACCTTAAGCAGAATTTCTTGAGGCTAGAGAGAGGAGACAATATTAGAGGAATCTGTCTCTTGTCTCTCAATAAATAACCTTCATTTTAAGAGTTTGATTCTCAAAACTCTTAAGAATAGATACATTGATTAGTTCATAAATCTTTAGAAAGAAATTAGAAATCCTAGCCATGGCTGAGAACTTTAAACTTTCATCTTCCATTTGGCCCATGTCTTAAGCCACCCATTATAATATTAATAGATGTTTGTGAGTGATTGTGTCTATGTGTTTGCACATGTAAACATACACATACATAGAACATATTTACTAAATCTTTATCAATAATTGCTTTTAGGAAAATGGATTATGAATGATTTTTCTTATTGCTTATCTATGTTTTTAATAGATATACAATTAGCATGTCCTTTATAAACCTAAACCTAAATACCCAGGGCCTTTAATATTAGTCATGTAAAACCAGGTCCCAGGTACTGAGGATAGAACACTGAATAATCCGGGCAAAAAAATCCCGTTACTATAGAGCTTTCATTCTCTAGGGGATCAAAGCAAGTGTTCTACATCATTGCATATTTTCTAGCCACTGCTAGGCAGTTTTACAGCATATCTCAAATGAAATGTTATGATTGATTTGGGCCTCAGCGGGGTACTAAATCTCGTATTTGCTTTTACTAGAATATCACAAACTATAAATAAATAATCTTGAACATAACAGAGCAAAAATCTTAAGATAATACTATCATTTAATGTGCAATTATTAAGATATAACTGGAAATACAAAAATCTCTTTATTCTGGGTAAATAAATCTAATAAAGAAGTAAAGGTAAAGAATTTGAAAACCAAATATTACTTAGACTATTCAGGTGGAAGAATAAAGAAATATGTATAATCAAGTCCAATATATTAAAAACCATTTAATAATTAAAGGAGAGATTTGAGAAGAACTCTTTATTTACTGATAATAATTTTATCACAAACCAGACTCCAAAGTTGTAAGTTTTCTCTGGTTTCAGAGAAGGGATTAAGGGATAAATGTTTATTGGAATAAAATAATTTGTCACTATTACCATTTGTCATTATCATTATTACTACTACTATTAATAATGATTATAAATATGAATTGGGTACCATCAAGGTATAAGAAATGTAATGGACCAGGTGTAGTGGCTCACACCCTGTAATCCTAGTACTTTGGGAGGCAGGAGGATCACCTGAGGCCAGGAATTCAAGACCAGCCTAAGCAAAAGCAAGACCATGTCTCTAGGAAATTAGAAAAATTAGCTGGGTGTGGTGGTGCAGGCCTGTAGTCCCAGCTACTCAGGGGACTGAGGCAGAGGATCGCATAAGCCCAGGAGTTTGAGATTGCAGTGAGCTATTATCATGCCACTGTACTCTAGCCTGAGAAACAGAGTGAGACCCTGCCTCAAAAAAAGAAAAAAGAGAGAGAGAAAAGAAATGTAATGGTTAATATAAATAAATGTTAATTGGCTAATGAATAAAATTCTTTTATCTTTGTTTCTAGAGCATTTGTATGCGAGTATGTAAGTTTATTACATCAGTAGTACTAAATATATCAACATTAATAAATATATCAGTATATTTTAAATGCCCACTATATACCAGGAATTTCCCTATCTCATAGTCATATGAGCCTTGTAGTCTGTTCAGTTTGTGTTTTTTGAGACTCTATCCACCCTTGTTGGCACTGTGGAAACTGAAGTAGCTTAATACACACAAAAGAGCTATTATGTTATCATACAGTAAAAAAAAATACATACAAACACACTATACATGTATTTTTAATATCCTCAAGACAATCCTGGTAAGAATAATAGTTTCTTCTCAGCACAATTAATGAAGTATGTCTTCTGGCAAGAACATTCAGTAAGGTCATTTGGCAAAAGAACATTTGTCCAAAGGTTCAAGTACCTAATTTTCATTGTACCATTTTCTGTTCTTAATTGATTAACTTCATTAAGGACAAAAAGGAATTGTTTCTCCTTTTCTACCAAAAATAAGTACTTGCAGTAGGACTTGTTAGTTGCACAGAAAACATAAAATGAGCTAAATCCTACGACTGACATTACAGCTTATTGACGTGTAGCTTTACAGCACAAATGAAATAACCACTGCCCCATGGAATGAGCAATAGGAGGGTTAGTGACCAAAGATAAGCTTCCTTAATTGTTTCAGAGATAGTTGTTATTACTCTTAACCTTAAAATATCTTCTGGACCCTTTTATACCTTCAGCCTCATCCCCCTTTATCATAGCTTCCACATCAATGGCAGTGTGATTATTTGCTGGCTTAAAATCTTGTAATGGCGTTCCAATTTCTTCTGCATAAAATTCATAATTCAGCATGGGAGGCAAAACTCATCCCCATGTGGCCTTGGCTACCTCTCTCACCTCTTCTCATGCTGTTCTCCAGTCACTGCGTCTGCACCAGCCCAACCAGAGTCAAGGCGGACACCCGGACCTCGCAGCTCTCCTAATAAGGTTACTTTCCTCCAACCTCGTAAGATCCTCGGGACTTGGATCCTACCATGCCCTCTCCCATCAGCCCACCTGCAAGCCATGACCAATACTTATAAGGTCATCACCACCATCTGCTCTGGGACTCACAGAAATGACCTTGTTATTCCCTTTATCCCAGTTTAAGTGAGTCATGAGAAGCCCAGGCTCCCGGTCATCCTCAGCCTCAACCTGCACTTTCCGTTGTCTTTTCATATTCACTCTTGCCGACAGTACCGGTTACCATTGGACATGCGGACATGCGGACGCACAATTAATTTTCTGTCTCTCCCCACTAGAATGTAAATGACTGTTGGAGACAGGTTTTATTTTGCTCACTGATGTATCCCCCAGCAGCTGGAACATTAAGGGACACATTGTAAGTGGTCAATTTTGAATGAATAAATACTGAATGTCATACAGTTCACACACTACCCTTCGATAGGACATGTTTTGTATATTTGAATAAAAATATACATGTTGCTTTCTCTTCTTGGATCTCCTTTCCCACCCTTTCCCACCAGTACCTGCCCCATTTACCTGGATAACTCTGACTTACCCTGGATGACTCCTGCAATGGTACACCCCAGCCCCCAATTCCTCCAGTCTTACATGGGCACCTGTAAGCATTTCAGTGTGCTGTCTACCTAGTCAGCTCACAAGTGGATCACTACATTTATTTTATTATAATATAATTGATCACACAATTGTCTGCCTTCCTTCTTAACTTTAAAGGATCTTCAGTTTTCCCCAGGTATTCCTGGCATTTAATGTGTTTAAATAAATGGATGATTGGATGCATGAATTAATGAATGAATAAAAAATGAATAACTAAATGGAAAAACTGACCAATTAACTATTATTACATGATTTAATTTAAAGGGTGCTTGGAAAAACTTCTCTTTCTGTCTTATAAAACAACTAATAAGAAACAACAGCAAAAACTCTTACACTGACCTGCGGCTAATATGAGACATTTTCTATTATAAATTCAACATTTTGGACATTGTAGAGCCCAATAGGAATAAATGAGTGTCTGAATTATATTACATTCTCTTTTAATTTGTATATTCTTTGAGAGACTGACAGCTACTAACAATTGCTATTAATTGCTGTCCTATACAAAAAGAAAGATAATTTAGCTGAATGCAGTTAATTCCCAGAGAGCCTGTCTGTGTGAAGCTGGCATGGGTGGGGGTGAGGAAGGGACAGGGATGCCACAAAAGGCAGATGGTGTGTCTTTCACAAGTGTGCCAGCATTGCTTCCCAATGGCACTCTCTAGGTATGCCATCTTATTCATCATTGAATTCCTAGTGTGGAACACAGCATGTGCTTTTTAATTACAGTGAAGCTTTAGCCGAGGCTGCAAAGAGTTGGGTTTTGCTGTGGAGATAAGGGCAGAGGAAACATCATACAATAAAGCACACAGTCCTGAGAAAGCAGAGCAGGTTTAAGTCACAGCAAATAATTGGATACGAAAAGCGTCTGAGGTGCATGGGGCAGAGGGACAGTGAGGACAGGGCTGCAGGCAGATCTATAACCTTCAAGGAATTGTGCTTCAGGCTGTGGAACTCAGACTTCACCACCTTCTTATCTGTATTGCTCAGTCCCTGGAGTCCCATTAAGGTCACTTCAGGAGGGGGTGTCTCAAAAGGTGGAGGTGACCAGGACTCCACGTGCTCATCTCTCTCTCTCTCTCTCTCCTGTACTCACTTCCTTCATCAAAGCAACTCAGCTTTAATCAGTTTTATGTATCAAGAACTTAAGTTTGCTTGAAAAAAACACTTGAAAAAACAAAAAAAAAACCTACATTAGTTGGTGAATGGCTAAACTCAGAAACCCAGGAGTCTTATTTGAGGTTTCTGTTTAAAAGAACATTTTGGAGCTGGGATGCCAGGACCCAGCCGGGAGCCACGCTAACTGCTAGTCTCTGACACCATTATGAGCCAAACCATGACATTGGCAGAATGTTTGGGAAGAAGTGGTTATGATGAGTAATAGAGGGCATGCTGTGATTAACTAAATATGAGGCGTGAGGCAGTGATGGATAAGAAGAGTCTAATATTTTATTATTGGGAAATGGTTGGATTCTTGAATGCCATTCACCAAGAGAGAAGATAGTTAACTTTCAGACACAGTTTGCTATCTTGTGGGACATCCAGATAAAAACCTTCCGGCTGGAATATAGTAAATATATATTCTTTTTGTGCTGAAGAAATAGTTCTGGGTTGTGTGGGGAGTAATTGAGGCATTTTATGTCTGACAGTGTCTATTTTTTATATAATATGAAAAAAATGTCATGTGTTGAGACTGAAAGGAAAGATTTGAATACACTTAGAAAAGGAGATTTTAAAAGTTTAAGGTAATTGACCTAGGGGAGAGTGTCAATAATAAATAATTTTTACAAAGCTGAAGAAGCATTAAAGTCATGTAAATACTGGGTATTAGAAATTTGTAATGGCAGAAATCTGCATATTTATGCAATTTCTCTCTGGTTATGCTCAGTGTTCAAGTTGTAGAAACTGAAAAATGAGATTGTAATATTGATTCATAGTTGAGGGTTTATAAGACAATTGCAGATATACAAAGGTTCCAACTGTTTGAAAAAGTCTTTAA
Organism: Varecia variegata; assembly: GCA_028533085.1. Taxonomy (NCBI): domain Eukaryota; kingdom Metazoa; phylum Chordata; class Mammalia; order Primates; family Lemuridae; genus Varecia; species Varecia variegata. The sequence goes on along the minus strand of CM052437.1, from coordinate 126,727,816 downwards.
AGAGAGTAGTTCAAGAGATGAACTATAAAGGGATGAAAGTAGGATGAGAAGGTGGTCATTGAACTGGCAGAGGTGAGAGACTAGAGACCTGGCATTTACAATGAGGCAGGGAGAAGTATGAGAAAGCTGAAAAAATAATTGCTTTCAGGATATATTCAAAAATCAAAAATCCAATATAGGAACAATACAGGTAACCTTATTTTAAATAAGACTCACTATTTAATATTGTAACAAAGTATTTCACAAAAATAAGTCATACATTTCATGAAATATCAGATGGATCATTAGGTATTGAAAGTTAAACAAAAGCCAGCTATACACATGCACACATTCAATTGCACACAACATTTATACCTATGTATAGTTATTTTTTTAATTTTTATTCCATGTAAGCTAAATATTTCACTTTTACCATTTCTCCTATATTTGACTATCAATCATTAATGACAATAAGATTTTTTCCCTTTTAGTTTTGCTTTTCATCAGGAAGCCCTTATTTTTCAGCTGGTATGTGGAGTAAAGAATAGCTATCATACTTCTGCTGGTATTATGGTAATAAAATATGGTGAACTCTATATAACAGGGAATAAACAAAGATTATAGCACCTCTCTGTTCAAAAGTAATTTGTGATTTTTCAACCACAAATAAATCTTATTATACATTAGATAACAGATTATTACAAAGCAAATTTCTAAAAATAGAAAGATATTTTTTAGTTCTGAGTCAAGGCTACCTCAGCCCTTAAAAATGTTATTGTTGTCTATTGTCCCTACTTCCTCAGAGGGGGGGAAAAAAAACTCTCAAAGGTAGGTCTGAAAAGAATATAGGGTTAGAAATAGTCCTGGAAAGGACACTATGCACTTATTTCTAAAATGTGGAGTCCAAGTTTTGAAAAGGAACCAGAGTTTAATTTATTATTGCTGCAGGAGGGTTACACAGCCCATATTTCTTTCAAGTAGCTCTGTGCAATTGTCCCAAATGAAGTACAATCTGTTCTTCCTTCTTTTTTTTCCATTTTGAAACCTGATTTGATTTTTACTCTTAGTAATTCTAACATCTTCTATTTAGTACACAACCTATGCTATAGAAGAAAAGGAAGTTTGGGATTTTATTTCCTTACAAAGCTACCTAGTTATTAGAATTGGTCTCTTTCTTCCATGTTTGATACAGTTATTTAGACAGACAACATTATCGAAAAATGTTCCCTCTTGTTTCTCAAAAGCCAAGGATGGCATTACTTCATGTAAAATTAAATAAAGGACAACTTTGCTCTTTTATTCAATCTAAGGTATGTGCAATGCATTTATAGCATGAAGCGAAGAACAGGGAAGTCTCAATTTCTAGATCAAAGTAAGGAATTGCCTCATTTTAAAATGTTCACCCCAAAATGCTATTAAGTCCTGATACCCCACTTTAAGGACAGATGAATTGAAACTCATTCAGGGAAAAACAGTGAGTCTGCTGAGGCTTCTCAATCCATGATAGAAAGGGAACTATGTAAGGAATTAAAAATATTTATAAGAAGAGAAAAATGATGATAAACATATTAGTCATCATATATCTTGGAGGGTATTCATGTGGAAAGTGTACACTTGTTTTTAAAAAGCTTGTACCAACATGTGATTCCTCTAGGAAAAATATGTCACAGCATTAACAGAAGAGGGAGCAACGCTCAATTCTGTGGCTATTTAAATAAGGCTTGATATTGTGGACTCTTCATCATATTGTCTAAGTTTTGTTTTCGACTTAACCACCTATTTCTTAAGTATGTGTTTTTAAATTTTTATTCATCAGAATGTTGGTTATTAAACTTCTCATCCCTTTATCAATGCTTCTATATTCTGCTTTGTGATATTAGGGCTGGGACATTCTAGACCAGTGCCTCTCCTGGGATGCCTGAGCTCCTTTGTAAGGTCAAAATTATTTTTATAACAATAGTATTAATAAGATATCATTTCCTTTCTTACTCCCATTCTCTTATAAGTGTACAGCAAAGTTTTCAAGAGGCTCCATGACATGATATAGCAACAGAAACACAGAAGCAGGTATGATTGCCTGGCTTTCTTCCATAAAACCAGGCATGAAAGACATTTGTAATGCTGTAAAACAATGCCACCCTTCTTGCTAATTTTTTTTAAAAACAGTTATTTTTCATAAAAATAGGTTATTTTGGTTAACATGTAATTGGTTGATTGTTGTTATTTTTACACTGTCTCACCTTTAATATGGTAAATGTCAATAGGTATCACCTACATAAACAAAAGCGCTTTCAGGTCCTCAGTAAGTTCTAAGAGTTCAAAAGAGGTCAAAGAATGAGAAATGCTGCGTAGACTACATTTCTCCATTGTGGGTAGATTCCTGTTGGGTCCATAGGGGGCATGAGAGGGAAAGAGGAGAAGACAGCAGAAAGAGGAGAGGCTGGTTCTGTTAGGCAGCCTGCTCTTCTGTTGATACTCTCTCCAGCATTTCAGCCCGTAGCACGTGGTTCCAGTAGCAATAAGCTTAATCTCCAGCTTATTTCTAAGCCAACAAAGGCACAAGGAGGTCCCCCTGACAGGATCCGGCACAGGCCATGGTGATGCTCCCTCATCAGAGGTCTGAGTTCCAGGGCTGTAGGCCCCTCCTTGAATCCTGGAGCTTCCAAAGCCAGCCAGAAGCCCGAGGGCTAGAGCTGCTAGGCAAGGCTCTCGCCTCAGCACTGAGTCCCAGCTCCAAGAGGTCTGTCCTCCAGGCTTCTGAGTTTTGATGACTCCAACCTAGGGACAGCACATGCTTCCTATGGTTCTATCTACATTATCTCAGTGTTCTCTTTTTGCTTTTTCAATCCTCCAACACCAATTTAACCAATTTCCTATTTTATATTCTCTTGTGCAGTAGAGTGAAATTAATTTTTTTCCTGACTGGAAGGAGCTTGCTACAACAGGTATTAATGTATTTATACATCTCTAAAGAAGCTACCCATAATGAGAGAACCAATCATCTTTATGGTGACAAAAATTTAAGGTCTCTAGGAGAAAAATAAAAACTCTGTTCTGGGCTTACAAATCTAAAAATGTGAAAGTATATTGGTAATTAACACAGCAGATATTAATATTATAATTTTTTGATATAACTGCTTTGTGATACATTTACAAAGATACAGCTATCTATATTTATCTAGCTATTTAAAAATAGTAGTTATCTAAGTTTGATGGGAATATCTCTTAAAAATTATTACCTAAATATAGAATTCCAAGACAAGGGAGAGATAATGATAAATTGTATTTTCTCTAACTTTTAACAATTATTATACTGGAGACATCTAAAATGATTTACACAATCTTAGTGTGAAAGTATAAATCCTGCAACGGAGACAATTTTTAAGAAAATCATCATTTCTGTTTTATAAGAATTTTATACTCAATTAGCCTTTGAAATTTTTACCATTATAAATTATTAAGTAAATAAACTTACCACCAGAAAGGAGAGCAGGCTTACTTTTTACCATTGGACTAGAATGAGGAAACTTGTTGCTAAATGACATGAAAAGGTGTGCAGTGAAATCATCAGGAAGCTCTGCTTCCAGGAATGTCTTCATGAATAGTTTGAAACCTTCAAAATCTATCGTCTGAAAAAAAAAATTTAAAACATATATTTTAAGATCCAGCCAAATGTTAAGATGTTATGCTATGTTCAAAATTATTAGTAGTAGAGATGTCTTCAAATAATTTTTTATATCCAAGTTTACAAAAAGACAGTACCTATTTGAGAAATAGGTTAGGCAGTCCCCAGGCTAACATGGGCGATGGGATGTATGTCTTATCTGTGGTGGTATAGCAAGAACAGGAGCCTTCCATATAGATATTTCTATTTCCATAGTGTCTATGTGACCTTAAAGAATTGACTCTTTAAAACTTGGTTTCCTCCTCTGTACATTGGGAATATGATTCCTGGTTCCCACAAAATTGTTGTGATGATTAAATCAGGTGATTAATGTGCAAAAGCCAATATAGAATCATATATACCCATACAGCAGGAACCCAGAGAGAAAGGAATTTTCCATCTCCTTTGCTTGTCATTAATGGTGATTACTGTTGTGACAATTGTAAAAAGAGGTTAACATCAACTTTTCAACTAAACACTTGATATAACATTTCAAAACTTCATGTGCAAACTCTCCAAAGAAACACGTTTAAAGAATCTTATACTGTCTTATTCATTGCAGACCTACAAATGATTAGACATTTATCTGCAGAGAATTGTTCTGGCGTTGAGGGCCACCTCACCCGCTAGGGAGAATGGTAATGGAAGACACCTTCAACCTCAAACTAAATGACAGTGTTTCGCAGGAGCCACGTGAAGCGCTTGGTTTCTCCCAGCAGATGCGGGCAGTGGGCCAGGACTGGACTCCTGCCTGCAAAATTGAGGACAAGTGTGTGGGTACTTTGGGGACAAAGGCAAGTAAATGGTACTGGTTTGAATTTGGCCAAAACTCCCTGTGCTTGCAGAAGCAACTATTCATGAGTGTTTTCTGGGAAACAGATGTAGACCAAGTAGAAGAGAAGGAGGTGGAACTCTTGGGTCCTATCCAGGAGGGCATTTGAAAGGACTAGAAGACCTACAGAGAAGAAGCTGGAATAAAGCCACATCTGTGCAGATCAAGAGAGGGCAAGGGAGGACAGGCTTCATAGAGAACCCTTGAAAGGCAATTTTTTCTTGCCCAGTTCAGTGTACTGAGATGAAACTAAAAATAGAACAAAAATGAAATTTGGCAGACTAGCGCTCTTAATTTTGTTCAAATTCCTGGCAGGTGAGAATAAAATTAGTTCCCTAAACTGTTATTTTGGAATAGAAAAAGTCTGCTTTTTCTTTGTAACAATATTGGGGGAATGTGGTGGAGAATGACCAATTTATCATTGTGGTTTTTGTGATAAGCATAAAATGGCATATGACATTCACGGATAGCATTAGAGAAAGTAAATTTTTATGGATTAGGTCATGTCCCAATTAAGTACATGTACTATGTTTGCTTTTATACCTAATATAATCTCAAGTAATAAAAACAAAAACAAAAAACTTTTCTTCATTTATTGATAGTTCCAAGACTCTGCCTATATCCTAATCTGACTTTTTTGGTTTAGTTTAGTTTTGTTTTGCTTATTCATGCTCACAAAAGTCCTTCAGACATTTACATTGGTGGCAATAAAAAGATTTCATTTTCTTCCATATTTAATAAATCACCACCACCACCACAGAATATTGTCAATTCTACTAGTAAAGTGAACTACATAACTAAAAACTATGAGTGATCTAACAATATAAAGAATAGCCGCAGGTGGGAGAAGTACTTCCAAAAACAATTTGCCACAATGAATGCAGCCAACGTTTCAAAATATGAAAATGAGGCCAGTAGTTAGGCAATTATATCCAAATAATGTTTCCTTGAGCAAGAGCACCTACTTTTATTAATAGGGTTCCTTAGAGATGATCTATTAAAGAGGAGTAATTCACACTCACTTGGATGAGTGACCAACAGTGATAGATAATCCCTACATGTATGAAGGCCCATTAGGAACTAGAGTTGATTTTATTGCAAAGTTACAGGAAGTTTGTAAGGATGAAAATCTTCATCGGCATCGTGGTTAAAAGCAAAGTTATGTATGGTAGCACTTCTTCCTGTGCCCTATGTCTTTTTAGTCAGCATTTTGTTTAACAACATGACAGATGACAAGGAGAATGGTCTTTGAAGTCAGACTACCTGGATCAAATCTTGGATCCAACAGTACCTGTGTGACTGTGGACAATTTATTTAAACTCTAGATACCTTGATGTCTTCATCTATAAAATGTCAGTAACAGTAACTACCTCTTGCTGTGTTAGGAGGATTAAATGATTTACAATTTTTGAAGCACCAGAATGCTATCTGGCACATAGTAAGCACCATAAGCAGTTAAACAAATATAAACAATATTTGTTTAAAGAATCATCATTTTAAATGTTCAGCATTCCAAATAATATTTGAAAAATAAGCCTCAAAGCATATCACGTTATGTGTTTTCATATACATTTATTATTTTTGTTAGGAAAGCTGGTATAAAAAGTGAACTTCTAAAAGGAGCAAAGGACTAGAAATTGCTGAAAGTTTTTCCCTGGGTTTCCTTTTGGAATATTTTAAAACAGCTACTTCTAGCCAAGATCTTAACTTAGTAATATAAGAAAACCAAAACCACCAATAAACAAAAACAAAAACAGGGAGTTCAAAATAAAATCCTTCCTTTCAAATTCCAATACCTCTACTTGCCACCTGAGTGATATGGGGCAAGGAATTTACCTGCTGTTTTAAAGAGAAGAATGCCAAATCCCAAATGTGCTCTTCACAGAGCCTTACACAACCCGCATAGAACCTTATTGAAATCGGTGCCTGTGACTTAATAGTGAAAAATAGAAAAATGGCCAAAGGAAAAATGAACTCCCTCCTAATAAGCAATATATTCCTCCTCGGCCCTTCTTTTTCCAGCTCTCTGGAAGGCTTTCTAAACTTTCTCAGATATAGCTCTCACATGCTCAACAAGCAAAAACTTAGCTTAGTTTTATTTTCTGACAGCTCTAGGCTTTAATTTCCTCCATGTAAAGTGATGTACGAGATCAGTCATTCAGGGTTGTTGTCTAAATATAATAAAAATTGATGTATAAAGCATTTAACATATCCTTGGGCACATAGTGTGTAAAAGAAATACAATAATAAAATAAAAGAAATAAGTAAAAGGAAGCCCTATCTTGAGCTTAGATGGATTTTTTTATTATTATATTAATTTGCCTTTTTATTGGTCCAGAAAACTATAAAGTTAGCTGTATCTTTCCAGATCAAAAGTTCAGGTTTTGTATGTCTTAGATACTTTGTTAAAATTGTTCTGTGTTAGGCAGCATTGGCAAATAAATTACTGCTTTCATAAAGCAACAATTTAAAAACAGATATCTTACTGTAAAAGTAAAAGCCTATTGCAGATGTATAAATAAAAGAAAAAAATTCCTCTGTTTTTAAATGATTTCTACAAGATATATTATTCACTGCTGAAATTTAACTGACAATGTAAACTTCTTTCTTGAGCTTTTTAAAAGTTTTTAAAAGTAAAACTCCTTTCTCTCACATTTTCTGGCATTACACACGGCTTACAGGGTTGTAAAACCCAGACTTCATTATAGCTCAAAATTAGCTAACTCAATGTATCCAATTCATTGAAGAATTGTTCTTCAATGCCTCTCCTGGTTAACCCATTCCCTTTATTTTCTTGTTAGTAAAGCATTTCAAATTCTATGTTTTCCAAATTATTAGACATTTCTGATAAATGAGATGTTCTCAATCTATACATCTTCCATAATTCACGACTTAGAAGAAAATTTCCAAATTTAGGTATCAGACTTTCTATTGCTGTCATGTAGCAGTATTAGAATTAGCTTTTGAAGATTGTGACCTTTGAATAGAATGAGATAATTTATAGGCATATCAATGAAAACACTAATGAGAAATACTGGGTCAGACTTAATTGAATGAGTGTTCAAAAATCAAGTTGCTGTAAGCTCAAACACACACATGCATGTGCACACAGACACACGTTAAAATTTCGAAAACTGCTTTTTCTTTCATTTTTCTTTAGGAGCAGCCACAAACTATTTAGGGAGATAACAGAGAATTTGTAAAGAATACAGACTGAGGGATCTGCTCAGATGTTGCTGCCAAATTGGCACAAATTCAAAACACATTTCTATATGCCTTTCATTATTATATCTGACCATCTGGATCCTTTGTTTTTAAATCCCTGATAATACTAAAGAAATAACACTAGTATTCATCCAAGTGGATTCAAAGTGAATGAAAATAAATGTCATCAGTCTATCATTACTTTAATTTCTTTCAGCAGTTTTGGGTTGGGGATTTACTCATATTTAGCACATGTTCACTGAGCACTCACTCTGTACCAGGCTCTGTTCTAGGTGTTGGGGTAAAGATATTACTAGAACCTCAAAAAATCCTTTCAGGCCGGGCGTGGTGGCTCACGCCTGTAATCCTAGCACTTGGGAGGCCGAGGCGGGTGGATTGTTTGAGCTCAGGAGTTCGAGACCAGCCTGAGCAAGAGCGAGACCCCGTCTCTACTAAAAATAGAAAAAAAAAAAAAATGATCTGGCCAACTAAAAATATATATAGAAAAAATTAGCCGGGCATGGTGGCGCATGCCTGTAGTCCCAGCTACTCGGGAGGCTGAGGCAGTCGGATCGCTTAAGCCCAGGAGTTTGAGGTTGCTGTGAGCTAGGCTGACGTCACGGCACTCACTCTACCCCGGGCAACAGAGTGAGACTCTGTCTAAAAAAAAAAAAAAAAAAAAAAAAAAAATCCTTTCATAAGGAAGGTTATCTTCTAATGAAGAGAATAAGAAAACAGCAAAATAAATGTGCTAAATGTGCAATGTTTGATGGTCTTATGCGCTATAGAAAAATGAAGCAAAATATTTATATATTTGGGACTATGTGCTTGCCGTTTTAAATTTGATGATCAGAAAATGAGAAGCCATTCTTTGAATAAAGATTTAAAGGTGATGAAGGAGAGAGCTTTGCATGTATTTGGAGAGAGAACATTGCAGATAGACAAGACAGCTAGTGCAAAGGCCCTGAGGTGTAAGGTAGCCCCTGTTCCAGAGGAATTTGTATAGGAGCCAGTGAGGAGGAGCAGGTGACTAGAGCAGGAGCCAGGGAGGACTTGAGTGGGAAGAAATAAGGTCAAAGATTCGATCTTTGGTGTGTGTGGACTCGGGTAGATCGTGTAGAATATTAGATCATCAAAAGAGATTTATGGCTTCAACACAGAGTGAGAAGAACTGTCATTGGAGGATTTTTAACAGGAAAACACGTGATCTGACTCATATTTTAACAGGATCATGTGACTATTATAACACTCCTTTGTATCAGATAAAAGATAGTCCATGTTCAGTTTTCACATTTTTCTAGCAAACTTATATACATAATGAATTAATAAATGACCTTTAAAATACAAAAACAAATCATTGAGCTATTATAGATTAAGTAACTAATCTATGCATTAAGTAGCTAAAGAAACAAACAAGCCATCTGTCAACAAGTGTTGGTTGAGGGCCTATATGTGTAAAGTGCTATTAATGTGTTACCTACTGAGCAAAAGAACTCTGATGAAATGAGGTAACAAAGTGATAATGTAAATGAGCCAGAGGTTTTCTTTCATCGTTTTCCTTTCAATTTTGCTTTCTAATTTATATCATTAAATAATTATGTTAAATTAAAAATCTATGTAAAACCGCTGAGCCAAACTATATGTTAATATATTAAATATGTAACACAGCTAACTTTCTGAGATTTCAAACATATATTTTTTGATATTGAAATACCTTCAGAAAAATTTATATTTTTAAATATTTCATTTCTTATGCTTATCTTGTATTGCAATTGACTTTTTATTACTTCAAATTTCAGAGAGTGCCTTGATAGTCCCCTTAAGCTATAATGTGGCAACTTCCTTTAAAGAGTGAAAAGTGGGAAAACCTTGAATTTTAACTTTTAAATTAGTTTTGGCAAATGAGAAATATTTTGCCACTTCAAAGGCACATAATCCATTAACTCTAGCTTTTGAGAAAAAATTAAAAATGCATCTTTTAGTAAAAGATGGGAAATGGCAAGAAAGATAAACAATGTTACTCAAAGTATTTCAGTAATTACAAAAGGCAAATAATGCATTAGAAAAATCTTAGACAGAATATTTTTACCATGATTTTCAGTATGTCTTGTAATCAAGGGTCTGTATCTAAATATTTTGTACTTCAGCTATTTTACTTTGTACTTCAACCTATTTTAATCTGGTGTGACACTGTCTTGTCTATTTTTCAGTGTTAGCATGAGAACAGGTTTGAGTGTTACTGAAACACACACATAAATGCTCTATCTTTATCTTCTCCTTGAAAAATAAAACCCAATAAAGACATCTTGAACACCTATGCTATATAATTTCAATTCATATCATAATGCCAGTTTTTAATTATTTCTTGTTTATATATTCACCTTTAAAAAATGTCCAAAAGGAGTTATTTTAATGCACACATGTGCAGGCAGATTGACACATACAACTTCTCTTTCCTGACAGACTACACGGTCCAACATGACTTCGCATCACAAAGTGTTTAACATGACTTTTACATCGTAAGTCCTCATTGTATACTGAGGTATGAACAATGAAATGTCAAAAATGGCAAAATTCTACTCAAAAATCTCTTTGTAGGCAAGCTAGCAAGGAAGAAAATTGATTCAGGTGGGATGATAAAAATTTGTAAAACGGAATAAATTCAAAAAGCTTCCCAGCAGAAATATATTCTATCACTTAATCTCAAATGCTATTATCTCAGAGTATCATAGATTATGGCTGTATATTTAATATTGTAGCAGATTAAAACAAAACAATATCAACAAAACCAATAACAACAAAGTGATCAAGGGTTTCAAATATATACTACTCTATAAGTTCTGTTCTTTTTAAGCCATCAAGGCCCAAATCTACCAGTGTTAGTACCGGGAGAAATATCAAGTCGAGAAGATATACAAAACCAGGAAATACTCAGCTAAAATGTAAGAGTGAGGGACTCACAATTTACAAACGGGTCAGGGAATTTATTATACTAATTATTTTTAGTGCTTAGAAATTCTGAGTGGAGGCATTTTGTCTGCAATTTGTAAAATAGATTTACTACATTGTCACTCTCGTTGAGCAAAGATCATCTTGACCATTTCTGTTTCTCCTACAGGACCAGACCCAATATCTAGCATTTATCACATAGACAACAAGTGCATTTGGGATGCAATCCAATAGTTTCTGTTCCAAAAACTTTTCTGTCTTTCTGTATGTTTATATTTCATTAGTGGATGTTTTTATTTCAACCTCCTTCTCAAAGCCTCCACTTTTTCCTTTAAATCATTATAGTCAGTGAGCTGCTCCACTAACCTTAATGAAAAGATGTTGTTAGAAATTTTATTAAAATCTTAGCTGCATATAATGGAAACACTAATGAAATGTTACAATTTTAGGAACTGTATTAAGTATATTATCTATATGCTATCATTTAACCCTTACAATAACCCAAAATGTAGATGCTATTGTTATTCCTACTTAAAGAAACTGAGGCTCATAAAAGTTCATTAAATTGTCCAACATCAAAAACTCCTAATTAGCACTAAAAACTTCAATATTTCTAATGTGAGTCCATTATGTCAGTCAAAGTATAATTTTATAGACAGATTCTCCAATGTTAACATATGGTACAAGATAATTTGCCACTGGTTTATCAGTGTTAGATGCATTGACTAGTGTATCCATAGATCTGCCATTACAGAAAAAGGAATATGCACAATATAAGGCATAATAATGAAAAGTTATAGTATGTCTATCTATTCACTTGCTCAATCTTGAATTGCCCACTTGCCCATTCTGAATTGACTGTGATTCTTTTTGTACCCATCAACATTCAAAGTGTAACCTATTACTTTTGGCTATGTAACTGAAAATATTATTTATGATTTCCCTTGCCTACAAACGAAACTTAAAATTCGTAGACATTCTAAGTCTTTCCACCAAAATATCTATATTTATTTTCCTCTAATATCTTTCCATGCTCTTCTGCTCAAAAATAGCTACTCCTGATGATGAAAACACACAAACAAAAACAAAAGACAAACACTGAAAATAAAATTTAGATGTGACAGGGTAATTTTGGCTTTACTACTCCTTGGAAAAATGTAAAAAGACTACCTGAAAAATCTAGCATTATTTTTTTTCCTCTAACCTGGTTTTAAATCTTATATAAATTGTTTAATAAATGTCATTAAAAAATTAAGGACAAATAATCTACATGGAGTATTTACCAGTTTTTAAAGTTAGCTGCGATTATTAAACTAAGGAGAGTTAGTTTATTTTCCAAGTATATTTATACTTGTTTTTAAAACTCATTTGTAAAGAAAGCAATTGGATGCAATTGGTGTAACTGTATTTTATAACTGTAGGTAGGTCTGATAAGAAGAGAAACATGACTAAGATTGTATTGATAATAACAACAAAGAGAACCAGAAATGTTGTTTAACATGTTACTTCTGTTCCTTGCTAACTAATTGTCCTGGCCCCGCATAGTTGTGGGAGGTGAAACAAATGCAACAGACACAGTAATTCTGCCAGGACAGCACTCGGGAATGTGACCAGGCTTGGCAGGAAAGCCAATAACATGTCATGTCCCCCACTCCCACCACATGGTGGAAGGACATTATTTTTGAGTTAAAAAAGACGTCAGAGTTATATTTACTCACTTTAAAATGAGAAAGTGAGGCCCTGAGAAAATTAAGGGTAGAGAATTAGTTGGGGCTGTTTGTCTGATATTCTCACTTTCACCTTTGGGACATGCTCCAGAACTTTTGTGCAAAATCCCATTGGTGGCTAAAGGGTGACCACAGTCATTGTCTCTAAACATTAATGGAATGCCTACTAAGTGCTAGACACAGAACTAATTATTTTACATATACTTTAGAATTTAACCCTTTTAACAACCCAATAAAGCTGATACACTCTTTATTTTATAGGTGAACAAACTGAGGCTAGAAAACTTGTCCAAAGCCTGCTAACATGTGGTAGTTGTAGGATTTGAACTCAGTTCAGTCAGACTCCTAAGATCACATTTTCTCTATTATACTTTCCTTATGCTTTCTTTAATGGGAAGAGTTGAATTTGGTTCTGGAAGGATAATTATAGCTTACAGTAAAGGAGTGTTTATATCATTGTTAATAATTATATCAGTGTCATTATCTTTGTAGAAGACATTTAAATATTACATTAGGCAGAAGCACTATAAAAAGTCGTTTTGATTCCCCAGATTTCTTATTAAGGGATAAAAGCAACTCCCTGTCTGAATGTAAAGGATACACACATTAACAGAAGCTATGCTACAGAGAACCAAATGCAAAGATAAAGGAAGCCACCAGGGAGCTATGAAAGCATACCTCAGCCTTAGGCCAAGGATCATCTATTGACAGAAAACATGTACAGAGAAAATCCTATATTTGGAGAACACTGATAGACAAAAAACATACATGGAGCAATAATACATGCATGCTCGCATTTTTTCCCTTTGGTTACCTGCAGTTTGCCTTTCCTATTCTATAACTGAAATCACTTGCCTACTAAACAACTGCACATGGAACAAAGACGGACCAAGGAAAAGGAAGGAAAAAACCTATTTTGCTGACCATAAAAAAAGCTAAAGCGAATTTTGACACCAGTTTTCAGACAGCCTCTAGTGGAGACCCAGGTTGTGCAGAAAGGTGTGTTTGTTGACCAAGGGTGCTCAACAGATACTATTTAATGGCCAAGGCCTGAAAATGTAGACACTGAAAAAAAAAACCATTTACTCCGAGGAGTTGCCTCCTAAGTACCATAAAACCTATGCAGTCCGTATTTGGGGAAGCAAAAATGTTTCCACAAAGGTCAGTGATGAAAACAAGGAAAGGTCATCTTCCGAAATGGGGGCTAATAAATGTCATCACTGTCAATGAATTGCCATTTTAGTAGTGCCCCATCCAGAAGACTGTAGAATGTGGGACCTGTATCTATGTCCGCCAAAATCATTCTGATGTAATCAATTGTACTTTACATGTTGGGAATGATATTAGTGTTTATTGTCACTGAATGATAAAAAAAAAATAAAAAAAAAATAAGATGCAGCTAGCTTGTATACAGTATTGCCCAAGGGAAACAATATTGTGATTTTAGACAATGCATGCATTTTAGTAAGAAATATTCCTAAAGTGCTGAAGATGATTAATATAGGTACTCTAGTGTGATAAAAAATATCCATTTAGAACACCCCCAAACAAGCTGTAATTCTATGTATTCAACTGAACTACTGAACTAAAACTTTGTTTACAAAATGGACTTTAGTAGGAGAGAGTGGTTGAAGCAACAGATTGGTTACTCTTCTTCCCAAGAGGACAAAATCAGCAACTTTTCAGTTATGTTTCTCCCACATATTCTAACATACCATAGACAAACTAAAACAAAACAAAAAAGACCTTATCATTGTACTTTAAATATACTTTTTAAATTCCCCATTGTAAATAAATTATTAAGACTTTTATTAGATTATTACAGCAGAGGCTTATATGTCTTAGAGAAATGAGAAAAATAAATATCAAGGTCTACAAAACTGTAGCCTACAACTGTGACCCTTTTTGAGTCTATTAAGGTACCAGCTCCTCCATTTGAGACTTTGACTAATTTGAAAAAATTTTGTCCCATCTGACCTCAATTATAACTTTATAAGTATTATAGGTACCCTTGCAATATTAGTAATATATGAATCTTATTGGTATAGAAGTATAGCTCAATGATATGGATGAGAAATTCATAGTTCATAACAGAATAAAGAAAGAAAAGACAGGTTTTAATAGAAAAGAAAATGTCTTACTTGGTTAAGAATGTCTTGTTTCTGTGCATGCAAGGAAAGAAAGAATACATGTGTTAATGTAAGATAATTTATACTCATTATCTCATATCTCTGATAATTTAACAAAAAGTCCAAGTTCACAGATTGATTTTAAAACGTAGCCTAGATCCATAGGTCTCAAAATGTAGTTCCAAAACAGTGGCATCAGGATAAACTGGGAAATTAATAGAAATGCAAATTATTGAGCCCCACCCCAGAAGCACTGGATCAGAAACTAAGGGGTGGGGGAGGCAGGCAGCAATGTATGTTTTAACACGCCCCCCAGATGACTCTGATGCACATTAAAATTTGAGAACCAACGACTAGATCAATCTTTGAATATAATATGCAAACAATTCTAATTGACATGAGATAAATATAATGAATAACACATGCAGTATGATTAAAATCTTACAGAGAAGATTAATGAAAATATACCAGTGTGTATAAAGATAGATTATGAATACTTATTCCTTACTCCTAATGTTTTCCTTCTATTAGCATAACATAACTCATCTCTATGCCTTTAAAGATCATATCTTTCTATACATTTCTATGCTTTCTTCCCATTTCTTATATGTCAGTGAAACAATTTGGAATTGAATTTGAAATCCAAGACCAAAAGAAAAAACAAAAAATGGCATGCAATACCAGACTGGCTCTCATACTACCAAATTCCACTACCCTCAGGAGATTATTTATATGCCCTAACTATGTTTCACTGTGAACTCTCTCACTAAGACTGGATCTCTACTACAGACTAGCAGTAATCAAATTCTCAACATTATACTATTCACATAAGATTGATGGAAACTAATAAGACTCTCTTACCTTGTCAGGCATGAGTCAGTAATAATTATATATACTGGGATATGCCACACTCATTACACAAGCAATGTCATCCAGCCTTTCTCTTCACCTTCTTCCTACCTACCAGGCATCTTCCTCTCATCCAATGGTCTGTCAGTTAAGTGAAGAGCAAAGGCCTTGGCCTTAAACTGGGATACTAGAAAATTAGGTTTTGATTGTGGTTACTTTCATGCACTACCTGGTTAATCCTGGAAAAGTCATTTTTCTTTTTTTTTAAATGAGTTACTGCATTTAAAACCTCTGTAATTTTATTAATTTGGGAATTTCAAGTCCTTTTCAACATTTTGATTCCCATAGAATCTTTAAGGCTATTGTTTAGATTCCTCCTACTCATTTCTTTAAAGAATGATTATCAAATTTTCCTTAAAAGATAGGAATTAAAAATAAATGATTCATCCATATATTATACTCATTATTTCCTCTCCTTTAAAATAGAATTAAACAGGTCATATTTCCTGTTTTATACACAGAGCTGTTAAAATTCAGTAATTCAAGTGAATTATAAGCAAAATAATGCATCTACCATTTCAACAGCGTTACTTTGTAGGGAGACAAGCAATTTAATGGATATTCTTTCTTGGCAAATACATTTTTTATGAATGATACAAGCTAACCTCATTTTATAAAACTAAAGAGCAAATATTCATTCTAGGGTCAGGCTGGATTAATCACTTTTCTAATTTTTCTTGTATAATTGAGCATTATTAAGTAGTCACCCATGCCAGACAACTTTAGGGTCAAATTGACCAGAGAATAAACAGCAATAACTTCAGATGTGACTTGGCAGTAGGAATTCTTTCATATGGTTACAGTAATTTTTTTTTTTTTTTTTTTTTTTTGAGACAGAGTCTCATTCCGTTGCCCGGGCTAGAGTGAGTGCCGTGACGTCAGCCTAGCTCACAGCAACCTCAAACTCCTGGGCTCAAGTGATCCTACTGCCTCATCCTCCCAAGTAGCTGGGACTATAGGCATGCACCACCATGCCTGGCTAATTTTTTCTATATATATTTTTAGTTGTCCATATAATTTCTTTCTATTTTTAATACAGTAATTTTTTATAAATCAGATGATGTCATATATTGAAGAGGATTTCAAGACCTTAAAGATTTCATCCTCCCCATCAGAAATTCTTAGTTATTTCCTATTGGCTTTTATAAAGTACATATTACTTATTAAAAGGGTCCTATAAACTTTAAAATTTTCTCTTGAAAGAAAATTTTCCTATCAATATTAAAATCAGAGACCAGTTTCGCTCTTAATTTAGAATTGCTCTTGAGTCATAATGAGATCTAGCTTTTTGTTTTTCAACTATCCATTATTTTAATAATGCATTTCAACAGCAGATCTGTGAATTTATGGAGAGTTATTATATTATTGAAAAGGGTAACTTTGTATGTGTGTCTAATAATAAATCTAGCAATTACCTTAATAAATCCAGTGTACAGTGACTGATAATCTTCATGCAATATATAATATCAGTAAGACTAAGTCTCAGGAGTCCTTTAAGTAAAAAATTCACTGAAGCAAAAAGGCTGCTTTGCAAATAAGATCACTTTCTAACTGAATTTATAGCCAGCAACTATCTTTAGGGAGAAAAAACAGGTTTCGTTTCTGCATAGATTAGATAAGTATGCATATTCTTAAATTTTTTTGTGAATGTAAAAATGACATTTTTGGGTCTCACAACAATTCAGTGGAGTTGTCATCTTTACTTTTTTCACTCTGCTTTCTTGGACTTTAAGATTTTCAGTTTTACAAGTTTATCTGCCAACTTTTTTCTCTCACTCTATATAGCACTTAAGAAAATAAAATGTGAGGGAAGGTAGCTCAGACATTTTGTTTTTCTCTGATACAGGAAAATGAGAGTGGCTTTAAATTGTCTTTATTTTCTCTGTCATTTACAGGCAATGAATATCAATTTTATTAAAAAAAACAAATCTTAGATTAAAGAGTTTTAAAAGTTACAGCAATATATCAAAATGTAGAGAGAATAAGAAATATGTCATGATAGCTAATGATGAGAAATACTAAGGAAATTAAAACAATATGAATGTTTTGAGGTTGGAGTTTAGAGATTAGACTGTAATAACTAATATAAAGTTCTATAAATTCCAAAAAAGTACAATATTGCAAGATAACCAAGTAGTACGTTCTTGTAAACATGCAAAAACAAAACAACAATAACTAAAAACAAATCACATTTTATTCACCAACAAATCTAACTAGATGACACATCCAGTCAAAAGGGTCTTTTACAAAGAGGACCCAATACAACCCTGTACAACCCACATATCACTTGGTGAAGCTATAAATGAACTAAAGACAATGATGAGCAAACATTTAAAATACGACGTCTCTCAACTAATGTTAAATGGAAGGTTATGGTGTTCAAAAGCAATTGATGAGACATGCAAGGTTTTCATAAGGAAGGAATTCCAGGAAATCTTAAGCTTATTGGAAATAAGTTAAACACAAGACAGGGAAAAGAAATTCCTTTCTTTTTGTACAAACTAGCTCCTTAAGATGATAGAACAGTTAAACCCAGCACAAAATCTTTCTTTGGTCAAGGAAATAACTACCTTAAAGGAGTAACCCCTTGCTGCACACCAATGTCCATTTTGGGTTAAAATTTGTAGGTCATAGACTGAAAAACAGGCATAATCCCTATCCCTTTTATCTAATAGTGTCTTTTGACTTTTAGGAAAATAAACTAATACTATATTTAAATGATCTATATTCTTTCAAGCATACAATACAGAAGAGTTATTTTCATTAGCAAAATGTTTTGGATGAAATATGGAGCACAACATTTAATATATCTTCCAGAATAGCATTTCATTATGAACTTCATTCTGTTTATTTTATGATATGTGGTAAATGGTTTACAGTATATGAGGTATAATTGTATGTATAAGTATATATGTGTGCATATATACACACATGTATATATACATATATACACATATGTATACATATATACGTATGTATATGTGTGTATCTATATGCACACATATACATATTTCCAAGAACTCCTCAATAAGTAATACCCCCCTCCAAGCATACATATGAAACTAATATAAAGAAAAAAGAAGTTTTACCCCTTCAGGATTATACTTTGCAAGCACACCATTACCATGGAATTCTTCAAGAACATCCTTTAACTTCTTTGTAGAATCTATTAAGAAAAAGAAAAAAACAGAAAAAGCACAAATTATTTATATATTCCTAACATGGTCACTCAGTCCAGAAACAAGGATTTCTTAAAATGAAAATAATCACCAAGAGAAATTAAATTTAAAAATCAACATGTAAAATGTCTTTTACCATTTTTGAAAGGCTACTTAATTGGGAAAAAATACAAAGAAACAAAAGGATCAGAAAAAAGTATATTTTACTCAAGTGTATTGCTCAAGACTGGGGCAATTGCCTATATATTATATGAATTAATGAATAAATAAATGAATAGATAGTATGTTTTCTTCCTTTATTTCATAAAATAACATCTAAATGGATGAAAAAAGCTTATTTTAAAAAGAAAAAATAGCAGTCTTTTGTCAAATCTTACAATTCACATAGCACATTTTTTTGTATATCACTGTATTAAATGAGAACACTACTGGATAAATAAGAAAAAAAAATGTGTAGCTAAGTCTCAGTGATGAATTTATTCAGAGGCAAGCTATAGATTTCAGTATTTTGCGGGTATCATTAGGAAGAATTTTCTAACTATACATAACGCAATACTAAATTAAGTCTCACTCTCTTTCCATTATGAAACAGAGCTTAGGTGTTACCAAAAGTATTTAAATTATTTTCTTCAAAAGTACTCTAATTTGTAGGTGCTGCATCATATCAGATGGTTACAAGAAATTCTGAGTTAATATGGTAAATATATCAAAAAGAACTAACATGAATATTATTGCAATTAAAATTAAAATACATATAAATATGTACATTTGGTATACTAAAATAATGCTCTCCTCCTTACAAAAATATAATTTTTTGATCAAACAATCTCAGAATTAAAGGGAATTTATTTAAGTTAAAGGGAAACAATTACTTAAAAATCCAGGTAAGTCATTTACAAAATCAATCAAGTTTGAATAATAAATTAAAGTGCAAGACATAAGTAGATTTTCAGCAGTCCTTTATGGAACACAGCATGGGAAACTGTTTCCTAGCATTTTAATATAGCTCTTTCTGGCCTTCCCCAGGACTTAGTGCTGTTAGAACTGTCATAAAATATTTTCCAGTTCTAAAAAAACTAATTTACAAATGAGCTCTTTTAACATCCTGTTAGAAAACTCACTCTCAGATGCCCACTGAACACATCTTGCCTATATTTTGTGAATTGTATTAAACACTTTCACTTGAAATGAACAATTTCCTTTCTTTATGTTGTAAATTCTGTGGGTTTTTGTGTGTGTGAGATAGTGTTTTTTAATTGAGATAAAATTCACATCACATAAAATTCAACACCTTAACCATTTCAAATTGTACAATTCAGCAGTTTTTATTATACTCACAATGTTATGCAACCATCACCACTATCTAATTCTAGAACATTGTCATCACCCTGAAAAGAAACCCTAACCCATTAAACAGTCACTCCCCATTTTCTCTCCCCTCTAGCCCCTGGCTACCATTAATCTATTTTCTGCGTCTATGGCTTTGCCTATTCTGAACATTTTATGTAAATGCAATAATATAATATGTTGTCCTTGTGTCTGGCTTCTTTCACTTAGCAGGGTGTTTTCAAGGTTCATCCACACAGTAGCGTGCATCAGTACCTCATTCCTTTTTATAGCTGAGTAATATCCCATTGCATGGATATATTGGATATATTACAGTTTTAAAAATCTATCAGCTAATGAACATCTGAGCTGTTTCCAGGTTTTGACCATAATGAATAATGCTGCTATGAACATTCAAGTGTACAATTAACATATGTTTCAATTCCCTTGGCTATATACCTAAGTAGAATTGCAGGGTCATACAGTAACTCTATGTTTAATGATTCAAGGAACTGCCAAATTAATTTTCACAGCAGCTGTCTCATTTTATATTTTCACCAGCAATGTGTCATACAAAGGTTTCGATTTCTCCTTGTCCTTCCCAACATTTGTTATTTTCTAACTTTTTTTTATCATAGCTATCCTAGTGGATGTGAAGTGGTCTGATTTGCATCTGATTAGCCATTTGCTAATGACTAATGATGCTGACTATTCTTTCATGTATGTGTTGGCCATTCGTATATTCCTTGGAGAAATGTTCATCCGAGTTCTTTGACCTTTTTTTAATTGGACTGTTTGTCTTTTTGTTGTTGAAACTCTCTGGGGTCGGGCTGTGTGTGTGTGTGAGCGTGCGTTTACTTGATGCCTGTACAGCTTCCAGTGCAATTCCTTTTTGGTATATATTAATACTTTGTTAGCATTTTCCATACTGTGATCGGAGTTTTTGTTATGTCATGTCCCTTGCTAGACTGTAGGTCACCCTAGGGCAGAAAATGCATATTTTCATTTTTGCATGCATTTCAACTTTATTATAAAGCTGAAACAACAGTATTGCAATAAATATTGGGATTAAATTAATCAGAGCTACTTCTAAATTACAAGAAATTACAGTAATTACTTTGACACGTAACTACCTTATCAGAAACTTACACTGCAGGGACCAAATTGTATATTAAAAATAGACATGAACCTGGTTCCTTATTCCCAAGTCCTTCGTCATGGTTGATAAGACTATTCTAAGTTAGAATAAACTCTTTACTTCTTGTTTATAAATGCAGATGTAGGCCCTTCTGTGCATATTCACAGAGACATACACATATGCAGTTACATACATTCTAGAATATCGTATCCCAAGAGACTATTTTTATTTTAACAATAGCTTAGCCCAGTGATAAAATGGAAGGGAGGTAAGTTTTGGTTTCCTATATTTAGGCTACCCGTACAACTTTAGAGACACTGCCTGAGGAAGGCCTTTTCATTTCATTTTTCCATAAAAGTAAAAAACACATTCAGTAATCATTCATAAATGCTCCAGAGAGGGCAAAACCTCTTAAAATATTCCTGTTGTATTTTACTAGCTAAGTGGTCAAGTTTATATCAAAATGATCTTCATAGAGAGACCATGAGCTAAATTAAAAGCATACACACACACACACACACACACACACACACACACACATGACTGCCCTTTCCATGAACTGAGGCTCAATAATGATTTTGGTCTCAGACAATCTAAAAAGCTCTAGCTCATATTCAGGTGAATCATCATCATCAATTTCAACTGCTCCGTTTCTAATTCTCAAGTTTCAGTTCTAGTATCTTAACATCTGAAGTTTAACTATGACCTGATCCCCACTTTATAATCTAGTTTGGAAACTGGAGCATTATCTTGTTCTTCTCTCCCCACCTCAATAACTCTTCTTCGGTCTAGTTTCTCTATGACTGATCAGCCAATCTTCTACAGTTGAGTATTTTGATATGGAACACCAGAGGTTCCAGATATCCATGATCATTCAATAGAATTCCCTTACATGAACTGTCTACATATCTGCTTGTGACCCCAAATTGCACTAGGTTGTGAAATTCCTACTGCTGTGTTCTACCTACCTTCATAGGAGAACACACATTTATCTTACTTTGTAATTTAGCTGTTTTTGCAATTTTCTTCCTATGACCTATCATCACAAGTATTTCTGTCTTTCGGATGGTGCCAATTCTTGATCATGTTCTGTCCAAAACAACACTGGGCTCATGGAGAGGAGAAAAGATCTGTAACTGGGTCTGACCTTCACTCTAGGACAAAACACCAAGAAAGTAATACCTTGATGAATAGATGGTAGGTAAGACCTACTCTTGGTTATATTTCAGCTAATACTGGAGCTTCAAGCAAGAGAGCACATTGACAGATACTGGGCTGAGCAATGCTGAGAAATCCAGGCAGGCAGCCAGACAGGAGAGCTAGGAGATCGGTCCACAGTTAATACATATCCATAATGGGACAGAGATCTATTAACCAAGAAGATTGGCAAGCGAAGTGCTGCTCAGCCAGGTTCAAACAGCAGGTTTATTCTTGGGATAAGGGATCCAGACAGATGCTTAGCATAAAACACCGGGTCTCCCAGAAAGACTTGGGGGCAATTCTGAAATACAGGACTGATTTCAGAGGTACCTATGCTTGGCTTGGCAAACAGGGCAGGAAATTTAGAGAATAACAGTGGATATAAATTGCCACCCTTTGACGAGCATATCCGTCTTCCCAGGAAGTAATTTAATACTGTATCAATAACCACCGCTGAGACAATGGGGTCACTTGGGGTTGTCTTTTCCATTACTACCAGAATCACCTAAAAACTGAGCTGGTCCTGAGCAAGAACATGCGAGTTGTTTTTCTCAGCAAACTCCTTTGTTATTGCTGGGAAAGAACACAGGAAATGAATATGGGAGCTGATGAGTAGATTTTCTCTTATGGCTCTCTCTCTAGCACCTGCTCAGTACCTGAGTAGTGTTTCAGGGGCCCCCTACAGTGCACATGCCCTGAGGATCCTCTCATTTGGGCTGAGTCATGTACTAAACAAAGTCTTGACAATTAAACTAGCTACACTTCTGAAATCAACATTAAATTATTATTTACTTTTTATTAATCCACTCATGTATTGATGGGCACTTGGGGTTGGGCAGGTGGTGGGGGAGGGGATGGTATATTCACACCTAATGGGTGCAGTGCGCACCGTCTGGGGGATGGACACGCTTGAAGCTCTGACTTGGGTGGGGCAAAGGCAATATACATAACCTAAACATTTGTACCTCCATAGTATGCTGAAATTAAAAAAAAAGAAAAAAATATTATTTACTTTTTTCATAGCGTTTGGAACTTTACATGATTTTCAAGGGAAATTAAATTTCCTTTATATTATTCTGAAATAAAAATAAATAATTAGTAAGTTCATTTTGACAATGTTGAGAAAATAGCTAACGGGTCCTAAAAAGTGCTGCGTGAATAATGAAACACTTTAGTTTATCTCACATCTCTTTACGTATCTGTTATATCTTGAATGAGTTGCCTGTGTGATTTCACTGCCTCTTTGCCTCTTTATTCCAAAAAGTCAACACGTACTTGTCAGATTAATCTCGAAGGCCCTGTGAAATAATGGAGAGATTTCAAGCCAGATAGATTTAAATTTGAATCTTGGCTCCAGCATTCTTGGCACAAAGTCCCTGGGCATATTTTTAACCTCTCTGTGGCTTAGTTTTCTAATACTTAAAATAGAATAATGGAAAGGTCCTTGCCATACTATGTCTAGCAAAGTGTCTGTTGCCCAAAACATCCCTGTTCCTTTGTTCCATCCTAAAGATGACTTTAAATACATCATCACCCTTCCACAGATTCCTGTTGTCTTTAGACTGAAGCACAAAATCCTCCTTTTGGCATCATAGGTGTGTCAAAATATAATCCAAACCTACTTACCAATAATTATTTTCAATGCCTTCCATATTTATAATTCAATATCCAGTCATCTAATTCTGAAGGTATCCCCTGATTTTAGAACTCTTCCTTTGCTCATGACGTTCTTTTTGATCCCATCAAAAACCAATAGTTTACCTGACATCTTATCCATAAAACCTCTCAGGACCTCCTTCAACCACAGTAGATAGTAACTTAGTCTCCCTAGAACTGCCCATAATAGCTCTCTTAGAATCTACATCTGATTTATGCATTGAGTACTATTAACACTACTAATTATAGCTTGAATGTGTAAAGCATTTTAGAGTTTACAAAGTATTTTATTCTCTTTTTTAATACTCACATTTAACTTTATGAAACTTTTTCCCAACATAATACATGAAGAAATCAAGATTGAAGAAATTATTACCTACTCAGAATCACACAGATAAAATCATTCAGCTAGAAGAGTTTACTGTAGTGATTCAAACTCTTGCATATGATCCAAATTATTCTCTTTGGAAAAAGAATGAAGAGAATGTTACAATTCAGCTCAGGGACGTAGTCACCACACAGCTAAAATCACACATCTAAAAGAGTATAAAGTAGTGATTCAAACTGTTGTACAGTAAATATAATTTTTTCTTTTTTTTATTTCAATAGATTTAGGGGATGTAAGTGATTTTTTGACATATGGATGAATTGTACACTGGTGAAGTCAGGGCTTTTAGTGTTCCCTCACCCAAACAGTGTACATTGTACCCAATACATAATTTATGATCCCTCACCATCTTCCCACCCTACCCTCTTCCAGGTCTCCCAAGCCCATGATAACTCTGTATGACCATGCCTACTTATGGTTCAACTCCCACTTTTAAGTGAATGCATGTCGTATTGGTTTTTCATTCCTGAGATACTTCACTTAGGATAATGGCTTCCAGTTACATCCAGTTGCTTCAAAAGACTTATTTCATTCTTTTTATGACTGAGTGGTATTCCATGGTGTGTGTGTGTACACACATCCCCCCCCCACACACACACACATTTTCTTTACCCACTCATCGGGTGTTGGGTGCTTAGGCTGATTCTCTCTTATTGCAATTGTGAATTATGCTGTGCATCCCAGACAAGCAAACACTAAGAAAATTTTTCACCCCTAGACCTACTCTGCAGAAAATGCTCAAAAGTGCTCTAAACACTAAAAAGAATGGTTGATACTCACAAGTGTAAAAACTTTCAAAAGTAAAAACTCACAGCTCTGATAAAACAGTAACACTGGGGTAAATACAAAGCAACTAGGTAATAATCAACAGGATAATTGGAATGCTATCTCACTTATCAATATTAACATTGAATGTAAATGGTTTAAATGCCCACATAAAGGATATAGATAGAATAGACATTAAAAAAAAAAAA
>CM052437.1:126676013-126702062 GCA_028533085.1 Varecia variegata | reverse complement strand
TAGATGTGAAAACAGGGCATGGAATGTAAAGAAGGGATCTGTGCTGATTCTAAGTTGGGACATTCAAACAGGGAAGTGCCTTCTGCATGATTTCTCTTCCCTGCTTTTGCCAGCTGGAAAACGAACAAGACCTGCACCCAGCCCAGAGCACATGATAAAAGTAATCTGAGTCTATAAATGACCCTATGATGGAGAGCCACCCACAGATCTGGAACATTCCCCAGCTGACTTTTTGGTGCAGGAAAGATATAAACATCTTAGTTCTTTAGGTTTCAGAATTCTTGGTCTCCCTTCTTGAGCATCTTTGCCCCCTCTAACAAACATGCTTCACTATTCTGCCTGTTTTTTGACTGTAAAACTTCAAAACCACTGAACACCATTTATAAAAACAGGCATATAATAATATAATATAATTTACTTCTTAGTGTGATTGATCCCTGAGGGCAGGATCTGTGATGCTACTTTAATTTTGTGCCACTTGAAGAAGGTTCCAAGTATCAAGCTGATTCCATCATCTTACTCTTATATTCAATCAATAAGTTAAACTGTGCCATATTTTAGTTGGCATTTGAACATGATTTTCTTCTACAGATTTTTTCAAAATGCCTAACTGCTTTTCTTTATTCTTGCTGAGGTGTTTACTAAATGAACACTAGAACCTTATGCCTCTGTGTTATTTTGCTGTGTGCTCAAAACAGATCCATGGTTGACATTCAGATCGTTAAGGTCTTCTTCATCCGTATATTAGCAAATTAAATTACATCCTTTCTAATGTTAGCATTATAATTTTAATTTCTGAGAAGTTTTGCTAATTTTTGTTCATGTTTCAGCATACACCTTTGTTATTTTATGATGCAGCAGTCTCTTAAATCTCACCAACAGTAATACTTCGAAATGTGCTTTGCCTCCCAATTATCACTTTCCCTTGTTACTGTTTCAGAATCAGTTGTTTCACTTACTATCTTGATGTTTCTCTTTCAGGCTGTTCATTTTCTTCAAATATTTTGTGATTCTCGATTAAACATTCAAACTTGATGTCACTAAGAACCTGAGGTTGATTTCTTTCACAGTTTTATAAGTCCGTTTACAGAAAAAAAAAAAAAAAAGCCGATCCTGATTCTATTAAAAGGTAAGCTTCCCTTAAGGGTGTGTGGCTGAGGAAGGTGCAGACTGGCTCACGACCTTCAAAAATAACCAGCCTGGAGGGCCATATTCTGATATAAAGTGCTTTCCTATATTTCACTCCTGTATAGGGTTGGCTCTATCCCACTTATCTTTCAATTCAATAATCACCTTCCGGGTCTTCCTTAGGTACACTTTGACTTTTGTTTAGAAATTAGTATTCTTTATACCTCTGGTCCCCAACCCCCGGAGGCCATGTGGAGGAAACTGGTCCCTGGCCTGTTGGGAACCACAGGCTGCACAGCAGTCAGTGAGCCGAGGGCCAGTGAGCGAAGCTTAATCTGTATTTACAGCCGCTCCCCATCGCTTGCATGGCAGTACAACTACCTGTGAGATCAGCTGCACCATTAGATTCTCACAGGAGCACGAACCCTACTGTAAACTGCGTGTGCCAGGAATCTAGGTTGTGGGCTACTTATGAGAATCTCCTGCCTGATGATCTGAGGTGGAGCTGAGGGGTGATGCCAGCACGGGGCGGGGGGGAGTGGCTGCAAATACAGATTATCATTAGCGGAGAGGTTTGACTGCACAATAAATGTAATGCACTTGAATCATCCCCAAACCATCTCTACCCCCTGAGTCCCTGGAAAAATTGTCTTCTGTGAAACCAGTCCCTGATGCCAAAAGGGTTGGGGACTGCTGCTTTATACCATCTAAATGCAAATGTTACACATCAAACTTCTTTGAAAATACTGGAAGGGAGAAAAATGCTACAACTCACCCCCCACTATCCCTTCTATGAACTATTCTGATTTCCTCCCCCCACCCACTCCAGTTCTTTTCACGTGCTAACATTTGGTCTAAAGTCAGTGGTTTCTATATCCATTGTTTCCTAATCACACTTTTTTCCTTGCCCCCCCCCCCACCGGGTTGTCAAATAAATCACATTTACTTTACAGTTATTTTTCTTATTTTTAATAAGGAAACTGAAGTTTGCACATATTTATTTAAATATCCTATTCCACTTGAAAAGCAATGTAGTTATTTTGAAGCACCATTTTTACATGTAACATTTGTGTTATTGTACTCAATCCTCTGGGTTTATCCTTATTACTCTTATCCTAAGATGGTGTATTTATCAAGGTTATATCCATACAAGTATTTTGAACAATGAAGCTTTTATATGATAGCCGCAACCAGTTAAATCAGAAAAATGTCATTCCCTCCCTCCCTCCTTCCTTTCCTTCTTTCCTTTCTTCCTTCCTCTCTTTAGGGAAGGTATAGAGTTTGATCATCACCTGGCCCAAAGTAAAAAGTATTTTTTAAAAATATGATTGAGTGGTTTAATGAATGTGTTAAATAATGAATTCTAAGATCATGCTATGCTTAGATTTTAATATGGCGTTTCCCCCACCTTGGAAAAAACTTTCACCCCCAAACTGGGTGGTTATTCCAACCCATATACGTTTCATTTTTACAAGAATATTTAGTCAGTGCCTACTCTGTCCTTTGCTTTAAGCATCGAATGGGGAATAAAAGTGTAAAAAATGAAAGAAAATATTTACTCTCCTAGAAAATTCATGGAGAGGGGATCGGAGAAAAAGAAGATAAATATTACACCAATAAATAATAAAATTATAAAAGGGAGTGAAAAGTGATAAGGGAGGGGGGAGTGTGTGGTGGAGGATGAATTAAATAGGCGGATCAGGGAATGTTCCTCTGAAGAAGTGACAGTTGTGTAAAGACCAAAAGCAGCGAGCCCTGTAGAAGTTGGGGAAGTCTATGCCATGTCAGTGTGAAGGTAGGGTGGAAGAGTAAGGAGGCTGGTGTGATTATACTACAGTTTGTTCATGTGTAATATTCTTTTATACTGTTCTCTATAAGAGTTTATGTTAGTTGCCTTTCTTTTTAACTTTTCACTTGGGTATTATTTAAGTATTCAGATCATATTTAATCCTTCTTGCCATTCCTGGTAGTATCTAGTTCAGTAAGAAACAGACAGTGAGAATGTTAAATATTACTGGGAAGTAATGAATAAAAGAGTTGATTGTCTATCTGACCAAATTAAATTAATTTGAGGCACATCAAGAGGATAGGCTTATCCAAAATATGGATCATTTTTAGATCCAGAAGAACACAGTTAGCAAAGATTCCAAGATTCTGATTCATTTGTCATGCCACATAAGTTAGAAAGGTAGAAATATGCACTCTTGAATTACTGGTCACAAGACACTTGAAAAATTTTTGAAGCAGTTGAAACATTTGCATGTATGAATGCAAAATAAGTTAATTCACCTTCCCAGTGTGACTTGCCCTTACACCTGAATTTCCTCTCACTTAATGAGGCCATTTCTTCCTGCTTTCACTATCTGATTTTGCTGTTTTACATTAGGAAATTATTAGAGTGGTTTTGTACAGACATTTTTATATGTAACAAACTCTGCTTATTACAAAACTCAAATACATGAAGTATATTGATGAAATTGGCAAATGTAAATATTTTTGCCTTTATGTTGTCATTATTAAATTTGGCAAATACTTTTTCTCTGTAGAGTTTACATTTATAAAGAAAGGCAAAAAATTAAATATCAGAGATGTTTAGTGCATTTTATTTTCTGATGAGAAAATTGAGGTCCTTATAGATTGAATGATTTGATCCTGGCTTCCAAACCAGGGAATGAAAGAGATTGGATCTCTTTCATACTAAATGATTATTTTTATTATAAAATATTTCATATATATGAAAGAATAAATATAACATAACATGTAAATGGATGATCAAGTTAACACTTTTGTACCCATCCTGCAATTCAAAATCTATAACATCCTGAACACTAGTAAAATTTATCGTGTGTCTCACCCCTTCTCCTATGTGCTGCCCAGAGACAAATACTCCTGGATTTTAGTTTTTGTTTGTGATTGTCATTCTCTTAATTAGCAAATTAAGATAATTAAGAGACGTAGGTATTAATATATCTCCCATGTATGTATTCTTAAGCAATGTCTTTACTTTTACATGCTTTGAAACTTATTCAAATTACATTACATTCTAACTAGCCTGCAAAATTGTTTTTTAGACTCAAAATTATGTTCATGAGATTTATTAGCCTCAATGGGTCTAGTCTTAGTTCATTCATTTTTACTGCTATATAGTATCCAAAATATACCTAACATTCTCCTGTTTACAGAAATTTTGTGGTTTAAACATCATACTCTTAAAAGCAATGCTTCTAAAGACATATCTGCATAGCTTTCTGAATGTAAATGTGCAAGAGGTTTTTTCTCTGAGAAACTACTTAAAGTAGAATTGCTAAACACTGGTGTATGTGGATCTTCATTTTACAAGAAGCACCAACTTCATAAATTTCCTCCAAAAATATAGTTATACCAATTTACAATTGCAACAAAACTGTATAAGATCTTCAGGCCAACATCTTCATAACATTAATTATTATCAATCTTATTAAAATCAGGTGATCTAAATGATATGCAACATTATCCAATGTAGGTTTAATTGGATTTTAAGAGACCATCATTGCACATGCTTATTCACTATGAATATTATTCTCTGAAATATCTGTAACTTTTGTTCTGTTTCCTATTGAATGTTTATTGTTTTCTTATTGATTCATTGGGGTTCTTTATTTATTCAGGACACTAATTTATTGCCAGGTATAAGTGTTTATCAATATCTACTTCCATCATTTGACTTTCTTTTCACTTTCTTTATAATGTCATTGTATTTATAGTAGCTCCTCATTATTTAGTCAAATGTATCACTTTTTTCTTTATGGTATACATTAGTTTGTGTCTGGTTTAAGACACTCATTCCTAGTACAAGGTCACGAATAGTCTGTTATCTAATAGAAAATTTTAGATTTTTGCATTTCCCATGAAATTCTACAATGCAGTGGAATTGCTTTTCTTTGGGTCTATGTAGCAGGAATCCAATTTTTTTTTAATAGAGATACAATTGGCCAGTGCAATGTATTGATTTTTCTATTTTTTCCTATTGATCCATAAACCACCTTTATAATGTAGTCTATTTAACATATGTGCCCAGGACTATTTCTTGGCTCTTAAATTTATTACTTTTTCTATTCTGCTAATTCCACATTACCTTAATTGATACAATTTTATTAAAAATAAAACCTTATTATTTCATAAGACACTCTTCCTGTCTTGTTCTTCTTCAGGAGAGAATGTACCATTTTTAGTCTTTTGATCTTTCATTTAATTTCTAGAAGCAACTTGCCATTTCCTTGAAAAACTTCACTGAGATATTTATTACAATATAACTAAATCTATAGATTTATCTGTGGAAAATTAATAATTTTTTTTTCATTACTGGATATTACTAGTCATGAACATGAAATATTGTTCCATTTATTTCTGTCAAATTTAATATTTTTCCACAAAGTTTTATAATTTTATTCATTTTTTCATTTTTTTAGATTTATTTTTAGGAACAGTATATTTTTGTGGCTATTTTGAATACATCTTTTTTCCTTTTGATGACATTTAATAGTTGTTAGCTTTTGAATGTAAAACTGAAGTCACTTTTTCTACACTGATCTTACATCCATCAGCCTGATTACTTCAATTACTAATTCTCAAAATGTGTCCAAAAAGTCTTTGCATTTAAAAAAAAAATCATCATATCATCCACGCACAATGTTATTTTGACCTTTCTATTCCAATGCTTATATCTTTTTTTTTCTTATTTTATTGGCAAGAACCTCCATTATAGTGTGCAATACAACTGACAATGGTCATTCT
Source organism: Varecia variegata (assembly GCA_028533085.1). NCBI lineage: Eukaryota > Metazoa > Chordata > Mammalia > Primates > Lemuridae > Varecia > Varecia variegata. The sequence goes on along the minus strand of CM052437.1, from coordinate 126,696,161 downwards.
TGCTGAGTTCCTCACTTTAGAGGCAACGCTTGCAGTATTTTACCATTAAAATGATACTTATTCAACTTCTCTGTTAAATACTTTTAATCTAGTTGAGGATATTTTCTTCTTTCCTGGTTTACAAAGAATTTTGAATAATAAATATTCAATTTTTAATAATGAATATCATGTTGAGTTTTATTAAATGTCTTTAATACTTTTTAATATGAATCTTTTCATTTAAATTGCATTAGTTGAATTTTAAGTGTTAAAACACTCTTACATTCCTGAACTAAATATAGTTAGATGATAATACATTGCATTTTTTTATTATTACAATCTATTAATTTGTCCTCCTCAGCCCATTTTTTTAAACTCTATAGCTTTGTATGTTTTATCCTTTAATGTATTATTTGATTTGTTGCCCTAGAGAGAATATACATACTTACATTATTAAAGTCTAATTTTAATCAAATCTGAATAGAGGAGCCATTGAACTTTGTGACCATGTTCACCTTCCTTCCAAATTATATGACATTTTTTCTTAAAAATTTAGTTGAATTTTTTAGTCATCACAAGAAATTATTACAATAATTTTTATATACTTAAGACCTGTTTAATTTCCTCTGCCCCAGGGTAACCTGGTTCCTTTGTTCTCTTACCCATTCTGCCTCAGCTCCTTTATTTATTTATTCATTTATTTTTCTCTTTTGCCTTTGGTAATTTTCCATACTTACTGGGAGTCCACCAACATATTTCAATGTATGTTTGTTCTTGAAAGACTTTTCAATATGTCTATTCTGCCACACTACTAAAGAAGTCGCTCATTCTTTTACAAAAGCATGGCTATCATGAACTGAGGTTCTGCGTACATCACACTAACATGTCCAGTATCCCTGCTGACTATAAGGTGGAGATGACAATGTGCTTTATACAAGAAAAGAGCAAGAAAGAGTCAGCTAGGTGTTCTGAGTTACTGTCATCTATATTTTGCATTTTCTCGTGGCATTTTACACTTATTTTATCACATGACTTTCAAAGTCTCAGGAAACATATAAAGAAAAGAGTATTATGATATAAAAGCATGGCACTCAAAGGGCTTATAAAAAACAAATTAGCAGTTCTGAATCATTTTCAGGTATCTTAAGTTTCTTGAGAAAGGTATAGAAAATGGCTGGCAAATTTACTAACTTCATGAAATGGTTTCAGTCTATTTTTCTATCAATAATCTTCGTATCTTGTCATTTAATTTATTTTGGCTTTTATATCTATTCTTTCCATCTAGTTCATTAAAATCATACATATATATATACACACACACAGGCATGCACACACATATATATATATATGTATATACTCATGCATATGTAAGGCACAAACCTTATTATAATTCACAATTAAATTAAATTAAATCCATTCACTGTGGTACTTTTGTCCACAAAAGAGAAAGGAGACAGAGGTATCCTTAGAACTGAGTTAAAAATCCAAGGCCGTCTACATCAAAACACGTGAGAGAGAGCAGTGACTGGAAAAGTGTGTTACAAAGACAATTAAACCTGTTCTGTGAAGCTGAAATTCTGAAATAGAAAATCAAATATTGAGACATAACTTCAAAATATATAGCCATTGTCATAAAAAAGTCATGAATGATATTATTTCTGAAATACCAGATTAAATGAAATATTTATTTTACATTCCAAAATTTAGAATAACTCAAATTTATCTGAATATTATTAGAACATACAGTATTCAGATATGAAAGGAAGAATATTTTTTCTTTTTACTATTAGCAAAAAGATTTATGGATAACATAAAGCTGTATTACAAGTTTATCCCATAAAGTCAAAGAATTATTTTCCAAATAGATTTACAAAATAGTTTTTGAACTCGACGGAAAGTCATTTTTGAAAGCTGTCTTTCCTTTTTTGCTATTTATGACATTTATAAGCAATTATAGAGATTTCCCATGTTAAAAACTTTATAGGAAGTAAGATTAAGAAAATGTCCAGGAATACACAAACAGACACACATCCTTACACTATTATATTATAGTAAAAATTGATGATAGCTATTTTTCTAAAACTTTGATATTTACAGATTACTAATTTCTGACTAAGCCCACGTATCTATAATTGTTTGTGCATGTGTGCATATGTATTTCTATGTTACCTATAATAATATAATGTTTGTAGAGCTTTTTTACCATTCCATATTTAAATTAAAATAACTAAAGACTATGTCAATTAGTTCCCAAATATACCAATTATCTCCTATAAAATACAGCTGTTCTCATTGTATTATGAATATCTGAGTAATTCTATTTGACATGTTTTCTAAAATATTTGTAGATCTTTTTCACAATTAGAAAATTTTTAATATCTTAAAAACAAAAAATACCATTACACCTCACACAAACTCTATTTTTATCAGAAAACTATTAAAGACAATATAAGATTTTTAAAAGATTTTTTAATAAAAATAACCTATTCTCCTGTTTACATAGTATAGCTTTTCTTTTTTTTTTTTTTAATTTCAGCACATTACGGGGACACAAATGTTTAGCTTATATATATATTGCCTTTGCCTGACCGATTCAAAGCTTCAAGTGTGTCCATCCCCTAGACAGTGCGCACTGCACCAATTAAGTGTGTATATACCCATCCCTTCCTCCCCCCCCATCTGCACAACACACAATGAATGTTATTACTATATGTGCACTTAAGTGTTGATCAGTTAATACAAATTTGATGGTGAGTACATGTGGTACTTGCTTTTTCATTCTTGTGATACTTCACTTAGGAGAATAGGTTCCAGCTCTATCAAGGATAATACAAGAGGTGCTATATCACCATTGTTTTTTCTGGCTGAGAACTCCATGGTATATGTATACCACATTTTATTAATCCACTCATGCATTGATGATGGGCATTTGGTCTGTTTCCACATCTTTGCAATTGTGAACTGTGCTGCTATAAACATTCTAGTGGAGATGTCTTTTTTATAGGATGTCTTTTGTTCTTTTGGGTAGATGTCCAATAATGGGATTGCTGGGAAAAATGGTAGTTCTTGTATCTCTTTGAGGTATTTCCATATTACTTTCCACAAAGGTTGTACTATTTTGCAGTACCACCAGCAGTGTATGAGTGTTCCCATCTCTTTGCAGCCACATCAACATTTATTGTCTTGGGACTTTTTGATAAAGGTCATTCTCACTGGAGATAACTGATATCTCATTATGGTTTTAATTTGCATTTCCCTGATGATTAGAGATGTTGAGCATTTTTTCATGTTTCTTGGCCATTAGTCTATCTTCTTTTGAAAAGTTTCTGTCATGTTCTTTGCCCACTTTTTGACAGGGTTGTTTGATTTTTTTCTTGCTGATTTTCCTGAGTTCTATATGGATTCTAGTTATCAGCCCTTTATCGGATGTGTAACATGCTATTATTTTCTCCCATTCTGTAGGTTGTGTGTTTGCTCTCATGATAGTTCCCTTGGCTGTGCAGAAGCTTTTTAATTTGATCAGGTTCCATTTATTTATTTTTGTTGCTGCTGAGATTGCCTTTGGGGTCTTCTTCATAAATTCTTTGCCTAGACCAATGTCTATAAGAATTTTTCCAACATTTTATTCTAGAATTCTTATAGTTTCATGCCTTAGGTTTAAGTCTGTTATCCACCGTGATTTGATTTTTGTGAGAGGTGAGAGGTGCAGATCCTGTTTCACTCTTCTACATGTGGCTATCCAATTGTCCGAGCACCATTTATTGAATAAGGATTCTTTTCCCCAGTATATGTTATTGTCTGCTTTGTCAAAGATTAGATGACTCTATGAGGATGGTTTTATATCTAGGTTCTCAGTTCTCATTAGTCTATGTCTCTGTTCTTGCACCAGTACCATGCTGTTTTAGTTTCTATAGCCTTGTAGTATAGCTTGAATTCTGATAAATTGATGTCTCCCAATTTGTTTGTTTTGCTTAAGATTGCTTTTGCTGTACAGGGTCTTCTCTGGGTGCATACGAAATGTAGAATTATTTTTTCTATATCTGTGAAAAATGATGTTGGTATTTTAATAGGGATTTGCATTGAATCTGTAGATCACTTTGGGTAGTATAGACATTTTAACAATGTTGATTCTACTGACCCATGAGCAAGGTATGGTTTTCCACCTGTTTATGTCCTCTGCTATTTCCTTCCTCAGTGTTTCTTAGTTCTCCCCATAGAGGTCTTTTATCTCCTTGGTTAAATATATTCCTAGGTATTTTATTTTCTTTGTTGTTATTGTGAAGGGTACTGAGTCTTTGATTTGGTTCTCAGATTGACTGTTTTTGGTGTATAGGAATGTTACTGATTTTTGTATATTGATTTTTTAACCTGAAAATTTGTTGAATTTGTTTATCAATTCCAGTGGTCTCATGGCAACCCTTGTGTATTTTGTTCTTCACCCTCAGGGATGCCTATGATTCACATGTTAGACCTCTTCACATAATCCCATATTTCTTGTAGGCTTTGCTCTTTTCTCTTATTTCTCTGCTCTATCTCTGTGACTGACTTATTTAATTGAAAGGTGTTATCTTTGATCTCTGAGATTCTTTCTCTTGTTTGATCTACTCTGTTCTTGAGGCTTTCAACTGTATTTTTTAATTTTTTGAATAAATTCTTCATTTCCAGAAGTTCAGTTTGATTTTTCTTTAATATTTCAATTTCTTTAGTGAATTTTTCTTCCAAGTCCTGGATATTTTGTAGTTTCTTTGTGTTGGTTATCCATTTTCTCTTACATATCATTGAGTTTTGTTAAAATCCATGTTTGAAAATCTTCTGTCATATTAGTGTTCTGAATTTGGTTGATGTCCATTGCTAGAGAGCTGGTGTTCTCCTTTGGGAATGTGCTTTCTCTTTGTTTCTTTATACTTTCAGAGTTCTTTCACTTATTCCTTCCCATCTGGATCAGCTGTTGCTTCTTACCTTTAGATTTTCATTTGGATAATGACACACCCTGTTTAGTCTCTGAGCCAGTACGTGGTGTTTGTGGATGAGATTCAACCACATCCTATATAATGAATGAGTTAGTAGATGCAAGTAAAGGGTGTGCAGAATGACCTCCCTGTCAGTAGGTGGTGCTTGCTGGGAGGAGTAGGCTACAGTGTTGTTTTGGGGTCCTGTAACCAACTCTTGTTCCTCTGGAGAGGCACTCTAGTGCCTCAAATGGTGGGTGGGGCCCTGGGACTACCTCAGTCGGGGCAGGTTGGGGAGTGAGGCTGGACACAGCTGGGTTGGGTGAGCCTGCCCTCAAGCACCACAAATGCTGTTAGTAGGGGCCGAAGGTATATTCTCCACTTCTGGGCAAAGCTGCCAGGGAGGGGCTGAAACGGACCCACTCAGTTGAAAAGTCTGTGCATGGTGGGGCTGAGACCAGCAGTCTGGAGCAGGCCTGGCTCCTTTCCACCCTCCCCTATTCCACAGTTGCTCCCCAGCCTCTGCCAGCAACCAGGACTTCAAGCCAAAGGATCTCCTCTGGCTGTGATGCCAGGCTGGGAGGTTCCCTGCCCAGGATAGCAGGCTGATCTGGGCGCATGGCTTTCCTGTAGGAGGAGGATTGCCCCTCAAGCACGCTGTTCTGCCCCTAAAGGCACACATACCACAGTACACTGGTTCACAAATATCCCTTCTGTGCTGAGGAATTACATTTGCAATAATTGCAGATGCACCTATAGTGGTAAGAAATAAGACAGATCTCATGTGTCCTTTTCTCAGTTTCGCCCAATGACAACATCTTGCAAAATGTAGTACTATATCACAACCTGAATATTGACTTGATATGGTCAATATACAGAAGAGTTCTCTCACCCCAAGAGTGCCTCGTGCTGCTCTTTTACAGTCATAGCATAATTCCCTCTGGCTCCTATTTCCCCCTTAGCCCCTGACAAGCATTAACATGTTCATTTCTATAACTTTGTCATTTCAAAAATGCCATATACATGGAATCATACAGTATGGGACATTCTGGGGTTGACTTTTTTCAGTCAACATAATTACCTGGATATCCATTTATCAATATGCATTTATCAATAAACCATTCATTTTTGTTGCTGAATACTCCAGTTTGATTAAACTGTTGAAGAACATCTGGGTTGTTTCCAGTTTGGGGCCATTCTGAATAAAGCTCTTTTAAAGATTTGTGTATAGGCTTTCATATAGATGTATTTTCATATCTTTTGGAAAATTCCCAGGGGTGCATCTGCTGGATCATATGGTAGTGCCATGTTTAGTTTGTTAAGAAACTGCTATAATGTTTTCCAGAGAGGGCTGGAAACCCATTTTGAATTCCCCCAGGCAAAGGATGAGTGATACAGTGTCTCCACATCCTCGCCAGCAACTGGTGTTGTCAGTATTTTTTATTTTAGCTATTCTAACCATTGAATAGTAACATCTCATTTTGGTTTTGATTTGGATTTCCCTAATACATAATAATGTTTAACAGCTCTCCGTGTGCTTTATGTGCCATCTGTATCTTCTGTTCAGGAAAATATCTGTTCGTGTCTTTTGCTCATTTTCTAATCAGATGGTTTGTTTTGGTTTTTACCACTGAATTTTGAGAGTTTATTTTATATTTTACATGCTAGTTCTTTGTTGGATGTGTGTTTTGCAAATATTTTCTTCTAATGTGGACTTTGGGTTTTATTCCTCTTAATGGGGTCTATTGTAGACCAAAATTTTTTTATTTTGATGAAGTCCAATTTATTTATTCTTCCATTTATGGATTGTGCTTTTGGTATCAAGTCTAAGAAATCTTTGCCTAGGATTAGATTCCAAAGATTTTCTTTTATATTGCTTTTTTCTCCATGAAAATTGTATAGCTTTATGTTTTAAATATAAAGCCATGATCCATTTTAAGTTATTTTTTTTCTAAGATGCAAGACTTGAGCTTATTTGTTTGTTGGTTGGTTTATTTATTTAATGGATACCCAATTGCTCAAGCACCATTTGTTTAAGAGGCTACCTGACCTCTATTGAGCTTTTGCCCTATTGTCAAAAAGTAATGGGGCATATATTTGTGAGTTTATTTTGGAATTCTCTATGTCTTCATTGATCTATGTTTCTATCCTGCAAATACCATAGTATTGATTAATGTGGCTATATATAGTAATAAGTCTTAAAATTAAATAATTTCTCCCAGTTTATTTATTCTTTTTCTAAATGATTTGCCTAGTCTAGTTCCTTCGCTTTTTTTTATACACACTTTAGAATAATTTTGTCTGTATCTACCAAAAAAATCTTGCTGAGATTTTGATAGGAATTACATTAAATCTGTGTATTATTTTAGGGAGAATTGCCATCTTTGCAATTAGACTTCCAATCCTGAATTTTATGTCTATCAATATATTTAGATTTTCTTTGCTATCCTTCACCAGAATTTTTCAGTTTTCAGCACACAAATCTCATTAAACATATTTTTAGATTTATACTTTAATATTTATGAGTAATTATGATTGATATTGTATTTTGAATTTTGGTATCCATATTTGGAAATACAATTGACTTTGGGATGTTTATTTTCTATCCTGCAAACTTTCCAAACTCACTATTTTTTTAGATAACTGGAGATTTTCAAAATAAATAATTATATCATCTTCAAACGGTGATCATTTTATTTCTTTCTTCCTGATCTATAAACTTTTTATTTCTTTTACTTCCATTATTACACTGTCTAGAAATCCAAGCAATATGCTGAATTAGAATGGGGAGAATGGACATCTTTCCCTTCTTCCTTGTCTTAGGAGAAAAACATTTCTCTCTTTTACCATTAAGGACATATTTGCTGTGGGCTTTTTATAGATGCTCTTTGTCTAGCTGAAGCAGTTCACCTCTATTCCTATTTTTCAGAGAGATTTTGTTTTATTTATTTTCTGGTTTTTTTATGAGTGGGTATTGGATTTTGTCAGATCTTTTCTGCATTAATTAATATGATCATGGGATTTTTATATTTTATCCTGTTAATATGATAGATTACATTGACTGATATTCTAATATCAAACCAATCTTATAGCCCTGCAATAAACCCACTTGCACATGGTGTATCATTATTTTATTTATTGCTGAATTCTATCACTGATATTTTGTTAAGACTTTCTGGATCATATACATTAGGGTTGCTGGTTTATATAATAGTTTTCTACTTTTGTACTTTGTCTGGTTCAGGTATCGGGATAATAATTGCCTTATAATATGAGTTGCTAAGTGTTCCCTCATCTTTTATTTACTGGAAGAGACTGTGTAGAATTAGTATTAGTTCTGCTTTAAATGTTTGATAAAATTCTCCAGTGAAACCATCTGGGCCTAGAGATTTGTTTTTGGAGGTTATCAAATTATAAATTTAAACATGTTATATTTGTTAAGTTATGGTAGTTTCTTTTTTCTAAGAATTGGTCTATCTCATCTGAGCTGTCAAATTTATGTATGTAAAGTTGATCATAATATTCCCTTATCCTTTTTATGTGAACAAGATCTATAGTGGTGGTCCCTGCTTCATGCTTCATTCCTGATATTGGTGATTTGTGTCTTCTCTTTTTTTCTTAAGCACTCTTCTAGAGGTTTGTGAATTTTATTGGTGTATACAAAGAACCAACTCTTTCCAAAATTTATTTTCTCAATTGCTTTTCTGTTTTCAATTTCATTGGTTTCTGTTATTACCTATATTGTTTCATCTTTGCTCCTGCTTTCAGGTTAGTTAGCTCCAGTTTTTCTAGTTTCTTGAGGTGGGAGGTTAGAGTATTGATTCGGAATCTTCCTCTTTTCTAATACATGCATTTAGTTCTATAAATTCCCCTTTCAGTATTTCACTAGCTATCTTCCACAAACACTGATATATTTGCATTCACATTCAGTTCAAAGTAATTTTTTTTATTTCTCTTGAGAATTCCTCTTTGATCCATTGTTTATTTGGAAGTGTGCTGTTTAGTTTTCAAGTTATTTTAAGATTTCTTTTTATACTCTTATTATTGATTTCTAGTTTGATTCCATTGTGGTCAAAGAACACAACATTTATTTCAATTGTTTTAAATTTGTTAAGGTTTGTTTTATGGATATGGATAATGGTCTATTGATATACATTCTACAGACCCTTGAAACAAATGTGTATTCTATTATTGTGGAATGGAGAGTTCAATAAATAATGATTGGATCATGTTGGCTGATAGTGTTGTTAAATTATTTTATATCCTTGTTTCTTTGCTGTATGATTGTTTTATCAATTTTTGAGAAAGGAGTATTGACTTTTTCATCTGTAATAGTGGATGTGTGTATTTCTACTTTCAGTTTTCAGTTTTTGCTTTACAATTTTAAATTTTATATTTTAATTGACAGATAAAATATATGTGTTTAGCATATATACCATGATCTTTTGAAGTATATGTACATTGTGAAACAACTGAATCTAGCTAATTAACATGCATTATCTCATATAGTTAATGTTTTTTTGTGGTGAGAATGCTTTACATTCATTCTCTTAGCATTTCTCAAGAATACATTATTAACTATAGTCACCATATTGTATATTAGATTTCTTAAATTTATTCCTGCTAACTGACATTTTGTATCCTTTGACCAGTATCTCTAAAACCCTTATTGCCATCCACCCCATCCCCTGGTAACCACCATACTACTCCTGCAGATTCCACATGTGAGTGGAATCATGAGGTACTCATCTTTCTATGCCTGGCTTATTTCCCTTAACACAATGTTTTTCAGGTTCCAGGTTTATCCATATTTTTGCAAATGATAAAATTCCCCCCTTCTCTTTTATAGCTAAATAGTATTCCAGTTTGTGTGTGTGTGTGTGTGTGTGTGTGTGTGCGTGTATTTCATTTCTTTTGGATGTATACCCTTTAGTGGGATTGCTGGATCATGTGGTAGTTTTATTTTTAATTTTTTGAGGAGCATCTATACTATTTTTCCGTGATGGATATACTTAACTATATCCCCACCAAAAGTGTACAAGGGTTCTTTTTTTCCACATCCTTTCCAACACTTGCTACCTTTTGTCTTTTTGATGATAGCTGTTCTAACAGGTGTGAGGCAGTATCTCATTGTGGTTTTAATTTGCATTTCCTTGATGATTAATGATGTTGAACAGTTTTTTGTTTCATATGCCTGTTGCCATTTGCATGTGTTCTTTTGAGAAATGTCTATTCAGGTCCTTTGCCCATTTTTCAATCAGGTTATTTGTTTACTTCCTATTGAGTTGTTTGAGTTCCTTTATATTTTGGATATTAGGCCCTTATCAGAATCAGATGCATAGCTTGCAAATATTTTCTCCCATTCTGTAGATGGTCTCATCACTCTGTGGAAGTCTTCTTTTCTGGGCAGAAGCCTTTTGGTTTGATGTAATACCATTTGTCTATTTTTGCTTTTGTTGCTTCTCATTGCCCAGACAATTGTCATGGAGGTTTCCTTTATGTGTATCTTCTATTGGTTTCATAGTTTTAAGTCTCACATTTAAGTCTATAATTCATTTTGAGTTAATTTTTGCATATGGTGTGTGATAAGGGTCTAATTTCATTCTTCTGCTTATGGATATCCAGTTTTCCCAAAACTATTTATTGAAGAGACTGTCCTTTCCCCATTGTGTGTTCTTGGTGTCTTTGTCAAAAAACAGTTGGCTATAAATGTTGATTACTTCTGTGCTTTCTATTCTGTTCCAGTGGTCAATCTGTCTGTTTTTATGTGAGTACCAGGCTGTTCTAGTTACTACAGCTTTGTAGCATATTTTGAAGTAAGGTAGTGTGATGCCTCCAGCAATTTTTTTTGGTTTTTTTCTCAAAATTGCTTTGGCTATTTGAGGTCTTTTATGGTTCTATTTGAATTTTAGGATTGTTTTCTATATTTCTGTAAGGGATGTCATTAATATTTGACAGGGATTACATGAAGTTTGTAGATCACCCTGGGTAGCATGGACATTTTAAAAATATTAATTTTTCCAATTCATGAACATGAAATATTTTTCCATTTAGTCATGTCTTCTTAAATTTTTTCATCAATGTTTTATAGTTTTCAGTGTAGAGGTCTTTCATTTCCTTGGTTAAATTTATTCCCAAGTACTTTATTTTATTTTTTGAGGTATTGTGAATTGAATTGTTTCCTTGGTTTCTTTTTCAGATAGTTCACTATTAGTATGTGAAAATGCTATTGATTTTTGTACATTGATTTTGTATACTGTAACTTTACTGAATTCATTTATTAGTTCTAACAGGTTTTTGATGGAGTCTTTAGGGTTTTCTAGATATAAGATCATATCATCTGCAAACAGGAACAATTTAACTTCTTCGTTTCTAATTTGGATGCCTTTTATTATTTTCTCTTGCATAACTGCTCTGGTTAGACCTCCAATACTATATTGAATAGAAGTGGTGAAAGTGTACACCCCTTTCTTGTTCCTAATTTTAGAGGGAAAGCTTTCAACTTTTCCATGTTGAGTATGATGATGAGTTAGCTGCAGGTTTGTCTTTTATGGCCTATGTTGTGTTGAGGTACACTTTTTCTTATCTTAGTCTGCTTTCTATTGCTTATAACAGAATACCTGAAATTGAGTAATTTATAAAGAAAATGAATTTATTCCTTACTGTAACGGAGGCTGAGAAGTCCAAGGTTGAGGGGGGCACATCTGGTGAAATGTTGGTGGGGACTCTCTGCAGAGTCTCAAGGTGACACAAGATATCACATGATGAGGGTGTTGTGCATGCTAGCCCAGGTCTCTCTTCTACTTCTTATGAAGCCACCAGTCTCACTCTCATGATGATACGTTAACACCTTAGCCCATTAATCCATGAGTTAATGGATTCATGGATTAATCATCTCCATGAATCCAACTCTTAATGGATTCACCTCTTACCCACCTCTCAATACCATTGCCATCTGTATTTTCTTTAACATATCCATGATATATTTTTTCCACTCTTTTACTTTCAGCCTGCCAATATCCTCATATTTGAATTGAGGTTTTTATAAACTGCGTATAGTTGAATCATGTTTTTCAATTGACTCTGCCACTATGCATATTTTTATTGTTGTGTTAGGGCTTATGTCTGCTTTTCATTTTGTATTCTGTTTGTTCTCTGTTTTTATTTCTCTCTTTTCTTTTTTGTTTTCTTCTTATGGGTTACTTGAACATTTTTTAGAATTCCAACTTCATTTACCTTTATTGTTTTTGAGTGTATTTCCTATATAGGTTTTAGTGGCTGCTCTGAGTATTACATTATATATACTACTGGTATAATATTACATTATATATACTACTGGTGACCATTTTACCAGTTTAAATGAAATGTAGAAAAATAACCTTTTTTTACATACCTTTACCATCCTCTGTTAATAATATAATTTTTAAAAATATTTCCTTTACATACAATTAAGCATTTGCCAAGAGAAATGAAAATGTTTATGGACACAAAGATTTATAATCAAATGTTGAAAGCAACATCATTCATAGTTGTGGGAAAGTTAATAGAGGCAGTGAAGTAGCAATTAGAAAGATTAATCTCTAAGTTTTCTATATAACATTCACTTATATTCTTTAAAGTAATATGCTATGCTATGATAGAATGTGGTTCATAGAAGTTCAAACACACCTCAAGAAGAGTCAGCATTTCATATAAGTCAATAAATCCAACCGTGTCTTTTAAGTCTATGGTCCCAAACCCCTGGGCCATGGACTGGTACTTGTCTGTGGCCTGTTAGGGACCCAGTCGTAGAGCTCTGCTGCACACCCCCATGCCATGGAAAAATTGTCCTCCATGAAATTTAGGAAGTGGGGGTGCATAGCAGGAGGTAAGCAGTGGGTGAGCAAGAGAAGTTTTATCTGTATTTATAGCTGCTCCTGTCCTAATTGCGTGTATCACCGCCTAAGTTCCACCCCCGTGCCCGCACCAATGGAAAAATTGTCTTCAATGAAATTGGTACCTGGTGCCAAAAAGTTTGGGGACCACTGTTAAGGGATGACTTTTATGGGGATACTTATGAGAGCAAGAGGATGAGAGACTGACACTGAGAGGCCTATGAAGACACAAACTAGTATTCCAGAGAAATTGTAGAAGCACAGCAAAGGCAGAATGATGGATTTTATTTTGCTGATATGCATAAATATAGTTTAAAAATAAATTTTAAAAATTTATTTAGTATGTCTTAAAAATTAAATCTTTAATCTGCTTTTCTGAATGGTTTACAGAGGTTATTTTTAACCTTAATATAAAGCATCTAATTTAAATACAAGCACATCATTCTTATTGGCTGTTCGTTTGTCGAATGCTACAAAGTGATCTATTTATTCCTGTGGCAAAAATGAACAGTGAGATGAAACACAGATCAAAAGGCATCTTGCCAGTTGGAACGGTCTAAAGAATATTCTGACAAAGTATTCAGTAGTGCATCCCTTAAAATAGCCAGCTAGGTGGGTAGGGTTGATATTACTGTTCTAAGAATAGTTTTGCTTACAAATGTCAGGGAGCCCTGACAGAATTCTGATTGATAATTTTACAGTCACTTACCTTGTTTCAGACCTATCATTTGTCTTGCTTTCCCAGAGCAAGATGTTCTAACAGTCACCAAATATGAGAATGAGAAAGCCCTGCAGCTTATTCATGCCACCCTAATCCCCAAATCCAATTAGCATTCAGCCTTGCCTTGTAGCTACCCTTCTAATGCTTTTTCAGCTCCATGCAGTTCTGGGGCTCTGATTAAAAACAGTGGGTGGCCTTGATCACGCTTCTTATAAAATCATTGGGAGCCAAGCAGTGAAAGAGGACAAGACCCAACAGAAGGATAGAACCTGTATAATAATTCAAAAGAAAGCCACATTGATATATACCAAGAAAGACATTTTCATCTTAATTCATTGACAAAATTAGGTAAGAAAGATGGAAAATGAGATAAAACTCATATTTGTTGTACAATATCATTTTAAACAATATGATCTAGAGAGAAAACATAATTATTGTGGCTACTATATATCACATACTATTTAGAATTACGTTGATTATCTCATCATTCTCAAAATGATCATTGAAGGTACGTGTTATTTTCTCTATTTTATAGACAAAGTAAAATGAAAATCAAAGAGGTAAAAGAATTTATTCATGTTTGTAGATTCAATAGTAGCAGAAAGGACTTCAAATATAGGTCTCTTTAATCCTAAAAACCAATGCATTTTTATAAAAACAATTTTTTTTGTCTCCCATACTACCATTAGGTAATCTGTCTTCTAATTTATCAATTAACTTCTTAGCTTCTCATTAACTACCTTTCTTTCAATAACCCTGCTGAGTCTTTAAGATATCTATTTTCAATGACTTTATGTCTATAATTACATATAAATATGAGATTAACTTGATAACAGCCATGAGTGAAAGAAACATACTGCCCAATTAATAAAACAAATATATGTAGCTTTGGGGATGGTCAACAAAGCACTATAAGAGAGAAAATTTCATTAAGAAATAAAGAATACACTGTAGGTATAAAGAAAAAAATGAGAAAGGGTTTCTGCATACTGTGATGGGAATAGTTTCAGGAGAAGTTGTGTTTAAGAAGTGGAAAATATAATGATATATATTAGATTTTGCTTATATTTTCAAAAAAACAAAAACACTGAAAAGGTAAATAAGAAGCTAATAAAAGGAGAACCAGAAGTGAGGAAAGGAATGAATGGGGATGGTCCCTTGTTGCCATGGGAATGAGACTTTGCATAATGAAGTTCCTGTTCCATTCAATTAAAAGATTAGTAGACTTAGTTAAGACCTCAGTTTGGACAAGATTGGACACTGGGTCAAACAGCCCTGAATTTAAATTCTACCTTGTTTTCTAGCTAGATGACATTTACAGATCACTTAACATCTCTGTGTTTCAGTTGTATTATTTACAATAATTGTGGTACTGAATTCAAAAGGATGTAATAAAAATTAAATAAAATAATGAACATAAGGTGACTTGGCATATATTGAATGCTTGATTAGAGCAGAATATCTCCCTCATTGTCTTCATCACTCTCATCATTTATTTCTGGGGTCAAGGAATAGAATTAGAAAGGAAATAGACAATAGTTCTTGGAAGCCACTCAGGAAAGGCCTGGGACTAGGAAAGTCTCAACACAAGTAGCTGGAAAATGACAGGCAAAACTAAGGAAGGGTGTTCATATGTTTGGGGTAAAATCAACCACTTTTCCTAATCTTTCTATAAATGACAACACTGGTACCTCAACATATTTTCATACAGTAAAAATAGTCTGGTAGACTCAAGTGAAAAGATGAACAATAAGTCAAACAAAAAATTGTTGAGAAAACTTTGAAAGTTACTTTGCAAAGGAAACATTAAAATAGTTTTGGTTTGTTTAATATAGTTTTACACCTTACCTTTATTCCATAAAGGCTTTTAGGAAAAAGCACCATATCTATGGTATTTTTGTTATCCTCTGATATCTTTTTTATTCAAATACTTTCAATTCAATTCACTTGGAGAAATTTCTCCCATACCATAAAAAGAAATTATGTAGGACATAAATTCCACTTAACTAAATTTCTTGAATTAAGAAATTTTCACCCAGAGTGAGAGAAACCAGAAGACATACCTTTCACCAATACTGTGAGTAATAAATTTATAAGGGAAGCCATGGTATCCTTGAAAAGCTCTGTGATCCCTCTCTGTAGACCAGACCTCAGAGTGGGAACTGCAGTCACTGAATTGGGAAAACTAAAGGCAATGAAATAATTGTATTCTGGAGTGGTAGGGGCCACTCAACCACCAAACACAAGGTAGGGCTGGTTACCTTAATGAACAGCAGAGTTAAAGTAGCAATCAGAACAGTCTGACTTATGCTGACTGTATCAGTGAGAGTGTTTGATCTAGTTGATCATGGTGTTTTTAGAAGTAAAATATTAACAGACAGGAAACCTGCTAAATTTTTACTTGATCTGTACAAAGGGTCTTCAAAATGTTCATAAAAATGCATATTATGAAAAAGCTACACATGGATTTCAAAATTTTTTGCACCAAAATAAACTTGTACTAACTTGTTATAAAATGTCTGAATGGGATCTAGTTTGAGGCACTAAGAAGGATAAGACATCAGTTTGAAAAGAGTCTCTATTAGAGCAACATGAATTCTACAGTTGAAAGAAGAACAGACATCAAATTTATGGCGAAGTTTAGGTGGAAGAATGGTGAAATCATTAATGCTTTACAAAATGTTTATGGGGATAATGCTCCCAAGAAAATCAGCAGTTTACAAATGGATGACTATTTTTAAGAAGGACCAAGACAATATTGAAGTATCTTCATATTTTATTCAAAAAAGTACTACTGTAGTTGAGTAGTATTCCATAGTACCCCCCTAATATTCCAAAATAAAAAAAAAAATACTACTGCTTGGTATTCATAAGCTGCCCTCCCTTTTCTGGTAACATACCTATTTCTCCTAAGAACCCCCTTTCCTCCTACTCTCAGAATGTGTTGCTCCAGAAATCCTCCCTATTCCAGGGCAATAAGGGTGAACATATAATCTAGGCCCAGACAGTAAGAGTCACAGTATATGTTGCAGGAGAGAGCAAGTATGCTGACACACCAGTTAGCATTATCAGCTCTAGGACTTTCCCTGAACAATCAGAAACAATAACAGCTCATTTGAGAGATGCAAACTACTAGGGTATTCACCTATCACTGTTGGAGTAACCCTGCTACCAGAAAGACAATCAGAGCTAAGAGACAGAGACATATTCCTGAGGGCGTGAAGCTACATCTGAAGCTGAAGCAGTTCTGGAATTTTTCAGTTAAGTCTGTAAATTCTCTAACGAGTGCTCACACACACTCCTCTCTCTCTTTCTCTCTCTCTGTAGTAGTCAATTAGAGTTTGGTTTCTCTCCAACTGCAAGAGTTACACCTCATAGATCTCTCTGTTCTCTCCTCTGTATCATCTACTATATTATATCCTTCTTGAGAATGGAAATCATGTCTTGTTAACGATTTTATGCTCAGTTCCTACTATAATGACCAACTGAAATATTTAATAAAAGGGAATAAATGAACAAATAAGTAAATGCTAATTTTATAGCTATATTAGTCATTATTATTGATCAAAATAATCAATGGATAATTTTATCAAAAATTCTGAATTAAATATTTTGAGTTGGAAGAAAATAAATATTATTTTCCTTCTACTCTGTTCCATGGAAAATCATTATGAAGAACTGGAATATAGGTTTAGAAAAATAGTCCTCAACTATAGTGTCAAATCACATTGATGAGATAAAATCAGCATTGTGTATATGCAATTATATAAATGAGGTAGAAAAGGACGGAGTTGAAACTAATGTCCTTGGAGTATCTCAGAACACATATCCTCTCATCTCTGCCATAGAGGCTCTTGCTTCTGTGACAATATTATCAACCAGATATGTTATTATAGGAAAAGGTTGTATATAACTGCTTCAGATCATCTCCTTAGAATAATAGTCCTTTTGGGTTTTTTTGTTTGTTATGGGGAATTTCATATTATGAAAAACATGCCCTCAAACTAGTTTTAACAATTATAATATTGTATCATATCTGTATCTCTTTCATTGTGTGTGCATATATATATATTTATATATATTTGGTGTTATTTTAAATTAAGTAATAGCTATCATGACATGCCATCCATACAGTCTTCAATGTGCAACACTAGGAACAGGGATAGTCTCTTACAAAACCACAATGTCAATATAGCATCTAAAATAATTAAAGAAATATTCGTTATCTAATATCTAAGTCATAGTCTTTTTTTATTTACTTCATTATTTTTTTGTAGACACAGTGTCTAGCTAGGTTGCTTAAGTTTGTCTCAAACTCCTGGCTTCAAGTAATCCTCCCATCTTGGCCTCTCAAAGTGCTGGGATTACAGGCCTAAGTCACAGTGCAGGGCCCCAGACCGCATTGTAATATCCCGTTATAAGAATGCTCTTTAGAAGTCCCTTTTTAAAATAGACTCATGCATTGCAAATGATTCTTCTTTCTCTTTACTCTAGACTAACAAGACTTCTGTGAGTGATGTTTATATTAACATAGACAAATAGATTAGATTATCATTTCCTGAATGTACCCCAAGATACTAGTGCCAAAAATGTTAATATTTGCTACATAGAAAATAGTATTACAAAGCAAATAAGTTCTTAAGGAAGAAAGTCCTATACAAAAGTAATACATAATTAGCAATATTGAAGAGGGAAAATTGAATAGCAAGTCGAGGTGGTTATAGAAAACAAATCTAAAACTTTCAAGAATTGTGCATTAATACTTCCTAAACGTCCAACACCCTCCACTAAAATTATGTGGAATCTGAATGAAATGTAATAAGACAAAATTAAATAGAAAAAAAACAGATTTCACTGTAAAGAGGTTCAAGGATAGAATAAGGACATTGAGCTTGAAACTGCAGTCAGCAAAGGAGTTTTACACGGGATAAAGTCATGATGAAAATAATAATTAAAGAAAAAATGAATGTAGCAGAAGAGATTGCAAAAAGGGTATAAAACATGGACATAGGCTATTACAGTAACCCGGGAGAAAACTGATGAAACTGGAATGTTTGATTTTAATTCATTGGTTTCATTTTGCCAGCAAATGCCAAGAGGCTCTTCATGAAACAGTGGAATTAACCATACTAGGATACAAGTACTCCAGGTCCTTACTCTAGACCAGCTGCTAATAAACAGACCTAGCCCTCAAAGTCCTCAACTGAAAACCGAGAGGACAAAATAGATGACAACTAAGGCGCAGCTCTAAATTCCTAGTAATTCTAGAATGTCTCTGCCTTATCAGCCACCATCCATTTATACTTGAAGCTGCTTGAAGTTTGCAAATGATGTGGAAATAAAGCATTTATTTTTAACAGAAGTTACAGAGAACTTTGCACACAAAACATGAGAAAGTGATAACTTTAATGTATGCTAGGTTTTCTCCTAGTATTTGCTTTAGAGCCACTATGGAAAACTGTTACAAAACAGGTTTAAAAAACAAGCATGTAATCAGAATATCTCATAAGAAAGTCCATCTGGAAATTTAAGGATTCTGACTACATTATTTATATGAAATATTTGAACAGTATTTTTCACATGTATGATTTTAATTGTGATTTAATTTACATTCATTTTAACTACTCACTTGCCAGCACTAAGTTTCCTGCTGTAGTGCTAGCAGTTCTCAATTTCTGACATTTCAGGTCAAATATTAAGAGGCCATGTTTTCAAGGTCATATCAAAGGGAGTAAATGAAACATCAAGTTTAAGACTTCAAGTTCAAGTGTAGCTGGGACCTAGGAGTGTGTGAATTATATGGGGAGGTGTCATTATCCTCATGAACACAGAGGTCCTATTTTAACTAGCATTCACCTAGAAATGTAGGGTTTCTCCAAGGGATAAGTAACAAATTTAGGGTCCACTAATAAGTTTTCATGAGTAAAGAATGCAGAGAACTCCTTCAGATCAGGTTTCACGTCATTTCATCCTTCAATTTATCTGAGTTTTTAGTGGAGACTTGAAAGAATTTATGCATATTGCAAACATAAATGACTTTTTATGTTTAGAAATTGGCCTGAAACTAGGAAATATGATCCTCAAAGTCTACACTCAGCAATGAATGGCACAAGCACCCATGTTGCCACTCTCAAGATGCTGCAGTGATTTGGGAACAAGTGACCTATGGTCTGGTTTCCACCAATCTAGTGAAACCTAGTCATTCATGGCAAACAATCTTTATTCAGAGTAATAGATCTCAGCCTGAACTGATAGCTCACTGTCACTTAAACATAATGCAAGCCCAAAATGTATACTACAAAAGTAAGTTAAAACTTTAGAGTAGCCACATTAAAAAAGTAAAAATATGTTTGTTAGCCATTCTTATATCTTCTTTTGAGAAATTTCTATTCATGTCCTTTGCCCACTTTTTGATAGGGTTGTTTGATTTTTTCTTACTGATTTTGCTGAGTTCTAAATAGATTCTTGTTATCAGTCCTTTATCTGATGTGTAGTATGCAAAAATTTTTTTCCCATTCTGTGGGTTGTCTGTTAATTCTCGTGATTGTTTCTTTGGCTGTGCAGAAGCTTTTTAACTATATGATGAGTGCAATGTGCACTGTCTGGGGAATGGGCACACTTGAAG
>CM052437.1:126638050-126675513 GCA_028533085.1 Varecia variegata | reverse complement strand
TTCCTTGGCTTGGACATTGTAAAGCATTTCCAGTTGTTTTAAACTTCACATGTAATCAGGAAATAGTGTTTTATTATTTATGGTTTCAATTAATTAAAGTCTTACATTAGCTAAACTTGTTGAAAACTTGGAATTAGTTCAAATTTATCAAGAAGAGTACAAGAAAGTAGTAAATAAACAAACTTCTAGTTCATCATTGGATGGACGGTTGAAGAATGTTTAATATGAATGTATTGTGTATGAAATGCTATGGAAAACAGTACTCCTTCCTTGACATGACTTTTCTGTTGGGTTTAAGGCAAGGAACTCCACATTAAGTCAAAATTAACACCAAGCACTATCTCAGAGCTAGAGCTTTGAAAGGTCTAGAGCACAATATGGCTCTGTAGTTAAATCAAGCTAGACCTAAGAGAACTTCAGTGGGTTCACACAATACTTTTTGGCCCAAATTTCATAGTTCTTATGTCAGAATAGCCTTTTAAGAAACAACTCAGGCATTTATAGTAAGTATATACCTGATTCCAGAAATATCTATGCCCCTACCCCACAGCCACTGAATTACTTAGAGATACAAAAGTCTATTCACATTTAAGTCAATAACCTACCCTTGACAAGGAAGAGTGAAATCTTAAAATCAGAAACGTTTATTTTTGTATCAAAGCATCTTTTAACCCCGAACGTGTCCCTTTCTATATACAAAGATTATAGCCATTTTCCCTATTGACCTCACATGTCATTGATTCACTTGACCCATATTTATTAAATGCCCATTTTGTGTTAAATGCTATATTTATGAATAAGTAAACTACCTTTAGGAACTAAAGATGATAAAAACAAATAATTAAAACAACACATACATAAATACAAGTCACACTAACTGTAATGAAAGTAATAAACTGAGTATAGAGGTAGATAATATCAGGGAGAAAGAATTTTATGTGGCCAGGAGAGGCCTCATGGAAGGGTTGGCATTTAGACTGAAAGCTAAAAAGGAAGCAGTCTGGGGAAAAAAATCAAAAGGAAAATACATTCAGAAAAAGGGAACAGAATATAACACGACTAGCGTGTCTGATCATAGTAAGTAAAAGATAGTGGTTGTCAGATGGTTTTCAAAGGTGGGCCAAAGACTGTCCCTATGTCTCACAGGGCATGGTAAGGAATCTGGATCTTACTTTATGTACAATGGGACATCAAAGTTTTATGGAGGAGAATGACATAGTTGGATTTATATTTTTAAGAATTTTTCTGGTTTTTCTATAGAGAATAAATTGGAAAAGAACATGGGGGAGATGCAGAAAGACCAAGAGGAAGGATACTGTGGTAGTTCAGGAAACCAAGGTGACCAAATTTGCAGTGGAAGCAGCATAAATTAAGAGAAATAGGGAAATTATTTTAGAGAGTTGACCTGTTGACACTTTCGATGTGGGAGTGAGGATAAGATGGAAATCAAGGATGAGTCATAACATTTTTTCCAATGTTATGGAATGATGATAACACAAGTTCAAAATGCAATAGCCTAAGGAAGAAATGGCATTGTAATTTTTTGTTTTATTTTGATGGGGCACAAAGGGAATCAATAATTCAAATTTTAGACTGTTAAATGTGAAAATCCAGTGAGCCATCCAATTGAAGATGTCAACTAGGCTGTTGCTTTTTAAGAACTGGAATTGAGAGGAGAGGATTGGGTTAGAAATATACATTTGGAAGTCACTGTCACATATGTGATATTGAAAGCCTCAGAACCAATGATCACACAGGAAATGAAAGTTAAGTTTTAAAAGGGAACATAATCTAGGAACCAGCCAAGATTTAGAGGCCAGGTTTAGAAGGAAGAATCTAAAAAGGAGATTAAAAAGGCTAGTCCAGTGATGGGATAGGAAGGAGGAAATTATGGATCTTGAAGCAAGGAGATGAGTGTTAGGAAGATTAGTTAGGAAGAAATGATTTGGTTAACTAAGTCCAATAATTTTAAGAGCTCAGGTAATGTAAGTAAAGAATATTGACCATTATAACCTGAGCTTTAATGGTTTTAGTGATTGCAGAAAGCAGAAACCAGGCAGATAAGTGGAGCAGTAAGTAGAGAGATATCTGATCAAGCTCTTATATGACATGGAATTCTAAAGTACATTTGTAGGTTGATAGAATGATAGAGAAAAGAAGGATTAAGTAGGTGAGGGATACACATTGGGGAAAGTTCTTGATATCAATAAATTTTGGAGCTAGTGAGTTTATGGAAGGGTAAGTATAAATGACCAAATAACAGATGAAAATGTTAGTTTCTTCCATAACTGTCCTAACAAGCAGAAAATCATAAATCAAAGATGAAGTTCTAATTATGAAGATCTATTTCTAGGAACATTTTTCTTTCATTTTAGAAATCAAGGATGTCTTCAAATACAATATTTTTCTACTCAATATCTTAAGTACAATTGGATGATTCAATACATTTTCACCTGAAATCATCAAGGATTTAACTAAATTTACATAGTTATATCGTAAATAATGCATTTTATAATTTAAGAATTAAATTTATGTCTAATTATCTCATTTCATACAATTATAAATACTTCAAAACAGCTTCATTTATTAAAAGAAAATTAAATAAATTAATTGTTCCAAATGCAATCAAAGTAGTTAGATTTCAGTATGAACTAAATTAGGTAGGAGATAAAATTACTAAATTAATGGATAGAATATTGAAATATGTAGATAAGCTGTGCCATATAATTTTAATTAATTTTTTAAAATCTTATTTCTCCTTAATCAGTACTTTTTATTTCTAAAGCCAGCATATTGAAAATATTTTCTAAATTTTAAAATTTGATCTCCGTGGCATACTAAATATAGGATACTTTTACTGTATCAGAAATTAGCCTTTGGGGAAAAACACAGTTATTATAACATCTTATTCAAAGCAAAAATCACAAAGACATAGAGGATTTCAGGTTTTTTGCTAATTTCAACTGTGAGAACTATTTGGGAGAACTGAGAGAACTAAAAGAGTTGACTATCCATGCTTTATAATGTCAGATTTAAAATTTATCTCTGCACTAAAGACATGATTATTATCTTCACTGGGAACAAGGAAAGCACAATGTTAAAAATTTAATATCCTTTTTCACCAAAATAACAATAACAAAAACAATAAAATTATAATAAAAACAATTTAGAAGAAGTGAGGCTAAAGGTATGAAATTTTTTCCCTGCTTTGTCATATTTTGGAGAATAGCTAAAAGGAATATATATGGCTTTTAAAAATAAAATGTAATTTCTTCAATTGCCCTTGCCCACTGATCTGTGTTAACATAACCTGTATCACCATTGACTTTTCAGATCCATAATGTTTTTCTCCTCATTGTTTTTTTCTTCCCTAAACACTAATTGATAAATTAAGTTTCCATGTTACAGAATATCATAATCTTGTTTTGTCAATTAGAATACTTGTTTTGTTTTCTCTGTGGGATTAGGATATAGAAAGGACATAGAGGGTGTGAAGGAGAAAAATAGGAGAGAAGTAGAAAGAAGAGAGAAGACAGACGGAGAAAGAGAGGGGAAACATAAAATTTAGTTTATTTTTGTGAAATGAAATTAGCAAATTATGTTTACTCTTGATCAGAATTCAGAAAGCTACATTACATAATACAGTTGAAAAAATTATTAACATCCTCAAAAATGGCTTCATTAGCCTAGAATTAGAGAAATTTTGGTATACGGTTTGCTTTGTCACAAGTAAGGTGAGTTGCATCAGAGATTAGAAAACATAGTAAGTTTATTTACATTTGCCCTTTTAAAAATTACTAAATTGACCTGGTCTTTGTCTTTCAAGATCATACTACATGAAGTAACATAAAACATCATTTAGGGATCTATTTTTATTGATTATAAAATCATACAATTTTAGAATTTTTGATTCTTATAATAATATAATCTATCCCATATGGATCCATCCCAACAGGAACAGCTGATATAGTGGACACATAAATGGAAGCCAAAGTAAGAAAATTATACATATATGTACATACATATATATCATACTTATATATATGTGTGTCACATATATCAGGTAAGCAGAGATATATAGAGCATTCGTTTAGCAAGACTGTTACTCTGGAGAGGGGGGAGGAGGGGACAGGTATATACACAATGGGTGCGGTGAGAGCACTCTCTGGGGGATGGACATGCTTGTAGTTCTGATCCAGTGGGGCAAGGCCAATATATGTAACCTAAACATTTGTACCCCCATAATATGCTGAAATAAACAAAAAGAAAAGACTGTTACTCTGTATGTGTCTCTGAGTAGTGTGAAATGCCTGGCACCTACTACAAGCTTGAAGTGGGGAGTTGTTCTCTAGAGCAGGGTTGTGTTTTAGATGGATTAAGCAGTTCAACTGGCTACTAGCGACGCCACCACTTTCCAAAAATACATTTTTAAAGGTTCACAATTTAAATAAATTACCAGGGCAATTTCTCCTTTCCTTAAAATTAACTCTGTACTCAGGCTGGGCGTAGTGGCTCAGGGCTATAATCCTAGCACTCTGGGAGGCCAAAACAGGAGGGAGGATTGCTTGAGCCCAGGAGTTTGAGACCAGCCTGAGCAAGAGCCAGACCCCATCTCTACGAAAAATAGAAAAATTAGCCCGGGGTGGTGCCTGTAGTCGCAGCTACTAGTGAGGCTGAGGCAGGAGGATGCTTGAGCCCAGGAGTTACAGATTGTAGTGAGCTATGATGATGCCACTGCACTCTAGCTCTGGTGACAGAGCTAGATCGTGTTTCAAAAAAAAATTAATTCTGTACTCAAAACAATAACTGAACCCTTACCTCTATATTATATTAATAAAGGCTATACTGTTAGAAGGAGGATTGCAGGAACACAAACACAGAGGTATTTTGGGCTTTCTGACTAATTCATGTCATTTTTGTCAATTGCATTAACTCTCCAAAGTTCCCTTTGCCCACTTATTGGATTATACCTTCAACATTTTTCCTTAACTGCTGCTGCCTGAGGCAGCCTATTTGATTTTGCCTACATTGCTCTGGGGCTTGTATGCAGTAGTAGTGTTAAACTTGCAGTGAAAGTGAGACAAGCCTTTAAGTGCTTACTCAAACCACTTGGCTGACCTCATCATCCTTCTTCCTATTGGAGCTTGGAAATGGATTCTGCCTGGGAGAAATATACCTCCTCATGGAAGTTTCTGCCCATACCCTCTAATTATTTCATGAGCCTCTTGCTGCTTTCAAAGTGACTCAAAACTCCTTGCACATCAGAACTATTTTACAGCTACCTTAAAGGATGTATTAAAAAACACTCAAAATTATCCCTCTCTTGGCCTAGTGGATTCCCGAAATACCATACTTGATATTTTGTCTTCTTAGTCATATCAAACATTTGTATCTTTTATGAATAATTTGAATTTATGGCAGAATGGAATTTACTGTTCCTTCTATTCATTTTCTTTCTTCCTATTCACTTTCCTGCTGGGGAGATTTGCTGGTTTGTGATTTGTTTTGAAGCTAATTAATGCCCAAGGGATAATATATCTAGAGCTAGTATAACAGAGCGATTAAGTGCATGGACTCTAGAAACTGCCACCTGATTTGAACCATGGCTCTACAATTTAAGATCCCTATGACCTTAGGCAAGTTATCAAACTTCTCTGTATGTCAATTTCCTCATCTGTAAAATGACAATAATAATAACTACTGGCCTTGTAGGGTTGCTATGGAGATTGAATGTGCTAATATAGTTAAGGCATAGGCACATAGAATAATGTGACCTATACTGCACTCATAATCAGCTCTTTATACATATTAGATATTATATTTGCCATCCAAGATATACACTGAGTTATAATAAATATCAGCATGTAATCATTTGCCTTGCCTTAAAAATGCACTACTCTGATACTCTAAAATAGACCCAGTGAGCCATCTTTTGCTCTCGTGAGATGAATCCATGAATAATGGCAGACCCTGACTTCACAGGACACCAAAATAATGGTCTTGCCACCTTTGACCTCGTGGGATTCAGGCAGGATGGTGCCAAGATGCTGCAAATGATGACAAAAAGAAATAGGAAGGGAAACAGGAGAAGAAAGAGCATAGAACAAATGAGCAAGTATTTTGCCCCATCCATTCTATGCTAGGTGTGTTTTTGATCAGTTACTCATGGTATTACATTCTTTGTGGAATATGGACCATACCAAGACCACCTTCAAAATACTGTGTGAAGTAATATAATAAATAGCATGGGGACAATTGGAGAAGGCATTGCCCAGGATTTCTGATGTGTGGAATGGCCACACATGAATCTAAGTATGCCATTGAAAGTTCCAGAAGTCTCTACTGTAGCATTTAAACTGATAATAGCAAGGCCTAGAGCATTTTGAGAGAGAAAATGAGAGCAAGCGACAGAGAGAGAGAGATTAACATGGAGAAATCTCTGCCACTAGCAGTGGACTTGTGGAAGAACCTATACATTGAAAATGGTGTTTCTACTCCAAAGTCAGAACCAAGCTGTATTACATGTGTTTATCAAATTGATCCCTCAAAGAAATTTTTGGCAGGAAATATTGAGCCAAGGAGCTTTCTATAGAATAATTTATTCCTTATGTATCATGCAATGTGTATTAAAAAATTTGGAGACTCTTCATGAAGAAGAAAGACCCATGAGGAATATGGTATAGCTTGGGGGCCCTACTTAATATCTGGGCCATCCACACAGAGACCTTGGGTTATGCACAATGATAGATAAATAGCACAGTTTCTGCTACATGTCACTAAGCACTGAAATCTCAAAATATTTGTGAGACTATTAAGAAAGTTCCAGGGAAGGAAAATTTGAACAAGCCATAATTATGCAACAGAAATATGGACTCAGATACAAGTGAAATGAGGTGAGGTTGGAATGCCAGCTTTGAGTTGCTTATGGAGGAGAAACTTGGAGAAGGTGCTGTACCTCTGTTTTGCTGAAGTCTGTACTATTGGCAGTTTAGAAAACAAATCTCAGTAGGTTAGAAAAGGCCAAGATAAGATATGTAATTTCTTGACCACATAGACAAGAGAGGATAAAATACATGCAATTCTGTGATACACTAGAAAATTTTTACAAAAGACACTAAAGAGAAAGTCTTAAGAAAAGAAAGCCAGTTGAGACAGTTAAGAGCTGGTAGGAGCAATCTATGGTCCAATGTCAAGCTCTGCCAGCCAACATCAATCTCCTCAAAATATCTGAGCATTCCTGTGATTTTGACTAATTGGAGAGGAAGCGGGAAGAGAAATCAGAGATTATAGGCAACAAAGAAAAAGAAAATAGAAATGGTTTAAGAGGCAAAAATCATAATGAATTCAGATGATACATCTGATTGAAAGCTGGCATGTTGGTGGACACCTTAGAAGGCTAGAATGAGGATTACCAATTCTCCCCTTCATGGACAGGCAAGCTCATGGGATTGCCCTCAAGAGGACACACCACCTTCTGCTGCCAGTGCTGTCTGGGGGGAACATGAAAAACAAGCTGGTAAATATTTCCAAGGAATTCTTTCCTAGATATGGACAAAATGCCATGACATTGGATTTAGCTGGGCTGTTGACAACAGAGTCCTATTGGAAATCCTGTCCTGCAATACCCTGAGAAAAGCATAAGTAGTCCAAAATGTCTGCACTAACAGATGAAGAAGAATTCTGGACAATGAGTCTCTGGAGACTATTATTATTTAGTCCATCTCAAGGCATCAGTCAGTGTCCACATTTTCCTATAACGACTGTTGACATAACTCTCAGTGGTGTGAATGTCGAACGTTATCTGCACCTGGACAGGGTGTACTGCAGAGCCCCTGAAGTTGCTACAGGAGAATGAGGCAATCAGAGTAGTGGTACATGTGGACCCAGAACTTGTAACCAGACTAATGTTGCCAATAGTGTCAATACTAACCTCTTTTAGGTATTCAACTATTATTCTTTACTGCTTACAGGAGAGATACCTTGGCAATTTTATCATGCTTCCCTTACGTCTTCTTGTGTACCCTTATGTACCAACTTGTATCAATATAATCAGATGGAAGTCAGAAAGAGTCATGGGGAAATTTTCAAATGTCTCAGCCTACAGACTGTAGTGAAAAGGAGCCGCACACAAAATATAAGGTTTTTAGATACCCAAGCACCTGAAAGAGTAGATGAAAGGGAAACTACAAGGTAGGAGAACTACAAGCTCTCTCATTTTCTGTGGAATGTGAGTAGAGCAATATGCAATTATAGGACACATGGAACTTTATCAATGAGCATTTTAGGAATGTCTCTTTCTCCAAGATGGTTTTTTTTGAGGGATTGTATCAAGTATTAATAACTCTTAAGTTAATAGTTATTTTTTACTCC
Source organism: Varecia variegata (assembly GCA_028533085.1). Classification (NCBI taxonomy): domain Eukaryota; kingdom Metazoa; phylum Chordata; class Mammalia; order Primates; family Lemuridae; genus Varecia; species Varecia variegata. Next base: position 126,667,143 of record CM052437.1, on the reverse strand, counting down.
TGAACTCTATGCTTTTTTGATCAGGCTGGTAAGATAAGGTAACAAAAGGAAAATTAGCACAGAACTCAACATAACGATTATGACAGCCAATAGTGGAAGAAGAGGGAAGAGTCCTAGAAGGTGCCTTCACCAGAAACCATCTTTGGAAGTGGTAGAAATTATTATTAATTGAGGGGTACCATATAGCAGTGTCTCCTAAGTGGTCTGTGGCAGCAGTTACTGCTACTTCAGAAACACTACCTAGAGATGCTGAGAGCAACGACTGATGTCTTTAAAACCAAGAAAGAAAGAAAAGACACTGGAGATTATTTGGCACTTAAGAAGAGAAAAGGTCTTAGAGATCATTGGGTCGTTTTTCTGGCCTGAGGAAGCCCACAATATGTAAGAACTTTTTCTATAATTCTGGCACCTGTGAGGTGAGTACGGAAAGATGAGTGGAAAGAAAAATGTGCCCTTCTTAGAAGGTTTATTTAGAATGATTCTGGCCAGTTTTAAAAAAATCGTTTGCATTGATATTTTTCCATTAGAATCAACTAATCTGATATTGACAATAGACTATTTCAGTAGTCATACCAAATCATATCCTACCAATAATCAGAATGTATCCTCTATTCCATGAATTCTGTGGGAATCTTTTCATTACAGACTTCTTCCTTGAATTCCTGCTACAAAAGGCAGAGATTTAAGAGTCAATTTCTAGAGAAAGAATTTTGGTAAGCAGAAAATTTTTTAAAATACCGTGACTATTCTGTAATATCCATAGGAAAACTATAAACCAAGTCAAACTCCTTTCTAAGTCAAAGCTGTAGTTACCAGCATTTTACTCCTTTCTTGATGTTTTATCCGAGAGCTTTGGTTTTCCACTTGCCTCAGTTTTGGGGTAGGTTTCAAGGGACGGTGGATTATCTTAATGCAGTAAGAAAAATATTCCAGAAGTCATTCATCATTTGGCCACTACAGTTGCTCAAATAATAACACACTGTGCTCTAAAGGCACTTATGGTGTGGGAGTGGGGGCTGGGGGTAGGGTGGGGATGGGGATGTCAGTGGCATCCAGGACATTCATTCACTTGCCAGTGTTCTTAAAGCCCTTTTACAAAAGGGACTGTGACTGCATTGGGGCTGTTTGTCCCCTTCTCCCAAATTCTTCCTTTCTGTGTTCATTTTATAATAAAGCACTGAAAAATAAGTTAATAATAACTGATACTTGCAAAAAAAAAGGGGTGTGTGTGTGTGCATGTATAAATGTCTGTGTTTTAAGAGACATTTCTTTAAATAAACTGGAAGAATTAAGCCTATTTTTTGTGGATAGGTTCTAAAAATCCAGCAGTTAGATAGATTTCCCCTTCATCCTTCCTGGATGAATATAGAAAAAGCTGGTAAGTCTCTTTCTACTTTGAAAATGTAGGGCACAGACAGAATATATCTGAGAACTTAGTAGTAGGGCAAAGGGAAAGAAAAGAGATCAGAGACCAGGACAAGAGACTTCTGGCCATAAATCTGAGGATACCTTTACAAGGACTGAAGTCCTTTACAAGGACTGAAAGGCAGCCTGAGGGAGAAATATGTGGTTTCATCACCTTCTAGACGCTGATTATGATGTTAATGGCTACTATCAGCTTATATTTATTGAAAGACAGTTCTTAATGTTTCTTTCTATTTCTGTAGGTCTTGGAAGGAAAGGCACCTACTGCTTTTGTTCTAGACTACATTCCAAGGATGTTTTTGTATTGAACAACTTTGGGAGGCAGAGATTATAACTCCCCCTTGAGCAAAGAGCAGATGTGTTTATTGTCCATTATAAAAGAATCAGTTTCTCTAAACTTACGGTTTCTCTCCTGTGACACTATTAACTGCTTACACAGATGCGACTTAGCCCTTTTCATCTTTACCTATGGGAACTAAAGTAGGAGAACCTAAGCAAACATGAGGTACATGCTGTTTGCTATGACATGATTCATAAAGTGTTTTGTCTCTGACCCAGGAGTCTCATGTCTTGTTCTAGCAGCCATGAATCTCTAGCAGGCTAATTTATTACATTGCACGAAGGGTAAAATCTCACCCTTATAAATTCTCTTCCTTATAAAATATATTTTTGGGTATGAGAAAATAATCCTTGCTCCTAATGATGCCTAGGGAAGGCTTTGAAAGAGGCTGTAGGATTTGAAGGTAAACTATGTTCTAAGAGGCAAAAGAGGAAAATAAGGCCACTATGAGCAGGAGGACATTTCTTACATAGTCTTATGGAAGCAAATTGTAAAATTTAATAAATAATGTATTCGGGAAAAGCAGAGATATTAAACTACAGAAAGAATAGATAGTAGAAAGATAACTCAGTACATTCTAATGATAACAATGAAAGTGATAATTAACTTAACATATGGTGGTTTGCAGTTTACAAAGCATTTTCACACACATTATTTTCTTTGAGTCTTATAACAATCTTGTGAGATAGTCCTTATTATGTTCTTAATTACACAGTCGAGAAAATTAAAGTTTAGAAAGGTTATGTAACTTGCTAGAGGCCAAAACTAATGTTAAGAAAATAAACAGTTGAGACAGGCTTAAGTAAATTGAATAAAACCAAAATAAAAATAAAAAATTGGCCATAGAATTACAATCTTTTGTCACATATTATTCCCTTAATATTATAAATCTTCCATTTCAGCTTTGCCACACTCGCCACCTATAAACATGTCTTTCCCCTCATGTGGAAGAACAAAATCCTTCTATTTACCCTATTTACTTTAGCTGTGATGATTCCTGTTTCTTTTCACATTTAAGTTTTTATAAAGAGCAGCTTATATGTATTCTCCCTTCTCTTCTTTTCCATTCACCCCATTGCACCTATTATTGTCAAAAAAATCCATATCAAAATCACCAATGACAATGTAAATGATGATGACTCTAAAATGCAACTGGATCATTATTATAAGTTTGAGTTCATCTTCTGAAAATACTCTTCTTTAGATTATGGGAGTACTATTCACTAACTTATTTCCTCATTCCTTTCTGGTTACTATTTCTCGATTGTTTTCATGTATTCTCATCTTCCAACTATCTTATAAATATAATTCTCTAGTGTTCCATTTCCATCCTTCTCTCCTTCCTCAGTCTGCTTTCACTGGGCCATCTCATCTATGCCCATGATTTAATAACCACTCACAATGAAAGGTATACCTATTCTATATCTCTGTCTCTGATTTCTTTCTGGAGCTTTGGATCTGTATTTCAAAGTACCTAATTTACTTCCCAAACAGATACCCTGTGGAACCAAAGGTTCAATATGTCCAAAATCAAACCACTCAACTTTCTCTCTAAACCTGTTCATTCTTGTATTCCTTTCTTGAATTGGGCGAACCACATTGACTTATTTCTCCAAGCTGAAATACCCCATCCTTCTTCCTTAGTCCCCATAAGCAACTGGTGATTGCATTTGGCTCATTCTGCCTACAGATACACTCTCTAATATGTGTTTGCCTCTCTGTTAACAATGCCTTAACCTTCATGTAACCCTGAATATTCAACTAACTGTCCTAGTAAAATATCCTCCTGATTGTTTTTAGTCTTCCTTTCATCAAAGATCTTATATATTTGAATCCTTGAATCCTTTCTGATTCAAATAATAATTTCACTCTCTCTGAAATTAATATCTTCAATGTCTCCCAATGTGGAAGGCCAATCTTTTATTAATGGCACTCATGGATCCTCTTTTTGTGACTCTTGCTGAATTCTTCAGCCTTATCTCCGATGCTTATACTCATGCCCGTGTACACACATGCACGTTCATACACTAAAATGTGTATTCCAACACACACTTCAAGTTCTTCCCTAATGTATAGTTTCTCTGCTTCTCTCACTTCTATTCAATACTTTCAATTCACATTAAAATCCCATTTCCCTCTCAACTTCTACCCACATGAAGCAGAGTTAAAAGCTCTTCAAGAATCTTGCAGATATATTAATAACATTCACAGAATACATCTCATTCATTGCTTTATCAGCATTTCCTACCATATTTGTCTCTCTGAACAGGCTGAAAGCTCCTTGATTTAAAGTACCACACTATTCATTTCTGTATTACCCAGAGCCAAGCATAATGCCTAAGAGTGAAAGGCATAAAATATTATTTGCTGAATAAATGAAAAATGAGTAAAATTAAGTTCCTCTAGCCTGTCTCCTCATTATTCCTTTTTTTGTTTTGTGATACTTCCTACAATAATATGGAAGGTGGCAACTAAAGAATCTTCCAGTGAATAACAACCATTAAACTATAACTGAGTTAAAGATAAAGAATATAATTAATATATATAAAAACCTCATCAATAATTTTTGTTATAATGTTCTCTAATAATATTACTAATAAAAACAAGAGTTATTATTATATAGGTAGAGATTATTATCCCCAATTTATAGGTAAAGAAATAGAGGTTTAAAAAGATTGTGATGACTTGCCTAATGTCTGAAAGTAAATGGTAGGTTATATTTTACTCCTGTGATACTGAACAATTAGTAGTTTTCACCAAATATTTCAGTTCTCCCCCAGCACTGGGAAGATGGGAGAAATGCTCTTCTCTTAAAGTGAGATATGGCCATGTGTTTTGCTTAGGCCAAAGAAATGTCAGCCTATCCCTACCAGGGAGAAGGTCTAAGAGCCAGCACCTAATTCACAAGCTCTCTCTCTCTCTTTCTCTGTCCCTCTCGCTTTCTGCGCCACAGCAACTGCCAATTTTTAACATTGATGGCTGCTCCATCTGACTGGGACTTGATTGAGGACATTGTGAAATTAAACCACTTGCTACTCAGATCAAAAATGTAATATGAGCAAAAAATAAACTTCTGTTTTGTTAAGCCACTGAGATTTTGTGAATTTTTTAATCATAGCGTAAGTTGGCCCACCTTGACCAATACTCTACAGAAGTCATAACTTCAATATTAAAGTTTGTTTAACCATAAATCTAAATAAAACTGGGTTTTTTTGGCAAGTCTGAAAAGTTTAAAGAAATAGATGTTTAAAATTCATTGAAAGTTACTTGTCTTTAGGGAACTAAAATAATGGGAATTTAGACATTCATATTTATTACTTTCATTTGCAATTGAGAGATTTAGGTATTGAAAGATTTAAGATATAGGGACACAGAGAAGCCACCAACAGGAAATTCAATCTGAAGCATTACAACAAATAGGAACCAGAGACAGAGAGGAGGCAACAGAGATTATGCAGCCAACATCCATTCCAGAAATATAATCTGGGTCACAGCCAGGAACTGCTGAGTTAATCAATGCAAATCAGAAGAAACAGGGTCAGAAATGAGAGACACACATTATCGAAAATAGAGTTGCATATTGAAATTTCAGACCAAGTGTCAGGGCAAAGTCAAGACATTTCAGGTAAGTCAAGACATTTCAGATAAGTAGTATAACTGAAAAGGCCTAAATCAAAGGGAAAAAAGTGACATTTGATATTCAGCTACATCAACTACCACTATCATGATCTTAATCATGACAATAACATATTGAATCCTGAGCTGTTTGTATACATTTTCACATTTGCTCATCAAGGCAATCCCCTGAGGAAGCTGAAGTATACATCACAGCACTGGACCTCAAACCCAGTTCTATCTGACACCAAATTATGTGTTCTCAGACACTATGCTAAATGGCCCTGTGCCATTTATCCATTTTGTCTTATACAAAGAGAGTAATTATCAATAAGTGGCTTGGCCTCCCAAAATAGAGCCAATCTAACACAGGGTACCGGACAGAAGTAAAAGCTAATCTCAGCGTGACGAACTGAAAAGAGGTCTAGCATGTGATCTAAATTTGCCTAACAAGGAAATGAGTATACACCTGGGAGGAGGTCAAGTCCTCTCCCTCCCCTTTTATTCTATCATTATGGATCAAGCACAAAACATGTCTCAAAGACACAATTAGATCATCATGCTACAGTGCAGAGTTCCTCAAAGAGACCAGTAAAGCTCTTAAAATGGAAAAGGATGTAACCTTATTTTTGTTACAGTTGCTTAATGATATACTTTTCATCTCTCGTTTCTCTCCCATGTTTTTAGTACAAGAGGAAGGTTCCAGGGGTAGGAGGAATGAGTGTGGGCAGAATGCTGGAACCTTCCTCTACTTCAGGCAGAGCCTCACCGAGAGTCACACATTGCCCAGCCAGACACACCAGGGTGAGAGACCAGAAAGACAGGTTGAGGCCAAAGTCATAGTCAGCATCTGTGTTTCTTTGCACTGTCTTGAACGCAAAAACACTTAGGGGATGATGTGGCTGATGGAAGTATTAGGATCTGAATCTTGGATTGTAGCTTGTCCTATTTCAGAAACATGATTAATAATCTATTTATTAATAAATCCATCATAAGAAACATAAATGAATTATTATTGTTTTGACTTTGTTATCACTTACAGAGCCACAGCTCTATGCCAGCTAATCTGCCAGAAATGGCTTATTGTAAGTATTAAATCAGTTAATACTTGTATATTGTTTACAGTAGTATGATAAAAACCCATTATTTATTATGATGCTGATCATTGTCTCATTAAATCCTACAACAATATTTTGAGGTTTGATTCTACTTTTTCAAGTGAAAAAGCTGAGGCTCAGGCAGTTTATGTAACATTCCCAAGGTCATACCCCTAATCAGTAAAGACAGGGCTGAAATTCAACACCACCAAATATGAGTTTGAATGCTCTTTCCACTAAGCCACGCCACATGCCTCTCTCTCCAGTGGAAGAAATTGCACACCAGGTTCAGACATGAGGCACATTGGTCTTTATTGAAAAGAACAAATTCACCATAATTTTGCAACTCTTAACAATGCCAGCTGCTATAAACAGTATGAAATTTATGAAAGTTTGGAAATGTTCCCACCATAATAACACAGTATTTTTCAAAAATAATTTACATGCTATATAACACACTTTATATATAGCAAATGAAGAGCTAATCCTAAGTGACAATATGTGGGCAGATAATGAATCATTTGGAAATCTCATGTAGATTTTACATAGAAAATATTGTTATCTATGAAAAGACTTGGAGTTTCTTAACCCTTTGCTGTGCCATGGAACCACAGCAGGAAGCACTGAGAGACCAATAATGCGCTAAACTCAATTCTCCACACGGCAGGAGTGAGAGCTTTCTATCTTGTAACAGTTTGGATGACTTTATATAAAAAGTGGAGGAGAAAATTATACTCCCCTCCCACATATCAATGGAAAAGCTTCCCATGGAGTGACTCAGCCTGAAACCTTAAACAGGAGCACGGTCGCAGCGTGTTTCAGGCAGCCACAGCAGGCTGCACGTTAGCTGCCTTCCGCATTTGTGGGGACAACACAGAACTGCGGCTGCCAAGAGCACCAGAAGCTTCTACCTTGTGAGAAGAACCTAGTCTTGTGGCACAAAAAAAAAAACAAACAAAAAAAAAGACACAAAAGCTTCATGCTTCAATATGTGGCACTTTTCTACTTGATCATCAACAGTACGTTCAAACAGCCAACAGAACACCCTTACTCCCTCTCTATGAAGATAATAATTATAAACTGTCATATCACTATCGATTTGCCAGGCACTGTTCTCATTACTTCACCTATATCCATCCATTCAACTTACTACTTACAACACTAGACATGTTTGCCAGACAAAAAATAAAAACACAGATTCGTTAAGTAAGTTTCCCAATATCAGATATCTAAAGTATGGTGGGATGAGGATTTGAACCCAAGCTATTTGATGTGCTAGCTGCCTAACTAGCTGGGCCAGTATCACCCAAATCATCCTCAATTAATTTTGAGAAAAGCTTAGCAGTTAGGAGAACAATCATAGTTCCAGGGTGGTGACTATGGAGAAAATCTAAAATCTGATAAGTAACCCGAGGAAATGATCTTTATGGGATACTCTAGGTCCAACATAGAATGATTTGGTTTTGCTGGAGTAGGAGTTCCATGAGCTCATTCATCTTGCCCAAGAGTTCCACTGCCCCATCCCATCCCCAAAAAGCATATAACATACTCATTTGATATATATCACATATAATCTTGGCATGTAGCAAATTTAACTTTAAATCACTTTTTTAATTTATTTCCTAACTTAATGTATATAAACAATTTCTTATTAAAGGTACAAAACAGTTAAAATCAAGAAAGCAAATTCAGTATACCATTTTCCTACTAGAGTATGGAGGAATGTCACTTTGCCAATATTGCATTGCAACATGAAAAATCTAATCTTTAAAAGCCCCTGATAAACTGATCGCATATACTGAACAGCATGGAGACTGTACTACTTTTATCATCTTCAGAATGGTAAGTTTGTTTCAAGTTATATCCTGACAATGGAAATTTATTACAGAAGAATACATTCTAATCGTGGTATTCTTTAATTCCCAAGTATACAGGAAAGTTCTTGGAGTAGTAAATCTAGCACTTTCCTGTTGTCTTGCTTATTTGAAAAAGAGTAGCAAGTGTAATAATCATGGGACAGGCACTATTTCTTTAAATTAATAGTTAACTGTTAATTTGTCTTCTCATACAATCCATTTTAATAGTGTTCTTACACTCACTGTGTTGTTTTGTACTAGCAATTTACCAACCACTTGTTAGTCTTTGTCTCAATATATTATAATTTTTATGTTTATGATAATTTTTATAACCATTATTTAGGCATTTCCACAAATTGATTACTAATTCAAGCATTCTTATGGCATAATTAAATGTACCCTCATATTACTTAGCCAATAAAATATAAGTAGCAGCCCATAATACCTTTAAGACTTTAGTAGAAATGTCTTTCTGCTTACCAATTCAAATGGAATTTCTATATCTGAGCAACAGTAATTATAAATGATGTTTTGGCTATCATAGCAATAATTATCTATTTTATATTAACACTTCCTGTAATACTTACAGGTATTTTTCCTGCAAGTGCCCAAATACTGGAAAATAACATTTAAATAATCAAGCCAAGTTCAACACGACCTAAACCAAACTCAGTGTTTTCTTTACTTGAAGAATTATATCACCATGATCCCATCCTCCAAGTCTGGAGCTCAATTTGAGATCTTTCTCTCTCTCAATTCTCATATGTTATTATTTTCTGAGCTCTTCTCTGTTAGTTTTAATGTTACAATATCTGAATCCCCACTGTTTAACTCCTCATTCATGACCCACATTATGTGGTCTATTCCAATAGCCTATTAATTGGCCTGACTCTAGTATCTTACCATCACCTTGTACCATTTTCTCAGTTGTCAAATTTAACTTCTTAAAGTATAAAATTGTTCATGTCACTCTACCATTTATAACCCTACAATGACTCTTCACTGCCTGACTCAAGTTAAGCATTGCCTATTTTGATCCCATCTCATTTTTACAGCTTTAATTCCACTTACTCCCTTCAATTGTGATGGGCTAAATGTGGTTCACCTCCCTTCTTCAAATATATGCTATTTTTTCCTTTTTCTCCATATCATGTCATTTGTTATTTAATATCTACCTTAAACCTATTTTTCTTCTATGAAGACTTCCTTTTCTTTTCCCAACTTCAACTGAATACTAAAACCCTATAAGAACTTTAATGCTTGCTTGTGGCACTTATAATATTCTGCCTAGATACAGAATCATTTATACATTAGTTTCCAGCCTTAATTAAACCATAAATTCTTTGAAGGGAGGGCTCATATCTTTTCATATTTGTGTTTCCTCTGTTAGGAAGAATACTCTCCCTAAAGAAGATGCTTAGAAATGTTTACCTAATGATTGGATATACCACAACAGCAAAGAGCATGTAGAAATTTAAAATTATAGGTAAATCATTTTTTAATCATTTTAGAAAGTATGGAGTATAAGAATCCAGATGAGAAACAAGAATTTTGCCATTCTTGGCTAAATTTTCTTAACATGATGAATGGACAAATTGTGCACTCAGTGGCCCTAAACAGTTTTGAGTATGATGGTTATATTTTGATGTCAAAATTTTCACTCTTCTGAATATGATAGAAATTGTATTTTTATTATTATCAACTAAGAAAATACACATGTAATTATAGATTTGGAACTTCCTTACAAATACCCAGCTCCATTTTCACACCCTCACTAAATGCTCAGATTAGGAAAGCTCTAGAATACCTTTGACACTTGCCATTTCAGATAATATTCATGAAGTATTTATTATTGTTCCTGACTCATGATATATATGCTATAAATATGAGGGTTAATATTCACTATTATCATCACCTCTGTTTCTTCATATTCCAAATCCCAATTCTGTGTTCAACCCTTTTCTCTGCTCCCCCTTCACCATATTATCCAACTCATTCTGGATATGCATCTCCTAAATGCCACATTATACTTCTGCATAAGTATCACCAGATGCTTCAGTTTTGACCTCTTCCACTAACACGTGCTCTTGGTTCTTTTCCTCTCTTCCACTCCTGCATTTGATTCTCCCAGTCACCGTGGTATTCCCTCCACTCTCACCATTTTTATCACACCCTCTATATATTACTTTCTCTCTACTCATCATTGTCTAAACCTTTCGGTGCCTCCTGTTTCTTAGTTGCTTCTTTTTCTCTCTTAAATACCTCTACCCAGCCGCTGTTCATATTTATAGTTGAAACTCACTTTGTAAAATAGACATATTCTTTAAAATCTATGGTAAAAACAAATTTCTTATAAATAAAAGCTTACTAAACATATGTAAGAAAAAAAGCCTTAATATGTAAAATTAAGGTGCTGTGAAGTGAATTATCAAGGCTGATCATTTGTGTCAATACACACACTAACAAGTTGGCCTGAGGTCCTGACATCTTTCTTTTGCAACCTCTAATTCCAATCCACAATGTATCTATGACTCCCTACTTCCAGTCTTTTTTGAGATGATAAGTTAAGCAGAAAAAAAAAAAAAACTCGCTTTTTCCCTTTCTCCTGATATCACTGAATCAGAACATCTTGACTCAAGTATAACACTGCTTTTTTTATCCTTTTACTTCCTCGCCACTGTCTTTGTGCTCCTGTTGTTCTTCTCCTCTCTTAGAGTATTACCAGTCTCCATTCTGTCAGTGTGTCTCACCCTCTGCTTTATTTCTATTACAGCTGGAGTGTTTTCCAAGCTTCGTTTTGCATCTAACGTCCTACTTCCTTTTCTTCTAGATTTGATGCTTGATTTAATTTGCCTTTTCCTTTCTATCGCGTCAAAAAGGAAGTCTCAAGTCGATCTCTTTCTAAAACACAAAAGACACGCTTGCATCTATGCCCATGAAGAACAGGATCTATGGTCTGTTCTTGTAAGTAAATGATACTTTGTTTAGCACAAATGCCAAATAAAATCATATTATTAATACTTACACTCAGCATATTTCTGAAGCTGAGAAAATTCTGAAGGGCTGAGGTGGGCCCATTTTTCCTGGTTTGTCATGGTGGTGGTGAGGAGCTCTCTCACATACCAGGTGAGGGATTCTTCACTCAGGTGTTGGGCAGAGCTCTATGCTTCAAAGATTCCACATGGCATGTTTCATGATATAATACCTCAAGCTTTCAAAATATGCAAACTGTTCACATGAAACTGCTGTGGATGTTTGGAGTTTCAATAATGTGTTAACTGCAAAAAGAAAAACACAAAGATCAAAAGATTAGCATTATTGCATAAAGGAAAAATATCAACAAGTATAAAATATTAAGGATTTTTAATTCCTAAATAATATATTTGAAAGGTATTTTAATTTGTATGCTTAATTTTTAATTGCTTATCCACACGTTAATGGTATTTTATATGCATTTGCTATTGCCAAATTATAGAAATAAACATAATTAAGAGTATAAAATGTGAAGAAAATTTTATGTAAAGTATAGTTTCATAAAAGTAAATTTTTTGTGTTCAGCTTTATAATATAGACTTCCAACAATGGCTTGGAATGGTCTTCAGCAGTAACACAGATATTTGCAAGCATGCAAATCTATTTTGATGAGTCATAATTTTTTTCTAGCAATCAAATAAAGAGAATAGTTTAGTTTTACAAGTTTTAAAAATTCCAAAAAGAATTGCCAAATTAAAGCAATTCTAAATGTCTGAAAGACTTGTGTAATGATAGTAGATGATTCTATTGTGAATCATGCTTTAAAATAAATCCCTAGGTTGTCATGGACCTACATTCACTGGCTATATCTGTAAAGGCAAACAAAATGAAAAACCATCTGATTTCAACATTTTTGTCAGAGACTATACTCAATTGCTCATTAATCAGCCAGACTGTCACTGCAATCTTTATAGAAAATGAAGTATTTAGAAAGAATTACTTGGTTTATGAAAGGATTTCACTGGAAGGCTTATTTACAAAATAGATGTCATTACTTAAAGTCACAATACTTCTATGGACAAGTCTCACTTGGTCTTAGTGCCTTGCCTTTCTTCAATATCACTTTGCTACTTTCCAATGTCAAACCCAGAACATCACTGTCAAATCCCATCATCCTGTCTTTAAAAACCATTCTTTTTGGTCTCATGTGTTCAGGGTCCCTGCACTCAACTGTACAAGGTTGCATTTTGCTATTTAATAGGGAAAATGATGATATTAATGTGTTAACATAGGTCAAATTGTTGGGTATCTTTCTCTCCCAGAGGCAACCATGAATCTGTGGATGCAATGCAAACAAAGCAATAGGAACCTGTGATGGACATTTCTGAGTCTTCCACCCAGTTTCCTCCTGCTGATTTCCAACTTCACACAAATGTCATTCTAACTCCCTGCCTCTTTCTAGTTACAGGTAGTTTTGGTGGGACTGTAAAACAATGTGTACTGTCCTTCCCTAACTAACGGGATATGGATGATTCAGTCACATTGGCACACTACACTCCATCTCCTGGGGCTTTAAATGTCGAGTGGAGCACTTCGAGGACAGGGTGAAAATAGTCGTACCTAAATGATTACAGAAATAATTGGATACCTGTTCTAGTCTGAGCCTGACTCTCCAGATATCTTGTTACTTCCGGAAGCTTATGATATTCTTTTAATAAAGGATTAAATGTATGCATATACTGAAACATCACGATGTGATTATATGTGATTATTGTTTGTTAATTAAAATCTTTTTAAAAATAAAATTTAAAAAAATCTAGAACTTAGTGGGCCAGAATCAATTTCTATTGCCTACAATCCTAAAATCTTAACTGATGATAATGGCAGTTCATTTATTCATTCTTTTTTCCCCTTTTATAAGTTTCAGAATATTACGGGGGTACACACATTTTGATTACATAAATTGTTTTTGTACCATTTGAGTCAAAGTGTGCCCATCCCCTAGATAGTGTGCATTGTACTCATTAGGTGTGAATTTACCCATCCCTACCTCCTCATCCCACCTGCTTGATTTCTGATGAATGTTATTTCTATATGTACACATAAGTGTTGATCGATTTATTCCAATTTAATGATGAGTATATGTGGTGTTTGTTTTTCCATTCTTGTGATATTTCACTTAGAAGAATTGTCTCCAGTTCAGTTCAGGTTAATACAAGAGGTATTAGTTCACCATTTTTTTATGGCTGAGTAGTACTCTATGATACATACATACAGCCAAGGAAACAATCGTTAGAGCAAATAGACACCCTGCAGAATGGGAGAAAATATTTGCATGCTATATATCCAATAAAGGGCCGATAACTAGAATCTATAAAGAACTCAAGCAAATCAACAAGAAAAAAAATCAAACAACCCCATTAAAAAGTGGACAATAGACATGAACAGAAACTTTTCAAAAGTAGATAGACTAATGGCCAAGAAACATATGAAAAAATGCTTGACATTTCTAATCATCAGGGAAATGCAAATCGAAACCACAAGGAGATATCACTTAACTCCAGACAGAATGGCTTTTATCAAAAAGTCCCAAAACAACAAATGTTGGCATAGATGTGAAGAGATAGGAACACTCATACACTGTTGGTGGGATTGCAAACTAATACAACCTCTATGGAAGTAGTATGGAGATACCTCAAAGAACTAACTAAAAGCAGAACTACCATTTGATCCATTTATTCATTCCAATGTTGTTGAGCCCCACTGTGCGCCAGACAGCATTCTAGGCACAGGATATATAGCAAAGTTCAGAACATACAAAAGATGAAAATAATGCTAATTCCAACAGCGTGTCACCTTTATTGAGAGCATGAGTATGCAAGGCACTCTCCTAATCGTATTCAGCCTTCAGAAAGCAACTCTGTGAGGTAGGCACTAATAGTCTCCCCTTTGGACAAATTAGAAAACTGACACCGAGTGACTAGAACCTGGTAGGTATGGCAGAGACTGCTGGAAGCCCACCCAGTATCCATCCCCCCTTGCTTCCTTGGTAACAGAACCTTAATTTTATTGAATGAAAATAATCTAAATGATGAAATTCCCCAGGTTCCTTGGGTGAAGTGGCCAATGAGATGTAAGCAGGTGTTGGGTGAGACATACAGGAAAGTTCTATTAGAGGAAACAGCTGTCAAGTGTCCTTTTAATCCTTTTTTTTTTTTTTTTCCTCCACCTTCCTACCTGAAATGTTAACATGTTGGCTGCAAATCCAGAAGTTTCTTGCACTAGTAACATAATATTAGAATGGAAACTATGTGCTAAGGATGGTAGAGCCACACAAGCTAGACAAGGGTAGGCAAACAGCTAACTGTGCAACAAATTCGATTCACCACTTGTTTTTGTAAAAACAGTTTAATTGGAGCAGAGACACACCCATAAGTGAAACCAGAAAGAGGTGGTTTTGGAAAAGATTTCAATGCTAAATAACGAGGTTTGGGCATTACCCTGAAGGCAGTTAGGTACAATGAGAGGACTGCAAAATAAAGCCAGCAACTTGATCATTCTAACATTTTGGGAAAATGTCAACATCTTCATTTAGTTCCTTTCTCTTTCACTTGTATTGTTGCAATCGTTTCTTAACTGCTCCTCTGAGCTCTCCTCTTTCCTTAACAGCCAATTCCCAAATCCCCTTGGAAGATCACGAACAAAGATGATTCCACAGGCCTGTCTGACAAGTTATAAACAAGTTAATATATTACAATAGTAATAATAATTAATTAATTAATTAATCATAGCTTGCCATCTGGCTACCTGTTCTGAAATGTATTAAAATCCCCCAGTTAAGTAAGTATAAGAAACCGAAACGAAAAATGACTGATGAACTGACATCTTTCAGATCTTTACATGAATGCTGTCCACTCAGCAAGTCCTCAGCTGGTTATTCAATTTAAAACTGCACACTCATATACACCATCCCTCCATCACTCTTTTATTTGTTTGGAATATAACATATTATCATCGAATGCTTCACTTATTCATATTGTTTAATATTTGTCTCCTGACACTAGAATCAGGGGCAACATAAGTGGGTTTGAGCCCTGATGGAATTTCATAAAATGGAAAAATCAACTAAAAATGCTTGTTAGATTTGCCCTTTATTTTCATCCAGACCTCTGTATTAAGATTCTGCATCACCATCCTGTCCTATACTCCAAGATGTAAACCCTATGGAGGGCAGGGATTTTTGTTTGTTTGTTCACTGCTGCTTCCCCGTTGCTTAGAAGAGTACGTGGTACTTAGTAGCATATCAGTAAATGTATCCTGAGTGAATTTATTTATTTCCTTTTGTTCCATAAAGAAAAATTTGAGTGGGAGAGTTAGAAGGAACTCTTGAAACTGAGAAAGAAAAAATGGTGCATAAAGAAGGAACCATGAACAAAAGTCACCATGGGCTTCACTTTTCCTAGGGGCCACAACTCTTTCCTTCAACTAAATGGTTATTAAACAAAAGAAGTTGCACTTTCAGATACAGAGCTTTTATAGTTGCAAAAGGATGGCTTTATTTCCAACAGTTTGTCAATTTGTTTAAAAAATATAACTAACCCTATAAAAATGAGCATCATTCCCAAGGAATGCCTTAATTGAGATATTAGTTAAGCAATTTATAAAACCACCTTACACATGAGGTTCAAGTATATTTTTAAATTATTTTTTAATATCTAACAAAAACACCACTTAGGCTTTCTTTCATTTAGCATGACCTGGTCAACTTAGGTCTTCACTTTTTATATCAAGAACAGTGTCCCTGAATTTGCTCTTCTAACCCAATTTGCATTTTGACAAGTGGTATTTACAGAGTAATGGCATCCCTGAAGGACTCAAAGTACATTTTCTTTGGCTCTTGGATTTGGTTTATTCTAACACCAAAATGCTTTGACTAAAAACCTCTTTTTCTCACCCTTCTCCTAATGGAAGCCCTTGATTTCTCATGATTTGGGTAGTTCTAACTTTCATCATGTGATATGACATGTAGCAAAACAATAAAAATAAGGGTGAGGTGCAGATGGAGATATTTTTTTCTAGTCAAATCTTTTAACTAGTTGAACTGACATATCATAAGTCTGTGAAAAGAGAAATGTTGCATGTACAATATTAAATACAGAGGTATTCTCCATGCTTCAGAGGATAATGAAAATGATAGCAGCACTTTCTTATCATCTCTGCCTCTTCATAAATGGGTAGAAAGAATGTGACAATATTCAGTTGGGATTCCCTAGGGTGCATTCACAGATTTCCTGTTCCTCTGCAGAAGGCTTTCTTTAGACACCTAAAATGAGCGTCAGGAGGGATCCACTTTGCTGGCTTTTGGAAGGCAGACTAATTCTGGCTTTCCTATCTAGTTAGTGGATGCACCACTTTGCTTACTTGGTAGCAGGAAATAATCATGTTAGAAGAGTTAAAGAAGGCTTTTTGGCCCATTGTACCTGGACTAAAACACAGTCTCTGTAATTCGGGAAAGATTCAACCTCCTCATGAAGAAGCCATTAGGCAATATTTTGATAAATGAAACAGATGGGTTTGATGCATCATTTGTTAGTCATATTAAGTATAGATTTTTAAATAATTATTAGAAGTCAGCATGTCATGACTCCAATCATTGAATAGGAGTTTACAAACATTAAGGCACATTGAAGAGTGTATATATACAAATTTAAGGTATTATAATAGCTGAAAATATTTACTCAAAACCAAATGGGGAGGTAACCATTGGAAAAAATCCGGGAGAATGCAGAGAAAGAATGCAGAGTTAAAATAACAACCATAAAATTGCTGGAGGAAAAGTAGGATGAAATTAAGTGGGATATTAATTATATCAGTAGATTTATAATTATTTGTTCATTTAATCAATAAAATAAGTCTAAATTTGAGACTCAATGGCACACTAGGTGCTAAGCCAGACGCTGGGGATATAGTGCTGTGCTAAACGGATATGGTATCTGAGCTCCTAGACCTTGTTCAGGGGGGAGATCTACATTTCACAAACCATCTATACAAATATATAATTGTAAACTGTGAAAAGTTATATTTAAAAAGACAAAAAAAATCTATAAGAGAGTACAACAGGAAGTACTGATTTAGTCTGGGAGATTCAAAGAGCAATCCATAAAGGAAGTTTTGATTAAAAATTGTAAACTTGACTAAAGACAAAAATATTCTGAGCAGAAGCCTGGAATAGAAGGCGCGGGGGGAAAACTACAAATGTTAGAAGAACCTTCAGGAAGTCAATTATGACTGGACCCTGATGAGCAAGAAGCAAAGGGGCACGGAAAAATGGATAAGATCTCAATCGTGGAGATGCGTAAAGGCCCTACTGAGGATAGTACAATTTGTCATGAAAAAATTATGAAGCCATTGATGTATTTTGTGCAGGAGAGTTCCAAGATTGACTTAAATTTTAACAAGTCCACCCTGATCAATGGATAAGAAGGGGATAAGAATAGAAGTGGGAAGTCCATCTAGAAAGCTATTCCAACACTGGGTGAAGCTAAGTGGCTTTAACTGGGGAAATGGCAGTAAAGATGAAGGTAAAAGGCTGAATTCAAGACATTTTTGAAGCAGAATTTGATAATGAATAGAATATGTTGTGTGCAGGATGGAAGGATCAAGAACGACTGCTGTATTTTTGGCTTTAGCACAGAAAATAGAAAGAACTCAAAGAATTCCCAAATATTGGAATAGTACCAGGTTTGATGAGAACAGAAAAATCAGCATTTAGTTTTGGGATGTATTAAATTTGAGATGATCATCAGACATCTGAATTGAAGGTACTAACAGATGGTGAGATAATCTTAGAGCTAAGAAAAGAGACATGAGGTATGATATTATGAGTTGTCCAGTATAGATGATATTTGAAGATTTGAGAATGGATAATTCTGCCTGATGTAACGGCAATGAAGCCGCCCCACTAAGCTCTGCTTCAAGAAAGGACTTGCCATTCAGCTGCAATTAGCTGACAGCATCTACTTCTTCTGGTCTTCAGAAGCCAACCTGGCTTTTGAATCAAACACTTGTCACAGACAGGGGTCAATGATAAAAGATTATGGATATACTACAACTATGCCATTTCTGTCCATTGGGGACTCCTTTAACGGTCCATATTTGTTCCAGACCTTCCCATTGAGCTGGCTGAGATTTCAACAGCTCTGCATTGTGGTCTGAGGCTATTTCTGACCAACCCTGTATTTTCCCCCCTTCTTTTCACAGGTGTCAATTTTACATTACAATTTGAAGACTTTCCGTGCCCAACTCTTCTTGCTTTTCCCCCCTTTTAATCTTTCCTAGGAATAATTTCTTGATACGTGTTTACATCTCTAACTCCATCCTAGTGTTTATTTCCTAGTGAGGGATTCCATGTGTCAGGATCCCCATAGGAAACAGATGGTACAATTAAGATGCATAATTAAGAGTTTAATGAAAAGATTATTTAGGAAGTGTAGACAGGGGTCAGAAAAGCTAGAGGATGGTGTAATATCCTACACTAGCAATAGCAGGCAACTTATTGGACCTGTGCCTAAAGGGACTAAGGATGTTTCAGCTTACAAACTCCAGAGTAGCTGTATATGGAGGGTCATCTGATAAGATTTGCTATGGTTTGAATGTTTGTCCTTTTTAAAACTTATGCTGAAATTCAATTGCCTTTGCAACGTTATTAAGAAGTGGGACCTTTGAGAGGTGATTAGGCAATGACGGCTCCACCCTTATGAGTGCGATTAATGACGTTATAAAAGGTCATATTCAGCCCTCTTTTTCTCTTTGCTCTTCCACCTTCCACCATGTGCTGATGCAGTAAGGAGGTCCTCCCCAAATGCTGGTGCCTTGATCTTGGACTTTCCAGCCTCCAGCACTCTGACAAAATAAATTTCTGTTTATTATAAATTGCCCAGTCTCAGGCATTCTGTGATAGCAGCAGGGAATGGACAGAGACAGGAACCATGGCCTTAGGTAGCAGGACACATTTCTCTTGGAGTGACCTAGCTGGACATGAGGTGGGGTAACAAATTCCCTGATGTTATTCCCCAAATCTCTGATCTCCTCCAGTGCCTCACATTGACCAAACCTAACCATAAACCAGAGGACAAAGACCACCACCGATGCAGTCTTAGCAATATAAAAGGGCCCCTAAAGGCACAGGGCAAGATGAGAAAAGGGCAAAGAGGAAACCTGCAAGGGCTAATACAAACTACCCAGCACATCTGGGGCAAGAGTGTAGTGGGAGAAAGACACCCTGGACAAAGCTCCAAGGAGTGCCCAAATTTAGAAATCGGAAGTGAAAAAAGGCCTTCTCTACCTCACCCCATCCTACCTCCAAAAAACAGCTAGAAGAATATGATGTCAATGAAAACAACAGGAAAGAAAGAAAATAATTTTTCACAGAAAGGATAGAAGGCACTTTTCAAAAGTCACTGGGCAATTAAATAAGATGATGATTGAAACATCCAATGGCAACGTGGTGGTTACCGACAACCTAACAATAGCAATTTCTTTGAAGATGGGCAGTTAAGATTATAAAGGGTTGTATAGTGGAGCTGAGTTTAAAAATCAGTGTCTGTGAAAGTCATCAACTCTTTGGGAAGTGTGATTGTGAGAAGTGGAGAGACAGAAATAGCTATCCAGAAAAAGTTGTCTTTGTCTTTTTTTTGTAAAACTTACTGAAATAAATTTCAAATTTGATGAGAAAAGTTTATTAGCGAGATTGGTTAAAACTTTAGGAGAGAGAGAAGCTGCCTAGTATTTGAAAGTCCTTAAAAAAGGCAGGAGGAGATAAGTTCCAGAAAATATGTGAGGACCAAAATTTATCTTAAGGATGGATACAGATGCAAGTAGTTTTGTAGACTTGGTGCTTAGAAAATAAAATATTTCTGATTGATTATTTCTGTCTTCTCAATAATGTATACATCCCTGTTATCAGCTGCGAGCTGAGTTAGGAAATGATAGGGGAAGAAGAAAATCACAGTGGGAAGTTATGAAAAAATTATATAAAAATGTGGTGAAGTAATCTCACTAAAGCCATGTAGTAAGAGCAGCAGAGTTGAAAAACAGTTGGATATTGCTATTTATTAATTTAGAACTATAATAATCAGTCTGCTTTTAAACTGAATTTGTAGACAGGCATCTAAAGGACAAATAATCATATTTTTACACTTTTGAATCAGATAGGGCCACATTCCCATTCAAGCTCTGAGCTAAGCGTCATCCCTGTGTAAAGTGAATCACTTAATCAGCTGAGCCTCAATTTCCTTTCTTATGAAAAGTGGAGAACACCACCCACTTCACAGAGGTATTAGCATTTAATGAAATAACATGTGCACAATATATAGCAAATAAAAGTTTCTCAATAAATGCTATTTTCTCCTTGCTTTTATAAGTAACGGTTTAAGATGTATTTGTGGCACTGAATTTAGATGTATATATGGTATGCATAGTGAGGGAAAAAGATTGGAAATCTACAAACCTTTGAGAAGATTATGTGGGTGGCTTAATATAAGATTCATAATTGTGTTATTTTTGGCCTCTGCTGACACATAAAAAATCCAAAAGAAAAGATTCAAGGGAAATCTTTGGTGATGCAAAAGAGAGAAATATAACAAGCTTTGTATTGTGTACTTTTTTTTTTAAGTTAGGATTTTGAACTTGGATTATTATTTTATCTTCTTCTTTTTGAGAAAGTTACTTTAAGTGAATTTTCAATTCTCTTTCTCTTCATATGATTTTAAAAACGCCTTTTAGAATACAGACTGGCAGGTTAGGTGAAAATGGGAATCATGTACAGGGATAGAATCTTTCTCAACATGAAATAATGTATGTAAAATGCTCTGGCAGATTCTATTTTCCGAGAATGACAATAACAATATATCTCTCATCTCACATGGCCTTCTAGAATCCTGTTATACCTCTTCAAAAGG
The DNA here is from genome assembly GCA_028533085.1 of Varecia variegata. Lineage (NCBI taxonomy): Eukaryota > Metazoa > Chordata > Mammalia > Primates > Lemuridae > Varecia > Varecia variegata. The sequence continues at coordinate 126,645,878 of CM052437.1, read as the reverse complement.
TGGTATCTACATCTCACCCATTGCACTTGTGAGTACCTCTGTAACTTCCTTAACCAATAGCTTACAGCACACACACGTGATGCTATGCAGCTTCTGTGTCTAGATTATACAACTGTCACACACACTTCAACCTTACTTTCTTTCTTGAGATGCTTGCTCTTGGAAGTTAGCCAACATATCCTAAGGAGCCCAAACTAGCTCATATAAAAAGACTACTTGGAAAAGCTAAGTGTAGGTGTACCAGGCAACGGTCCAGCTGAAGTTCCAGTCAAAAGCCAGCATCAACCCCCAAATGTGTGAGTAAAGATGCCTTCAGATGATTCCAGCCCATACTGGCAAACACCCTCTTCCTCAACCTTGAATTCTTCTCAGCTGAGATACCAGATACTGGGAAACAGAAACGAGCCAATTTTACTATGCCCATTCTGAATTCCTGACCCACCAAATCTAACAAGCGCAGTGAAATGGTTGTTTTACAGCACTAAGCATGGGTGATTTGTTATGCAATAGTAACTAGAACAAGTTAGGGCAACATTTGACACATATAAAAAGCAATTAAAATATTATTGCTGTTATTGTTATTACATTTAAGTACATGCTACATGAAGTATGTGTGTGTGTGTGTGTGTGTGTGTTTTATTCTTAATTTACCATTCTTACATTATATGGCCAGTTGCATATTATTTATCAATTCTCATCACCCACTGAAGTAAGGAATAAGGTCTTTGGGAGCTGAGTATAAATATTTAATCTGGATTTTCTTCCAGTTTTGGACTTTACAGCCATAGATTGTTGAATGAGTGAGGGTCAGAGGCAAAGATTTCAAACCCAAAAAAAGACGAGGTCCATTTTGCAGGCCATATTTTGTTATCTTTATCAAGGAATAAGGCCTGTTTGTTTCTTTCATAAACATTTTTCAAATACAAATATAAGCCCAAATGAAGAGGAGAAAATGAAAAGAATATAAAGGATAACTCTTTCCTTTGCCCCCAGGATGCAATATTGATTAAGGAAGAATGTAGTCGAATGGTTTTCTCAATCTGTCTGACCTGGGGCTTTTTCAACAGAAAAAGATATTTCCTAGACTGTTGATTATAGCAAGTTGATGAATTTATCTTTACTACTTTCTACATCCAGCTTATGAAGGCAGAAACTCACTAAAAATAATTCTCCAACTAAAAGCTCCTTTCCCAAGGAACCTATGATATAATAGTTTAAAAATTCAGGCTTTGTTTTGAATTAAGAATGCATGTGCTTACCAATTATATGATTTTCTTCTATTAATTAAAAAATAATAAATTTAGTCATAGACACTTCCTAGAAATCAATGACTGCAGCAAGGAACTAATATCTTCCAAATTTTTAATCCCTAGAAAATAATCTATTCTAATGCTATTATTCAACTTCAAGATAAGAGTACACAGCTGCTTAAGGAAAATCACTATTGAAGTACGTTGGGGACCTTTTTACTAAATGATATTTGATGTCTTCTGTGAGAAACAACTAATGCTTGTAGTAAATCCACAGTATACAACAGAGATCTGTATTCAATTTACATACCCAGACCTAGATGTCAACAATAGAACAATAAATACTTTGGCTGTATATGGTTTTATTTTCTTTTTAAAAACACTGCCTTAAACTTTCCACATGTACCCTGGTTCACCAAAAATACCACTGAGAAATATTTACAATATCATTTTCTTGTTTATTTTCCCTATTGTTGCTAGTACTGAATTATAAAAAAAAGCTGCTTTTCCCTGCTTAATATTAAACTTGTTTTGCTTTTATTTAATTACTCAAGTGTATAAGAACTAGGGATGTTTAACCATAAATTGCAAGACCTTTTAGAAATGAGTTTGAGAAATTTTTGAAATATAACCATTTTTCTCTAAAGAATGGTGTTTAGTATAAATTTCACATGACATTCTACAAGCAAAATGTACTTCATCTCTATCCGTCTGGTCTTTGCTTACTTCACACTTTTATTACATCTTGCCTCACTCATTAGTAGTAAGTTCCCTTTATTCAATTATCTTCACTACAATCAAGGTACCCTTTTTAAAAGTCCATCTGCATAGGACATCCTTCAATGGGTCTTCATTGCCTATAGGACAATGCCCAATTTGAAAAGTTACCCATATATAATTCAACCATAAACTCTAAACTGGTTAAGCTTATGACATTTTGGTAAGTTAACTTTGGAGCTCATCTGTCCTAAAACTGTCACTTTGATATTTCTGTTCTTTATACATGAATCTCATCATCATGGGCAAAATGATAATACAAATGATCTCAGGAGAACTAAATCTGTTGCGTAAGCCACCTAGAGCCTGCCATATAACATATGCTTATTATAGTAGATGACTGAACTGAAAGAAGCATTATTTTTATAAGCTATGCTTTTATTCTTAATCTATAGAAGTTACAGAATTCAAAAAGAACTAATTGACGAATGAAATTCGTCTATTGTGCATGTTACTTGGCACATAGAAAAAAAAATATTTAGGAGTTTTTATAACCACAGAATGATTTCACAAAAATAAATCAAATTCTAAATCGGAATAATTGCAAGATGGCTTGTAATGCATTCCCAGTGAACCCAAGGGACACCCCTGAAAAGAACAGAAACTCTGACAAACTGAGCCACATTACAAAGCTTCTAATGTAGGTTTCTAAAAAAAGGTACTGAAAATAAATTACTCTTTTTAAGACAAATTCAAGGTGTGAAATGAGGTTGTAATATTTTAAATCAGGCCTATCTCAAAAAAGATTGGTGTGCAGCACCTGCTGTTAGGAGATCAGCAGAGAAATAGCATGCCTCAGCCTCTCCTGGTTAGAATGACCTAAATTTAGCAGCACTTGGAAATCCAGGGAGAGCCTCAATCACACCTTGAGCTCGCCTTTCAACTAACAGATTTCTTCTTCAAGTTTCTTTCAGAGAGAAGATACATATCCCTTCTACTTAGGTATAAAGTTTTAATCATGAGGTAGTTGTTACAAATACATGTCCAGGGCATGACTAGAAAAAGGTAAAGAATTGAAAATTTGATTATGTAAAACTATTTTTCCATTGACCAACAGACATAGCTGACCCCCAACACAAATAAGCACACACATGCATAGATCTACACAAACACGCATATGCATATGCACACATTTTGTCAGAGATTGATCCAGCATTTTGTCTTTCTGAGTTATAAATGATTAAGATCTTTAAGTAAAGTCTCAGACACTGTTTTACTTACGAAAAGATTCTTTTGAGTACAATGCTTTTGGAAAGTTCAGATTCTTTCCATACTTAATTTCTTGTTCTTATTTTAGTTCTTAAATATTAACACCCTATTTAATGTTCATTAGATGTGACTTTTGATATGACTTCCTTTCTGTTCCTGTGAAGAGCCACTCATACGTACCCCTTAAAAAATATTTTAAAAATAATTTTTATTCGGAGTGGTAAGGCATAAATAATAGAAAAATAAAATTTTAATATAAAATATGTAGAACACAATCTATAAAAATATCATTATTTTATAGTGTCAATATACTAAGTTAGATAATATATATAAATATCAATAATTGACATTTTTCTAAACCTCTACAATGCATTTGAATCTCTGAAGCACGTTTCTATCAATTCTAATGACAGATATAATCAGATATAAAATCGGATATATCTGACAGCATTCAGAACACTTTTTATAAGGAACTCTTAAGTGAACCACTTTCAACTTATGCATCTTTCCTCATTAGCCTCCTGAGGCTTATTTCTAAGAGTTGAAAAATTCTAGATTAAAATTTGTCTCAGTGGAACAGAAGATACAAAGATCATGAAATATCCTTTGAAATAAGATTCTCATTGAAATACAAATATTAAAGTACACAGTTACAACTGATCTTTTTTCAATTGGTAAGCATATTTTTTCTACCCTTATAAAAACTAACACCTTTTAAATTCCAGATGATAACACTGCTGTTTATTACTTCTATACTTCCTTTATTCTTTTACTGAATATGTAATATAAATAGGAACACTGTATAGTACCATTTTATGTTTTCAAACTTTATATAATTTGCATCACACTATCTTTTTCTGCAACTTACATTTTTCACTCAAGTTTTTCAGATGTGTCTATATTAGCACATGTGGCACTAGTTCATTGATTGTCACTGCTGTAAAGTATTCATTGTATAAATATACCAAGTTTATTCATCTAGTCTTCTGTTAATGAAAATTTAGGTTGTATCTCTAATTTTTCAGTATTGAAATGAATAATGCAAGAAACATTCCCACATATTTCTCTCGGGCACCTATCTATGCATGCTATTGCTGGGTTTCAGGGTCTGCTTTACTATTGGCTGCCAAATTTTTCTTCAAAATGGACGTGTTTTAGTCAGTTTCTTAAGTGTTTGCCCAAAATATGAGTGTAGGGAATACACCGCAGGGTGAATCCCCATGAGTTATCCTTGTGTTATCCCCTGTGCTTGAGTGTGCGTAGAACTTGTGACTTGTTCCTAACCCATAGAATATGAGGACAGGGATGAGATGTCACTCCCTTGATTAGATTACATTATATGACATAGGTAAAGGGATATTCAAATGTTATCAAAGTTCCTAATCAGTTGATATTAAGTTCATCAAAAGGGAGATTATCTTGGGTAGAGTCGATCTAGTCCAGTTAGTATTTTAAAAGAGGGTCTAGGGGGGGAGGGGATGGGTGTATACATACATAATGAGTGTGATGCGCACTGTCTGGGGGATGGACACGTTTGAAGCTCTGACTCGGGGGTGGGAGGCAAGGGCAATATACATAACCTAAACTTTTTACCCCTATAATATGCTGAAATAATAATAAAAAATAAATAAATAAAATAAAAATAAAAGATGGTCTAGAAGTCAGACAATTGAAGAGGCAGGGACTCTCTCTGTTGCCAGCTGTGAAGAAGCAAGCTTCCATGAATTCTACAGCCTCAAGGAAACACATTCTGCCAACAACCCAAGGGAGCTGTAAAGTGGGTCCTTCTCTAGTTAAACCTACAGATGAGAACACAGTCCTGCAGACACCTTGATTTCAGCTTTGTGAGACCCTGAGTAGAGAATCCAGCTAAGCCATGCCCAGAAGCCTAATCTACAAAACTGTGAGATAAAAAGTCAGTGTTTTAAGCTGCAAAATTTGTGCTAATTTGTTAAAAGGGTATAAAGAAATTAATGCAATGGTTATGAGATGGTCCTTTTTGTTTTAATTTGCATATGTCAGCTTCTAGGACGCTGAGAACATTTTCATGTGTTATTTGGACATTTAAATATCATGTTCAATACATTACCTGTTTATATCCTCTTTCCATGTGTCCATTAGGATATTTTCCTTATTTTTTTAATTTTTTTGGCATATATAGGAGTTCACATATAACATCTTTTTTTTAAAGATGTTCAGTTGTTGTAGGATATTTGTTATTTAGATTTTACTTCATTTAAAGGTATCAAATTTTATTTTATAATTTATTATTACTTTTTTAAATACTGCAGGCAGTTTTAAGTATCTCAATTAAGAGACTTGAGGCCCAGAAAATATAAGTGTCCAATGTGAATGACTCTTTGGCCATAAGATTTGCTTGACCAGTGACTGTTTAGAATTAATACTCAAAGGATACTATAGTTCTCAGCTATAATTAAGGTTCATACTCCATTCACATATAATACCATTTTTCATTGTAATGCAAATGGAGTATTCAGTACTGTGGTGAAGAATGGGTATGAGAAGGGAAAGCTTTCCAATATTGGCCCACAATACTTTAAGAACATATCCAGGAACTACACTTTTGGGCTTGTCTTTTGTTTTCAGTTGTCTGAATAAGATGCTATGTCCCTAGAAATAGCCAGTATTTCAATGTGTTTATGATCTTGGGTCTAATTGCCACAACCCGATTGTCCACAGCAGTAGTTCAGGAATGACTACAGTTAGAAGGACTTTGAATGCCCATAGTAATACACACCGAAGTACAAACATGATTATACTGTTTTCACGTTCCTTTTAGGATGTGAATGTATTCTGAGAAAAATAAAAATAGAAAATACTTACAGAGGTATGAATGTATGTAAAAGGAATGGAAGACTTGTGTAAAGGAGACAATAAACTCTATATTAGATTATGATCCTGCCCTGCAAAGCAGGGACAAACAAGATTTGTAAGTGGAGTGGCAGTTTCAGAGAGGTATACAGTAATTACTTGGCCTGTAGAACAAGGATTATCATTAGGTGGCACAGCACCATGAGGGATATTAAGTTGTCACCGTGTCAAATGGCAACAGATCAAGCAGTAAAGAGAAAGAGAAAGAGCCACTAGATCAGCAGAAAGCCAAGAGATATGAGTAGGAACCTTAGGGAATTGACTGCAGATAGACACAAATCAAGGAAATCATCAGGGCAGTTGGTAAAATCTAGCCAGCATAGACAGAGTACAGATATTCAAGTCAAACCTTCATTGAGTGACAAGTGCATATCACTGTCATAGGTTCTGGGGAAAATAAACACAATTAAGCAGTGTCTCAGATCTCAATGATGTCAGTCTATTTGGGAACAGTGACTTAAACACGTTCATCTTTCTGTGCAGCAGATTGATGAATAACAGGATGCTTCGGAAGCACAGAGGTGGACGTGTGATGCTGACTGCGGAGATTAGGGAGAGCTACAAAGAGGAAGTGTAATACAAGTTTGACCTTGAGTTATGTGTTCACCAGGAGAGAAAGAGAGAACACGAGGGAAGGCACTGCAGGCGGCAGAAATGTCATGATCAGTAATCAAGAAATTACCCAGAGTGTGGGTTGTGGGTCGTTGTTAGGAACAGAAACTAAAGTCTGGGCAAAAAGAGGTTGGGACTGGGGAAGAGATCTGATTATCGAGGAAAAAGGAAAATAAAAAGGGAGGCAGAGTCAGAGTCTGAGGCTCCTTTTTAGTCTCAGAAATGAGATTTCCCAGTCAGGTGTGAAAGCAGCCACACCGTGTTGTTATCACTCCATTAGCTATATTTGTTCAGAGTCAGAAACAGACTATAAATGTGAGTCAGAAAGATGAGAAAGCTTGGCTTCAAAAGGTGAACCGGAGAGCTAAGGAACAGGAGAGCATTGCTTTCTCTCTCCAGAATGTGCAGGGGTGGAGAAAGAGGTAACTAGTGGGTTTTAGCAGAAATAGAAGCAAGGTTATAAAAGAAAAAGCTGAGAGTGGTAGAAAATACAAATTTTCAGGGTTTTCATTTTTTTCATTGTTGCTGTCATTAGAATTTATAAATTTCGTTTTCCATTCTACCAAACCATTGAATTTAATTGCTCTTTTTGCTTTGGAACTTTAGTTGTAAAATTTCCATATTGTTTAATAAATATTTTCGTTTTCACCTCCTTTCATGACTAAATGCAAACAACTGGAATGCATAACTGCACATCTCATAACAGGTTTGTGTTACAGTTAAAGATACCATCTGTGCTATAATGTAACATATAGTATACACTAGGGGCACCTGATTGAACACAACATGTGGCCAAAGTTGTACCAAAAGCCTAGAAACAAAAACTTAGGCAATATGACCAGAAAATTTTACCAAGAAATAGGAAGCAATTTGAATATCTACTGATTTTTCACTGTCACAAACAAAATGTCAAGAAAGCTATTTCATTAGCATTGAAATAATGGAAAAAGCAGCTCTGTATTTTCATATTTAAATGATATATTCTAACTACAATGAACCAAAATATTTGCCTTGTGAAATACCTTCTTTGACTCAAAAACAATACTAAATGTAGGAGCTTCCAGATAGCTGGACATGAGGGAGTTCCT
>CM052437.1:126542742-126637550 GCA_028533085.1 Varecia variegata | reverse complement strand
CCACCAATCTGTTTGGAAGGTTGCTACTTTGATCAAAGAAGGCTCACCGGGACTTGCAGTGGACTTTCGCTTTGGAGGCATAGTCATAAGAGTAAACACAAACTCACAAAATCAAATTTAAAAAGTTAAGACAAAAGTAACGGTGCGACCGTACACGTAAGCGACCGTATAAATAATGAGACTAGTTGCTGGCACAAAGACGCTGCACCAATGAACTGCTTACATCTGCAGGTGTGTTTCCATGCACGGAAGAAACTAGTTCCTGAAGTATTAATTTAATTATTTAGTTATTAATATAAATTATCCTTATGGGGAGACTTAGGAGCCCATTCATAAGTACGGAATGCCGTAAGTTGGGTTATCTGTAACCCGGGGACTGCCTGTATTACGTTAATAATTCAAAAGATTCTCAAAGCAAGAGATGATGTTGTCTCTTAGCTCAATTACACCAGATGCCTGGAAGGGGGAAGCTATGTGTTTGCCAGGACTGCTCCTGCTTTTGGAACCTGACAAGATTGAAAGGAAGCCTGCAAACATGGTAGCCTCACACTGATAGACATTAATACAATATGATGGATGAGACTAATTATTATGACTAATTGGGATTCTAGTAATGTGGCAGTATCATTTAAGCTGTGTATTGTTTTCATGTAAGGGATCTGTGTTTCAAAACCAGGGTGTGCTCTGTGGTGTTATGATCTATATATTGGTCTTCATCCATGGTTCCTATAGTCCTTGTTCTAATGTTGGAGTGCTTTAGGCCTCAGGAGCAGGCCTCAGGAGATAGAATCTCTCCCCTGTCTTCCTTTCACCTGCCCTAGACAGGACTCTAATCTGATTGTGGGTCAAAAGACCCTCATTTCAGATGGGGTTCTGCCCCTATACCCTGGAGGAAGGAACACTACACAGAGAGTCCAGGAAGAAGATGAACAGACCGGCCTTGCTGGGTTTAGATCCTGTGCTTTTTGTCCCCATTGCTACACAGTTGTCAATCATGCCTATGTAATGAAGCCTCCATAAAAACCCAAGAGGACTGGTTTCAGAGAGCTTCCAGATAGTTGAACACCAGGAGGTTCCTGGAGGGTAGTGTGCCCAGAGAGGGCATGGAAACTCCATAACCTTTCCCTCACACTTCAGCCTATGCATCTCTTCATCTGTATCCCTTGTAATATCCATTATAATAAATTGATAAACATTAAAAAAAATGTTAAATGTACACTTAAAATATAGTCTGTGATTTCTGCAATTTTAGAAATTATGAAATTTCAGAGCATAAAGCACTTAAAAATATTTTAGATTTCTAATCTATAAAGGAGTAAACATTTTCTTACAGAAAAGAAATTTTACTCATTCTTGACAATTAATTGCCTGTCTTGTAACCGTGTTACTTGGAACAAATTTGAACTTTGACAACAATCACATACACCCATATGTCTCCCATTGTTTATTTATTTTGTATGTGTGTATGATACCTAATAAATTGATACCCAGGAAATTATTTTGTGAAAGGCAGATAAAAACTAAGATAAGGAAGGGAAAAAAAAACAATTCTAAAATAGTATTTTGGTGTCAGTTTCATAAACAAATGTTCCCTTCTCTTTTTGTCATATTATAAAATGGGGTAATATGTAAATGCTAAGAGATGAGTATTTCAGCAGCAGAACATTAATCTAGAGAAAAATTTAATTAGATGCTTTTACTGTTAGTTATTTATCAGTTTTGTAGTTTCAAAGGGCACAGTTAAATGTTATGGTTAGAGGATTACATAAAACAATCCCCTTCTGTCTTAAATCTTTTCCGTAGGACATTAAGTTGCTCATGTACAGTTTCAGGGGGTGTTTGAACAACCTGATATTAGGTGCAAAATTGTGTGAATTTGTATGCATAGCCGTAAGTGAAAACATGGATTTTATGACATTTTCTAAAGGTTATATGATTCTAAATATTAATATCAGAGATTTTTCTGGGAATTTAAAGAAGATGCCATGTAATTCCTTCATAAACAGTACATGACACATTATATCCCTGGCAATTACCTGCAATTAAGAATCATTTTCTTAGCAGTGATATAAGATGTCAGTGTAGGGGGAATTCAAAACTTGGATGATTTTCACCCAATCTCCTTTTATTTCCAGGTAGCTGGGATATGTGTGTAATAAAGTCTAGAATAGTGGAATTTTCTGACCACCATATTTAGTATATAAATCATAGAAACTTGTTGGGCTTTTTACTATTTATATTTTTTTATATTTTATATTTCTGTGACCCTGAGGCATCAAATAAGATGTACAAAGCTATTTCTGCTCAGTTATATGTTGAAAAAGAAAATATAGGTACTAAGTAGATTTTTGAAATATAAAAGCATGTATCAAAGTTTGACTTTCAACATAATATACATTTAAGGAATTTCTGATATGGGCAAAAATAAACACAAAACATTGTTAGCTAAATGTTCAAGTATAATAATAATGGCTAAGAATGTTTTCATTATATAAAATATTTTAACTGTGTGATATATTATACACACAAGAAATGCATAAAATATAAATATGAAAAGTCGAAAGAAAAATACTAAAATACACTCCTTACTACTCACTACCAAATTTATGAAATAGAGTGTTACCATCACCTTAGGAATCCATTTGCCTCTCCCTAAGACCACCCCCTCTTCATAATGCCCCTGATTGTGTGTCTATAGTTTTGCTGTGTATGACGTATCCATAAACAATATACTGTTTAGTTTTGTCTGTTTTTGAACATTATATTGATGGAATCATACTGCATTTGTTCTTCTGTGGCTGCTTCATTTCCTCAGTATTATGTTTCTGAGATTCATCCATTTTGATGCATATAACTGAAGTTTCTTCATTTTCACTCCTGTGCTCTTTTCCATTGTCTGTGCTCTTTTTCATTGTCTGAATACATCACTATTATGCTCTTCAATTGCCAAAGGACATTTGAGCTGCTTGCAGGTTTTGCTCTAATGGAAATGCAGCTATGAACATTGCTGCACTTGTCAGGGGATGCTTAACCATTTTCCAAAGTGTTTCCCATTGACATTCTTACCAGCAGTTCGTGCTGATCCATAGTATCACCAATACTTGGTAACATCTGGCTCCTTATATTTAGTCAATATGGTGGATGTGAAATGATGATGTGACTTCAAATTTCTTTCTTTTTTTTTTTTTTTTTGAGACAGAGTCTTGCTTTGTTGCCCAGGCTACAGTGAGTGCCGTGGCGTCAGCCTAGCTCACAGCAACCTCAAACTCCTGGGCTTAAGTGATCCTCCTGCCTCAGCCTCCCGAGTAGCTGGGACTACAGGCATGCGCCACCATGCCCGGCTAATTTTCTCTATATATATTTTTAGTTGGCCAGATAATTTCTTTCTATTTTTTAGTAGAGACGGGGTCTCGCTCTTGCTCAGGCTGGTCTTGAACTCCTGACCTCGAGCGATCTACCCGCCTCGGCCTCCCAGAGTGCTAGGATTACAGGCGTGAGCCACCGCGCCTGGCCGAAATTTCACTTCCCTGATGATTAATGAACTTGAGACTCTTTTTTTTTTCCAGCTTTATTGGGGTATAATTGACAAATAAAAATTGTATATATTCAAGGCATACAGTGTGATGATTTGATATATGTATACATAGTGAAATGATTAACAAAATCAAATTAACACATGAATCACCACACTTAATTATCATTTGGCTTGTGTGCCTGTAAGTGGTGAGGACACTTACCATTGACCTTATCAAATTTCAAGTAAACAATACAGTACTATTAACTATAATCACCATGCTGTGCATTGAATAAATAGCTAACAATTATTAAGTGCTCTCTATAACCTAGATATATTTTAAACCCTTTATATTTATTAAGGGGGTGTAACAACTTTCTGGGTGAAGTAATATTATTTCCATATTACAGATAAGAAAACTGAGATGAAGAGTTTAGATTATTTGCCCCAAGTCACACAGTGAATAAGTGATGGACCCCGAATTCAAACTCACAGAGTCCAACAGGGAAACCTCAACTCTTAGCCAATTGTAACCACTAAATTCTGCAGCCTCCCTTATATATGTATATTAGATGTTTTATGTTTATATTTAAAAGTCCAGGATTCAATGAGAAAAGAGGTAAAAGAAAAGACTAAAAAATCCCTATCACTTTTCTGTACAAATTGTTCTCTTCTTAACATATAATGCAGCTTTAACTTCTTATTCAACTTTACAATTATGTGTATATCTGTGTTTTATCTCAACTACTTTAGCTCTATTACATTAAATGTATTATATAGGCCATAAAATTTATTATACTTTTGTTTCTTTTCTATGCTTTCCCTCAGAAATAGTTATTTAAAATGATTTTCAACAGAAATCATTTTCTGTTATATACTGTAAGAGGTCACAATAAGAGCACTAGCATAAAGAAAAAAGAAATGCAGATTTGGTCATGGAGGAGACCCCAAATTAAATGCTTGATATTACTTTCAATAATATTATTTTTAATTTATTTTTATGTGATGGTCCAGAAATGCCAAAGCATTTAAATTGCACCTTCTTGAGTTTTAGTAAAGCTGTGAAACTTTTTATATTTATTAGGCACCTGTAATTTGTGTGTGTGTGTGTGTGTGTGTGCATGTGCACATGTATTGCCCCTTCAAACTACTTTGTCCATTTTTCCACCATGTTTTAGTGTTTTTCTTACTAATTGTCTTGATTTAATATTTAATACTAGGTAGTAATCATTTGTGTCTCTTATATTTTATAAATATTTTCTATAGTTTAGATTTCAAAAGACATTTGTCATATTTTTAAATTATGGTTTAAAAATAAACTGACAATATTTATATTAAAGTTACATAGTTTAGAATTAAGCATAAAACTGGAATTTCCCACCACACTATTTGGAAAATCTTAGTTTTATATTAATTCTAAACTATGTAACTTTAATATATGAGAAAGTGGAAAATCACTTCAAATACAAGAGAAATGGGCATATAGTACATATTTGTAGTTGTGTAAATAAGAACGTTATGAGTTAAGATATAGTTTTAAAGTGTTTTCTTTATTTTTAATTGATAAGAATTGTATATATTTATGGTGTACAATGTGATGTTCTGAGTTATGTATACATTATAGAAAGAGTCAATCAAGCTAATTAGCATATCCATCACCTCACCAATTTATCATTATTTTGTGGTGAGAACAAATGTTGGGCAGTCTAGTAATTTTTAAAAAATATTAAATGAAAAGTGGAACATTGAGTCTGCAAAATTAAAATTATTTAATCAATTTGATTTGCTTCCAGAAGTTATCTTATAATTGTAATTTTTTTAATTTTACACAGTAGTTTTGTATAGGTACATATCTGTAGTTTTTTTCCACTTCTTCTTAAATCACTTAAATGACAGAGTCTATATGCCAAACATTTACCAAAACAAAACACACATATACATGCACATACAAACACACTCATACAATCAGAGTAGAACTGTTTTAATGGATCATAAGAGCACTAGAAATATTCTATCCTTCAATCAATAAACATTTATGTAGCATCTACAATAGGCTTATGCTACCATATTCTAGTGATAAAAAGGTAAATAAAACACAATATTTGCCCTTGAGATTTCTGATTGGGAATGGGAAATATATATATACACACAAGCACTTACACATATATATACACACAGAGGTATTTAAAATGCATGTATAATACAAATGGAGTTATGTTTAAGCATAGTGATAAGAAACAATTGAGTCTGGGTATTAGAAAAAAGGTTTCACAGAAAACGTGATATTTGAGTAGAATCCTATAGAAGCAGTAGCCTGGCGGAGGGAACAATACATGTAAAGACAGAGAAATGTACAACAGCCAGGCGTGTTACAAGCCATTTAATAAGACTGAGCAGAGACTATGGACAAAAGAATGATAGATTATAATGAAAAAAATAGAGCCAGAAGCCAAGCTGAGGTATTAAGATTTGATCCTTTAGGTGGTGGGTAACTATTTTAAAAATATAAATAGGAAAACTTCAAGGTTGCATTCATAGCCAGACAGAATTCTGCTGACACTTAAGGACAGATTGGAGGCAGAGATGCTGATGAGGATGTTTTGCATATGTACTATAAAGCTATATTAGAGGTGGACACAAAGACTATAGCAGTGGGGATGAAGAGAAAATGGCAATTCTAGAGACTTTCTAGAGTTAAAATTGTAAAGAATTGATAAGCTATTGCTGAACCAACAGGTGATCAAGATGACCTATGCAAATGTGAATCCCATTAGTGGGACTCTGGAGGAGCAACTGATTTGTATTAGGGTTAAGTAAAAATGAGTTTAATAAAAATTATATTGCATTCCTGATATCTGTGAATTCCAGTCTTTGTTTATTTATACTTAGATCCATTCCCTGTTACCCCTGCTACATTTCCCTAGCTCCCTTGCCTACTGGATTCAGGCAATCTATATTCCAGGGATAGAGGATAGAAAGAAGGGAATATTCAAGGTATTTCTTTCTTTCCTGCTCTGCTTGCATGTGGATGGTTCATTTTCTGGCAGTGGCTACCTTTCCTCTATGGTTCCAGGTCCATCTCACTATGGCCTAAGTTTGGCCAGGACAACCCTGACTTTTGGATTCTTGCTAAACCTTCTCTTTAGTGTCTTCAGCCCTAAGCTACTAGTGGTTTGTTGTTTCTGCTATTATCTTTCTTCCATTGCCTTTGTTACTAAATGCCTAAAATGTTTCCCGTATCTTGGCTGAACCTTGGTGGATTCTCTGTGGAACATTCAAGCTGTAGTGCGAAGGAGTAAGTGCGGAGTAGGGGTCCAGGGTGGAGTTACGGGTTGAATTTTCAGACTTGGGAGTCATTGTGTACTTATGGATGATAACTGCTCAAAGAGAGTGTGTTGAGTGAAAAGAGGGTCAAGGATTGAGTTAAACTGCAATGGGAGAGGCAAGGCTGGAAAATAGAGGGCACTGTATGGCTCAGAATAATTTGAAATGAACTCATGACAAATTGAAATTTAAAAAGACCACTAAAAATAACTACAGGTTTCAGGAATTAAGGTGGAAAATAAGGCATTCCAGATGATATACATTGTATAAGCAAAGGCACAGAGATCAATACAAAAATACAAATAATGATGGAAGGGAGATTGGAGTTGGTAACAGAGACAGGTTACTTCCTAGACTGAAGAGTCTTGCCTAAGAAGAGCATAGACTTTTATTTCTCTTAAAGATTTTGAGCAGTTTTAGATTCACAGCAACATTAAGACGATGATACAGAGATTTCCCATATACTCTCCGCCCATACACATGCACAGCCTCTCCCATTACCAACCTCCGCTAGCAGCCCGGTGCTTTTTCTACAATTGTTGAACCTACATTGCATGCCATAGTCACCCAAAGTGCACAGTTTACATTAGAATTCACTCTTGCTGAAGTTCTTATTTTTTGATCCACACTGACAATCTATGTCTTTAATTAGTGCATTTAGACCATTGATGTTCAAAGTGATTATTGATATATTTGGATTATTAGCTACCATATTTATTACTACTTTTGATTTGTTGATATTTTTCTTAGTTCTTTATCCTTATTTTTGTTTTCTACTCTTTGTCTGCCTTTTGTGGTTTTAATTGAGTATTTTATGATCCCATTTTTTTTCTCCTTCTTATCAGTTAAAATTTTTTTTAACTTTTTTAGTTGTTGACCTAGAGTTTGAAATATACATTTACAACTAATGCACATCCACTTTTGACTAACACTATACCACTTTGTAGTTAGTGTAAGTACATTATAATAACAAAATAATTATAATTCCTCCCTCAAATTTGCTGTGATTCATTTCACTTATATATAAGCATACATAAGGATGTGTATTTACAGAGAGACACACACACAAGATACACACATAAGCATACATAATTGAATACACTTGCTATTACTATTTTGAAAAGATTTAACTTTGAGATTACTTACGAATAAAAAGTAAAAGTTTTATTTTATCTTTACTTATTCCTTCTCTGAGGTTCTTCCTCTTTATATTTAGATTAGAGTTTCTGACCTACATTATTTTTCTCCCTTCTGAAGAACTTCTTTTAACATTTCTTGCAAGACAAGTCTACCAGCAACAAATTCCCCAATTTGTGTTTGGTTGAGAAAGTATTTATTTCTTCATGTTTAAAATATAATTTTTCATAGTACAGAATTCTAGGTTGGTGAGGTTTCATTCTGTAAATAATTTAAATATTTCATTCTACTCTCTTCTTACTTGCATAGCTTCAGAGGAGAAGTAGGATGTAATTTTTACCTTTGTTCTTCTATAAGTAAAGTGTTTCCACATACCCTCTCTGGTTTCTTTCAGGACTTTATCTTTGATTTTCTATAGTTTTAGAATGATATACCTAAATGTAGTTTTGTTGTTGTTTTGCTTTTGTTGTTACTTGACGTTTAAACTGCTTCATGTTCTCTGAGTTTCCTGGATCTGTGGATTGGTGTCAGACATTAATTGGGAAGAAATTCTCAGTCATTACTGTTTCAAATATTTATTGTATCCTTTCTCTCTTTATTCTCCTGATATTCCCATTATGGACGTATTATACCTTTTGTGTTTGCTCCCAAAATTCTGAATCATCTGGTTTTTTTATTTTTCAGTCTCTGTTCTCATTGCTTTTTAGTTTTCAAAGTTTCTATTGATATATCCTCAAGCTCAGAGATTCTTTCCTTAGACATGTCTAGTCTACTAATAAACCCATCAAAGACATTCTTCATTTCTGTTACAGTGCTTTTGATCTCTAGCATGTTTTTAAAATTTATTTATTTATTATTGTTCCTTTCTTAGGATGTTCATCTTTCTGCTTACATTACCCATCTGTCCTTGCAAGCTATCTACTTTATCCATTAGAGCCCATAATATATAAATCAGTCGTTTTAAATTCTTGGTCTGAAAATTCCAACATCCCTGCCATGTTTGGGATGCTTGCTTTGTCTCTCCAAATTGTATATTTTTGCCTTTTGGTATGCCTTGTAATTTCTTTGATAGTTGAACATGATACACCAGGTAAAAGGAACTGCTATAAATTCAGCCTAACTTGATGTCTCAACTTATTATTTTAAATCTTTAGTAATGTGGTGGTAAGATGTGGGGAAAAGAGAAGTGTTTTATAGTCCCATGATTAAGTTTCATTCTTTTAGTGACCCTAAAGCATAGACTTTAAAGAAAATGTTTCAATTGGATCAATATTCAGCAGTTAGTTTTGATATTCTGTTATCGAGATATAATTCCCATATAGACACTGGCTCACATAAGGAAGACAGAAAAGCTTTTCTAGTTTTATACACATGAAATTGTTTAAACTAAGTTTCCAATACTGACAGCACCTAATTTTTCAATTTTATTTTAATTTATTGTTCTCTCACTCAGAACAATGCATAATCCTGATTGTCATTTATTATGCTGTGCAAAAACAAAATGGATAACAAATAACTTCATTTCTAAAAATTAAAATGAGAGTCGCTGTCAATGAATTTGACAGCCATCAACAAAATAAATCCATTCATAGACAAAATGTTTTACAAATACAACTGGCAAAGACCATACAGAATTCCATACTGAATATACCCAGATTTTAATTACTCTCAAGGATGGATTTATTCTCTTTCCATTATTTTAAAAGTGTGACCCTATATGGAGTTTGCCAAAGAGATGGTAATTAGTGCCAAATATGTATGTTTGCAGCCTGATTGGATGTCTCAACTTATTATTATTTTAAATCGTCTGAAAAATTTACTGAAATAAAACAACTTTTATTCATTCATTGTGGTAAATAATCTTTCTAATTGACAAAGATGAAGAATGTTACATATAGTACTAATTTTTTGAGCAACACTTAAAATTTCTGGAAAGTAAGCATAAAAAGGATTTCTAAATATGTATATAAGATGGATTTAAATGATGATTTTTATAGTGCAATGCTTCTCAACCAGAGACAATGTGACCTGCCAGGAGACATTTCACAATGTCTGGGGAGAGTTTTATCAGGATTGTGGCATGGGGGAGGGGGAGGCTATTGGCTTTAGTGAAAGCAAGCTAGGGATGCTGCTACACATTCAACAAAGCACATTACAGTCCTCCCAACAAAGAATTATCTGGTCCAAAATGTTAATAGTGCAAGGTTGATAAATCCTGTTATAAAGCATTGCAATATAAGCCAGTGCTTTTGAGATATTGAAATACATAAGCCTCAGTGGATGGTATTTTTATGATGCTGGTGCATAAGCCATCTAATGAAGACAGTAGTCATATTTTTTAATACATTAACTTATATTCATTAAGTAGTGTTTCCGAAAATATTCTCTAGTTAAACTGTTTTTCTGAAATGTCATACATTTTTGTATTTCAAGTGCTTTAAGAACTAATTTCCAACAGCATGTAAAATATTTTAAAGCCAAGGTTTTTATATATTTACATATTTTTATAGTAATAAAATCTTGGAACATTGTATTTGTTTTCACCAAGATGATACTTGAAATTTCTCCTTAAATTTAAAAACTGACTGTGTTTTCTGAAATTGGAACACTATTTTTTTCAAACTCGTTTGCTGCATAGTGTTTGTGAAAAATAATTATAAAGCTCTAAATATTTATAAGTTATTAAAATACAAATTTAATTAACCTATATATATATATCCCTAATGAATCATATTTTCTCTTTTTCTTTTAATAGAATGTGAAACTAACTTAGGCTTCTGTTTATTCCTTTGAGAATCTTCTTTATAAATACACTAGCAAAGTGGAGGAAATACAGTTTCTTAGGATATGTATACAAGAAAAATTAGCATAGATTTTTTTAACCCATGTCTAACTCTAACTGAGATATCTGCCAAAACAATCAACTTGGCTGTCCCAGTCAAACATCCTGCACATTCAACAAAGCACATTACAGTCCTCCCAACAAAGAATTATCTGCTCCAAAATGTTAATAGTGCAAGGTTGATCAATCCTGTTATAAAGCATTGCAATATGAGCCAGTGCTTTTTAGATATTGAAATACCAAACTAACTAAGGTATTAGCAAGGAAGTATAAAGCAGCATCTTGAGGTGTTCCCCACCTGAATTTACAGCTGACTTCAAATTATATGCAAAGTGATGTAGGAACAGAACAATAAGATTTAGAGTCAGACAGACCCAGGCTAAATTCCAACCTTCCATCCTAATTAACATCTCTGTATCAATCTCTTTATTAACAGGTAATCTCCTTGTAACTGGACTTTCTTGTTCTGGTTCTGATCTAACCAAAAACCCTTCTAGAGTCAGTCTTTTGCTGACAATAATGCAGATTTTAGGGAAGGTTTGTGGTAAAATGTAGCAGCAGTAGCTGTCATACACATTTTCCAAAGCAAAACATCCCCTTTGTCAGTGTTCCCTTCTACAGCTGCACCCACACTCACCTCGCCCCTCTTCTCTAACGTGTCACAGTCACACATCCCAAGGTAACTCTGGCTCTGCTCCTCACCTCTGCCCCTCCTCCCTTTCTTCCCTTTCACTTTCCCCATCATTTTACCTTAATAAGAAATTTCTCTTCCCTTCAACCTCTCTACTTTTCTACTTTCCATTGTCCCTCTTTAGAAATGGAAGAGAGGGTGAATTTTCCCTCTTAAATATAATTTGGAAAAATGGTACCAACCTCAAGGGGCTGTGGTGAAATTAAAGACAAGAATCTAGCACAGTCCTTGTCGAACATTTGAGCACTAAATGGGTGTGAATAAATTGTTAGTTCCTTGCTTCCTTGCGTGGATGCAAATATCAAATTCCCCAAGGAAGATAAAGACATAAAACAGTTCCACAAAGACACTTGGAAAAAGAAATTCTCACCGTTGTTTGTCTTTGAAGTAAAGATAGAACATTTTTATCAAACTGTAAGGATAGTCTTTCCAGATGTTATAATCTAAACATTGTCAGAATTCTTCATAACTAAATGTTGCGAATTGTACCTTGGCATGGCAATCACTAAAAGAAGCCCAAAGAGATGAGGAATTGCATCTTGTCAAATGGAATATTCTATACAAAACAAAATCGTGTTCCTTATCAAAATAAGCAGTGAAAAACTAAAAATAAGCTTTGGTAGTTCTTGGAAAATGAAATTCAATTAAGAATTTAGCATTGTTTTTTGCTTCACATTGGGGTCCACCTTAGAGACTTTAAGGTCCTGTTATGTTTTGACAGGATTAAACATTTAAGGTTTAGCTGGGTCCATAATTTCTCCGGTATTTTAAAGCTTAAAAGTTTCTTTCTTTTTTTCTTACTATTTTATTATAATTTTATAATTAAATATGCATTCCTCCAAATCAGGAACATTCTTTCCATTTTTAGGAAAATGCTTATGCTGCCATGGTCTATCATGATATTGTTATTAATACTTATTCTTGAATAAGTTAAATCATATCAAACAATTATGTTCTTTACTCCTAAAAAGAAGTATGATCAATCTTACCTCAACAAAAGCTTTTCTGAAAGTTTATTTTTATTGAAGTATATAAAAATAAATCATTAAAAGGGGAGACTATTACACATATTTATTACCCATGAGTATTTATTTCCTATACCTAACTTACTAATTTTTTGAAACAATTATATACACAACATATGTTCATATTTGAAAATTCATTTTGCTTTGCATTTACATAAACATACACATATCTAGTTAGTATTGATGGGTTATAACAGTAATAAACAAATAAGAGATTACTCACTAACGTTCATGGTTGTTTTTGTTTTTTGTTTGTTTGCTTGAGACAGGGTATTACTCTGTTGCCTGTGCTAGAGTGCAGTGGCATCATCATAGCTCACTGCAACCTCAAACTTCTGTGCTCAAGTGATTCTCCTGCCTTGGCCTCCTGAGTAGCGGGGACTACAGGCACATGTCACCATGCCTGGCTAATTTTTTTTTAATTTTTTGTAGAGATGAGGACTTGCTATGTTGCCCAGGCTAATCTCGAACTCCTGGGCTGAAGTGATCCTCCTGCTTTTGTCTCCCAAAGTGCTAGGATTACAGGAGTGAGCCACCATGCACACCCACAAACGCTCATGTTAAAACAGAAAATCTACTTTAGGATTTGGGGGATTATTAAATAATGTTTTATCTTCCAAGCTTTTGTTTATTACACTCTCTCCTGACTCTTCTCCCATCTCTCTATTTTGTAATTTTCCTTTACCAAATTTTCTTCTTTTATCAATAGGTTGAATATTGAAGCCCAGAGTTATATCTTGGGTGTCTTTCTGCTCTACATGCTTTTCCCTGGGTGATCTCATTCCCATCTCTGGATTCCACTGCCAACTATATGAAAAAGCCTTTTAAACTTACCTGCCGCCCACAATTCTCACCTGACATCCAAACGCACAGAGTCATGTATTAACTGACTTCATCCAGGTATCATATGGATACATCAATTGAAGTACCTTCTCCACTCCCCTGTTTATCCTACCTCATAGCTTCCTGCATCTGCACTGTATGTGATCAAACAATAGATATTCAATAAATGAGTAAAATGAAATGATTAAATATGCGAATTAGTGAGTCAATTCTTTAGAAAATACCTTTGTCTTCTGCTCAGGATAATTTCCCCACCATCTCTGAAGAATTCTTTTCCCATTTTCTCTAATTATGGAAATTCTGACAAAGACTAACTTACATCTGACCTCTTTCGTAAAAATTTTATTTTACTTTTTTTTTTTTTATTTTACTTTTAATTGACGAATAATAACTGTATATGCTTATGGGGTACGATGTGATGATGTTTTGATATACATATATACATGTAATGTATGCATACATTATATATATAGATACATTGTGAAATGAAGAATTCAGGCTAATTAGCATCCATTACCTCACATACTTACCATTTCTTTTTGTTTAGAACATTTAAAATCCACTCTTGGCTGGGTGTGGTGGCTCAAGCTTATAATCCTAGCACTCTGGGTGACTGAGGTGGGAGGACCACTTGAGCTCAGGAGTTCGAGACCAGCCTGAGCAAGAGTGAGACCCCATCTCTACTAAAAATAGAAAAAATTAGCCAGGTGTGATGGTACACACCTGTAGTCTCAGCTACTCAGTAGGCTGAGGCAGGAGGATTGCTTGAGCCCAGGAGTTTGAGGTTGCTGTGAGCTAGGCTGACGCCATGGCATTCTAGCCTGGGTGACAGAGTGAGACTCTGTCTCAAAAAAATAAATAAAATAAAATAAAATCCACTCTTTTAGCAATTTTGAAATATACATTACTATTAACTATAGTTACCATGCTGTGCAATAGAGCACCAAACTTATTAATTTTATTACCAGAGGTTGGTGGGCAGTGAGGAAGTGTGGATGGGAAAAAGAGAGATGCTGGCCAAGGGGTAAAATGGCTGATCCTCCTGAAAAGATTTTTCTCTAGTTGTCATGGTCCACCCTACTCTAATTTACTATCCTCACAGTCTCTCCTATACAGTTTATCACTTATTTATGAACCTCTTGTTTTTCTCTGGTTTTGATATGTTAATATGCCTAGATGTTTGGTATGCTAACATTACCTAGATTAGAACAAGGAGGACTAGACCTCTTGGTTCCTATAAAACATGCTTAACACAATGCTGAGAAAATATTTTAATAATACATAGATCACTCATCTATCAAATCATTAACAAGCATTTAGTGAGCTTCTAATAAGTGCCCAGCACTGTTTAGAATTTATGAAAACATTAACATTTTTATTGTGTGGACTGGTATGTATGGGGAGGTATGAAGATGGATAGCATCGTGCAGACATTAGCTGATCATTATCAAAATGAAGTTTCATATTTACTCATTTAGTTTTCAGCTTTTATCTTAACCTTTCGAAGACTGAAACATAAGCATTCTCTGAAGCTTTTTGTTAAAACCGCTATGATTTATATGATCCTTTGACCAGAATAAAGTTATCATCGAGACAGGACTTGGATTCTCATGAACGTTAACCTCCCTACTTTCTTTGAGAAGCGAAGGGCAAAATGGTGATTTGCTGGATCTAAAAATAAATATGAGTTTGTGGAGGGTAGAGAACCAAGCATCGTAAGTCATCTCTAGGGCTTAATATAATGATAACCTGTCATATATTAATATTAATCTGCTCATATTGCTCATTGCATAAATATGCTACTTATAAACAATACCAATTTCTGCAATGAAATGCCGTATCTAAATAAGAAAGTGGATGAACAGGAATAACATATAGAATATGCCTGCTACCACTAGCCACAGTAATAAATAAATAATTAAAATATTTAGCTGCTGAGCTCAGAGGTAGCCTCAGAATCTCTCTCTACACAGCACCATAGGCGAACGCCACCATTTAGCTGATGTTGGTATATGTGATGAAAACTCTTTGTCAACACCTCCTCTAGAAGCATCGAATATACAGAAAGAAACTTCACTGCAAAGTTTCTGTTTTATGTTATACTGCACTCCCAATGCCTAGCACACGTCCTGATTTTAGGTAGATACTAGATAAATGTTGGTGAAATGAATAATGGAAATATTTTGGTGAATGTTTACATAGCACAGTGACATCATCATCACCGTCTAAAAAGCCCAAGTTGCTGCAAAGATTTTGAAATTGAACCTTAGTCATTTCACTGACATGAGATACTCTCAGAATTGTGGCCTCTTTAGGTTCCTTCTCTCTAAGACACTATTCTAATTTCACACCTGGCTCCCAGAAAAAGACTGACTTTCTAAAATATATTAATTGTTTATATGATACATATTTATCCAAGAAGCTTCTCCAACTTAGAATTGGGAGCCAATATGAAAGGATTTAAGAATTCAACATTTTATTTGATAATCAACAGAATAAGAATACAAATATGTAGTGATAATTACAACACAATGAAATGTGAGTCCTTACTTCTAATGCCAAAGTTTAAGTTCTAAAAAGTAATTAAAAAGTAGAATCATCTGCAAGAGTTGACCCAGGTAATGAGAAATTCAATGTACCCTAAAAGATTTAAAACAAGCAACCTGACTGAGCAATAGGATTTTCCAAACTGTCCATTAAACTTCTTAGGAATAATTTTTTTATCTTTATGAATTTCCTGTTTGGTAATAACTCTTTGGTACATAAGGTCGATGCAGCCGCACCTCTTTCTATTACACCTCTGCAATCTTCCATTTAAATACTCACTCAATTAGGCCCATCTTTGCTTGTTCAAGTGTAAGGTAGAAATAGGAATTATCATGATTAAGGACAAAATTTTCCTTTGTCCTTAATCATGATAATAGCCTGCTCATTAGTGGCATAACTAACAAGTTTTAAAATATGTAATGAATTAGTTTCTCTATACTCTGATCACAATGATAAGGTAAATAGACAAGGCAGGAAGAATAATTTTAGGGCTGCTATAAATTTAGGAGGCTACTCAAGTATAATAAACAATAGAAATTCAAGCATATTAGATTTTTTTTATTTTGAACAAGATACCTATGATTTTGGTGGGAAAAGATGTAAATGTAAAGAATAAATATCATCAACCTAATATGAATACCACAATTAACTTCTTATCATAGAAGTACGTACATTTTATGTATATATACATATGTATGCACGTTTTACAATGACATGCAAATTTAGTTACTTTTGAGTTTCACTGTTTCTAAGCAAAATTACTCTTACAATCCCAAATTATAGACTCATTATTACCAAATCTCTTTGAATTGAGTGAAAATTATTGAGAAATCATTCAACTTCTTTAAATTTATAGAAATATAATATTTAAAATTTAGTAATGGCTGTATTCATGTATTATGTTAGTAACTTCTTTATAAAATATTACATAGGTAGTTGGTACAGAAATATGGAATAATTATATTAATTGATCAAAATACGAAAAAATAGAATACTGCATTACTAAGAATGAAACAAATAATATACAGTAGTAATTTTAAAACATTTTTAGTAATAGCAATCTTTCTTTAAATAAATTCTACTAGTACACCTAAAATATCAAATTTCTCTAGTTGAAGATGAAGATATACTCAGTTATCCTGTAGTACCACTTCTACATACACAAGCACAAACTTAACTCAGAGAAATCTATTTTGAAAATGCACAGAAAATCAGAGCCTGATAGTCTCTACTGTGTCTCAGGCTCTCTGGCTGCCTCACTCATTTCTCTTTAATTAGGATTTATTAGACCACAATTGAACTCATTGATCATTGAAGTATTTACTATAATGCAATTTTGCAGAGACAAGTTAGTTGATAGCTTAGCATTGGAAACAGCATGCATTTTCCACATTTCAAAATAAATCTACTTAAACAAATAATATTAACATATTGTTTTCATTCATTTATATTATTAGTAGATGCATATAATCTATAAAAAATCCCAATTTTCATATCTACAAAATCTCTACCTAAAATTATAGTGAGTAAAAACTATTACAATATTTTATAGTATAACATATATTAATTCTCTCTATATATACACACAAATATATGTGTGTATATATATATATATATGGATAGTTAATATATTCTCTCTGTATGGAAAATCAATGATAAAAGACAAGGGGAATATTGCTATAAAATATTGAAGTGATCTTAAATATTGCTTTTGCAGTAACAACTGAAGGAAGTTACAACTGCAATAAAATTAATTGTATCCCAAGCTTATAGGCATTATTCAAAATCAATCTCCCCACAAAGATTTATTATTAGATGCAATATAAAATTTTAGATCATACATTCCCCTGCATGTAAATTTTCAAGTTTTCTCCAAAATAAGTAGGTGGAAAAAATAGCTGTGCTATATCTTCCCTTCCCAAACTCTCTTTGCATTTTGCTAGCTTAAGGGAAAAACAGAAAAAAAAAAAAATTCAACAACTAGATATTTTGCATAAATCCATAAGGATCTTTACATGGTAAGGAATTTTTCTTCTCCATTAAAAAATAATACTCATTTTTTAGAGAGAAGTTTCATGTATCATTAAATAGCTGTATTGGATTTAAGGTGAGTTTTCCTGAAAGTCATGGGTAGCATACCAAAAAAATAAGATAATGTAACAACAGTTTGACCAATATCATATTAAGGAAAGTGATTAAGAAGAATTAAAACTACCTCTATAAGCCACAGACTAAATAGGCTTCATTCGTCTACATCTGTTTGTCATATAAGACCTTCTATTCTTTTTCAACATCCTCAATAACTTTCAAATGCCATTTCCCTTATTTCAAAAGGGAAATTCTGCTTCATGTATCCGCTTATAACTAAAAATTTAGGAATAGGTTAACCATTCACTTTTAAAGAGCCATCATGCTTTTTTTTGTTAAGCCACATAGGTAATTGAACACTGTAATATGAAATATACCAATCTGCAACACTGTGAAATAAAAATGCTGTGTCAACAATAATTTAATATGTCTTGTGTTTTCACCTTTATTTATTCATTCATTTATTTATTTATTGGTAAAAATAAATAATGCAAAACTATTAAGATCATTGTTGATCTTGTTGCTAAATATTGTCAATGAAGGGCATTATGAAATTTATGTGAATTAATATGTGCACACATGCTGAATACGTTGAATGTGTGTGTATGTGAGACATCCTTATTGCAGTGATTAGATTAAACAGAAATTCTCTCTCTTCATACAATGTTAGCATCATTCAGGTAAATAATAAGAGCTTTATAACTCTCATGTCTACATTTTTGCCATGATTACTAAGAAGAGTCAAACTAGACCTCGATCAACTTTCCTACCCTGTGTTTCTTCTTATATTTCTTAGGTTTTGGTGCTTATTTAGTATTAGAGCTATTTTATCAGTTTTGTATTATTGTTGTTTATATAAGCTGCATCAAGTTCAACTCAGTACAACTTAGTTGCTTTTCTGGACTTATAATTGTCTGTACAACTGATGTTGAGACTGACTCATCTGATGCTCTATATTGTCATTCAGTGACAGAGTGTAAGTTCTAGTCTCCTCAACTAACAAGGTGATGTATTTTATACGTTTTAAAGTATATTGTGCCTAGCAAAATTATTCTACATTCAGTGTAAATATGTTCATTCATATGAATCAAATCATAAATACAAATTTAATCTATTTTTCAAATTACTTTTCTTATATATCATATGCTATTAACCAAGATTAGTAACATCGACTAAATTCTGTTTTCAGAATAGACAAATTAGTCAATGTCTGTGATTTCAATATCTTGCATGTTTTAGGCACAAAGAACTGTGCTTAGTGCTGGGAAGATAATTATGAAGACATCAGTATTATTAGATTTTATGTGAAAAAATTAAAAGGACTTATATGGCCAGAGTTAATCAAGAGCTTTTTTCTCACATAAGAATGCTGAGATGCTAGGGAAATTTCATAACTATATACCACATGTTGTCACTCTTTCCAATCTCTGAGAATCACACATGAGGAGTACCTCCTATAATACCATTGCCGAAATTTGGCCAAATTTTTGGCCTCATTCCTACTTAAATAAGCTTCTGAAAAATTCTATTTTGGGCAATCACTCTGGCATTGCATTTTCATCACCCCATGCTGTGTGAATGTCAGTGGTTTATAACTTATACCTTATTTTGTTTTGAAATATTCAGAAAACCAAGCTTGCAGTGGATACTTAATAAATGTTTGTTTACCAAGTTAACTTCAAAATTTAAACTTTTACCAGGAGATAATTAATTTTCTATAGTGCAAAGTTCTGCAAACAATAGACCCTTGAAGCTTTTGAAAATACACTGCTTTGCTATGAGGAAAAATCATGTATAAAACAATTAAATTAAAAATGTAGATTTTAGGGGCCAATTATTATTTTATAACTTTTTGTATCTCTAGTATATATTTTTGTATGGGTATTTGTTCAAAAAGAATTCATATTTGTGACAATAATTCTTATAGAAGGACAAATGTATACTTTTTTATTCCATCTAACTCATGGTGACTTTGGGATTGCCCTAAAACAGGAAAAAAAAAAAGCCAATCATATTTTAACAATGAAATATGTACACACAAAAATAGAGTCTGTCAACAAAAATTCTTTATGTGTTACCCTTGCACATATAAATCTGTAAACCAAATTCACCAGAGAAAATTTGTGGCAATAATAATCCACAAGTTAAAAATATTTTTCACATCCACCTTTTTATTTATTTTATCTGCATTCATAAATGGTAATGTAGAATAAAACTTTTATCAACAGCTTTATCTTTCTTATTGCAATTGCTCTAACATTTCTGAATTAAAACTTTAAAAGACTGTCAGCAATCAGAGTATTTATAAGAGCATACATTTTACTGCATAATTTCTACATTGGTGAAGAGTGCTTTTAAACCACAATTTTACTGAGTATAAAAAAATCAAAGAGTTAGATATTTATAACTTATATCATATGATCTATTAAAACACTGTACAAACTAATTTTGCTTTTCTCCTATTGAATTATGAGTCTTTCATACATTTTAGCTTATGGGCTATAGGTCATAAGATTCCCAGGCTATTCAAATTCATATAAAAGCCATCAACACTTTAAACACCACCACCAAAACAAATTCTACACCTCTATAAATTGTTGTATTTTAGTGCTCAAAATTGCTGCTTTTATTTGATAATAAATTAAATACTCCTGGGCTTATATTACCAGACAGTGCAAAATGTCACACAGATTCTGAAACATTTGTTTTAGTAAAGAAGTAATGTGTATCAAGACAGTGGTTCACAGTTCTTCTCAAATAATGACAGACAAAAACAATCTATGTTAATGTGTTTCAAAATATTCATAACCTGAGGTATAGAATATTCTGTTTAAATTCCTGATTTGCTATGTTAGGGAGCCCAGGCTATCTAATGAAATAATTTAATATGGTAAACTTTCATACTTTGTATTCAGTAAATGAATGTGGTCATTTATATCACTTGAAAGAGACTTTTTTCTATCACTTCAGATGCAAATTTGCTCCTTAAGCATAAAACACTTAGCTCTTCTTACAAGTTTTTTGTGTATTTCATACTTTATCTTATCAAAATACCTTAAATTAAAACTCTCTTTCTATGTAAATATTTATGTTTTGGAAGGTTCTAACCTAAATAGCCAAAACTTCAACAAAGAAAAAAAAAAAAAAAAAAAAAAAAAAAAAAAAAAAAAAACACTTCAAATGACCCAGGGCTATAAAGTCCAAAGAATTTTCCTATGATCCCAAATAGTTATATTAGCAAACAAACTTGTAAAACCCTTCCTTGATCCGATAAAAATGTCCATAGTAACAGTCCCTATAGCTGGGAAGAAAAATTAAACAAGTCATTCATTCTTCTCCATAGTAAATTAATTTTTTGCTGAAATAATCTTGCCACATAAAACTTTTGTATAACAAGTTGAAATTCTCTTTAAGTGAAATATTCCAGAAGCTCTTCAAAGTAACTAATACATAACAATTTTATGTCTGATTCTTGTTTTCTTTCATAATAGGACTTTAGTTTTAAGAAATTAGATTTAATTTCTATTTGATCATGCATAGCATACTCAAACTCTTCATATTACTTAGCAATTCTCAGCTTCCTAAGATGTCAATTTGGTTTCTATTTTAAAAGAACGACATTCCTCAGAATCCTTATAAGAATTCATAACTAGAGAAAATAATTTCTATTGCAGGATCAAAGCGATAATTTTAGGAAGTGACATTTAAATGGAAACAGCAGAGTCTGAAAAAGGTGGGTCTAACAAGAGGGAGTTAGTAGTGGGTGGGCAGGCTTTAAGGTAAGAAAGAGGTGCATTTTTTCAAAATAAATTAAAAGCTGGATATTGTTTCTAGGTGAAACTAGGGAGTGCTAGACCTACTCAAGTTCAAGTTAGAGCAGTAAGCATAGCTGAATCACAAGGGATTTACAGATGGCGGTAAGAGGTTTGGATTGCATCCTCATGCTGTAAGAAGCCCCTTGAAAGACCTTGATCATGGGAACAGAGATATAATATTGTATTGTAATAATTTAAAATCATATGTATAATTACAAAACCAATGCTTTTTATAACAAAATGCTTAAGTATCAAAACAATGTCTCTAAGAGCCTCAGTCCAAGCTGACAACTTTAATCACCATTAAAGCTTTGTGTATAAATTTATTTTTGCTTATACAAGGTACATCATTTATAGGGAATAATGCTTTGCTATTATTTCAGCCTTAACCCTATTGATTTTTATTTGCTATTGTTTCCAGTTTTATGCTATAAAAAACAATGCTGCAATAAAAATTCCTTGTTATATGTCTGTCTATTCTAGTATCTTTAGTTTATTGAATAGATAAATAACAATGAGGCTGTTAGGCCTAAAAATATAGGACATTTGAATTTTAAAAAATTATGATAAAATACTTTCCAACTATTTCACAATAATTTACAGAGTTGCTGGCAATTATAAGAGAGCTATTTTCTTACACCCTTGCCAATATTAGATGCTATCAAATGTTTTTAAATTTTGCCAGGCTGATGGGACACATTTGGTTTGTATTATTATTGTTGGTATTGCTGTTGTGATTATTATTTCATTTCTAGGATTATCATAGAGACTGAGCATCTTTTCACATGGTCAGCCATTAGAATCACTTCTATAAATTGACTATTGTTAACCTGTTGAATTATTTCTATACTTCTGTCATGTTTTTGAACTGTTTTTGTACATTCTTGAACACTAGAGAAATGAACCCTTTGCCTATTATAAACAAGTTTATTTTCTCTGAACAAGTCACTTGCTTTTTTGATTTTTACTAAGATAATTTTTCCAAGGTATTTTAAATTTCTACAATAAAATTGTCAAAAGAACATTCTTGCCATTTTCTAGAGAGTAAATTGGGAGTTAAGAGTGTATGCAGAATTATTAACTCATAAATATTTATCAGAATTTGTAAATGGGCAAAAAGATTACTAGGTATCATTTCAGTATAGTTGTTGCCGATTGTGTACCAGGCACACTCTGCCTGGAGATTATTGGATTTTCTAGGTTTGTGTACCTTTGTTCAACTTCATATTTACTATTGATTTGGATATGTTGCAACTCTCTAAGAGTAAAGGTTAACCTGTAGAAAACTGAATGACATGATTCTTCTCTGAGAAAATGTTAAATGATTTTTATTCAAAAGAAATCCAAATGACTTCTATACCATAATACATCAGTTAGTATTTATTGCCTCATATGACATTAAGCACTTTTTTGTCTTTTGCCAAATTCATTTCTGAATTCCTTTATCTGTCCAACTCTATAAATCTCACATCTCCTAATTCTTTTTTGAATCATTCCTGATATTTTACTAGTTCCATTAATAATTAATGAGTTGAATAAAATCTTTGAAATGAGTTCATTTTGTATTTCTATGTAAGTCATATTTTTAACTTAAAAAAAACCTACTTTAACAGATGTTTCCTAGGCAAGAGATTTTGGTGGTCTCAAAGAGAATGAGAGAAGTAAATTTTGGAGTTAAAAAGTCAGAAAGTAAATATGGATTATTAGAGAGTCTGAGAGGTAAGAGGAATCAAGGATGAGAGAGAAAGAGAGAGAAAATGAGAATGAATAACTGAGGAGGGTAGTGCACAAAAGGGCAGTGTTCGACAGTCAGAGAATATACTAAGTCTTACATTTCATAAGAGGACCAAATTTTCCTCTCTCACAATAGCAAAAAGAAGAAGGTAGGGCTGGGGTAGGTTTATAGATTACTGGGCAATGTTGAAATTCCTATTTGAATTCCTCTTTTATATTTCTATATATTTTATATTTCTATATGAAATGTGGATCATGGCTATTTGAGACTTGGGTGAAAGGTAATGGCAGAAGTTTTAAGAAGGGAATGGAAAAGCTGTGTCATTTTTGAGAATATAAAAACATGCTTTCCAGAAAAAGTATAATAAGATTGTTACAGTGTAGTACTTCGTTGGTTGTAATCATGAATGTATAAAGATCCTTTTCTGGGATATATTTTTTCCTTCTTTCTTTTTGTTTTTGCCTAACTTCTCCCTTTTTATATACATAGTTACTTTATTTGGAAAAGATTATGTGACTCTTCTATCTAAATCAGGACCCCTGTAATATAATAAACTGTTTTTAGTTTTAGCATATGATACATGTAAAATTTGTAAAATTTGTAAAATTACAAATTTTACATGCATCTACATTTATGTGTATGTGTGTGTCTATCTTTTCCAAAGTATGAATGTTAAGTAGATAGTGAGGGATTCTGGGTCTCCTAGGGATGAAACTGGGTTCTGTTGCCCTTATCTTGGTCCTGCCCAACCCTGATTCACCATACCTGAGGGGAGGAGGGAATACTCTATGAATCTGCCAATCAGAACTTGGCATGCCAGCTGCAAAAGAATGCAGAGGACTCTCTAGCCCACGGGCCAACCCACATGGTTACCATAAAGTCTGGAAAGTGACCTAGAACCCACATGCCTATTAAGGCTCAGGTCATGTGACTCCCAACTGTCTAATCAAAGTGGTTCCAGGGTGAGCTCTGAACCACAAGGGAGGCCCCTATCCGGGCACTATAAAATAGGATGCAGACCCCAGCCAAGCTCTCTCTCTTTGCCCTCCCTTTTGCCTGCCCTGTTGCGACAATGTCTCTGTCGTCATCCATGACATATGTACCATGCTCTGTAAACCTATATCTTGTTCTTTCCCTATAATCCTATCTTTCTCTCCTCAATAAACCTCATTTCTGTTTGGCTAACTTTGGCATGTCTAGTCATTTTTCAGCCATGAGTGCGCCAAGAACCCCTGGTTTCAGACTGAAAGCTAACATGAAGGCTTGATGAAGTTAGGAACCATGCTTTTCTGCTCTCCCTTGGCACCTAGCATAGTGCTAATGTTTGATTAAACTAATATTGATGCGTGCTGGTGAATCACAAAGAAATGCATGTAGATACATAATATATTTAATGAATTCAGATTTTCTAGTTTGTTTAAATAAATATTAAAATGGGAAAATACACACATAGATATAGAGATAGAGATGATAGAATACTAGAGATGGAGAATAAGATAAAGACAGATATGATAAGAGACAGAGATGCTAGGAGTTAGATATATAGAGATTGAGATACCAGCAAAGTTTTTTCTAGGCGTCTACATTCAAAGTCATGTGGCTTTGTATTAACCACTATGACTATTCATACTTTTTAACAAATTTGAAATCTCATTTTGGGAATCTCTTATAAGAAGATGGAACCTGAACCTTATGTTTAATTGGCATTTTTCATACAAAAGAGGATTCAGTAGCTCTGCAAATAATACCTAACTTGTGTCGCATCTAATTAAGGCTCTAATAAATACTGTGGTTGGATGAAGCAGATACACACTTATTTTCTTTTTACTTTTAGCCCTGTTCTAACCCTAACTACACCCAACAAACAATTGAATCGGTAGAATAAGACTATCAATTAATAAATAGGTGTTCCCATCACAATTCTGTCATTTATCACAATTAGAGCAAATTACTTATTAATGCAATTATAGAAAACAGAGTGGATGAAAAGGAACAAACTTCTTTTAATCCAAAAGTTTCCTTCTAGGCCAGGGGTCAATTAACTTTTTATTAAAGAACCAGATAGAAAATATTTTAGGCTTTCTTGGCCAAATTGGTCTTTGCCTCAACTACTCAACTCTGCTGTTGTAATACAAAAGTAGCCATAAGGAATATGTAAACAAATGAATTCAGCCATTTTCCAATAAAACTTTACAAATACAGACAGACCCTTGCTCTAGGCAAACCTGGGATAATTTTTTATATAATTATTTATTTCTCTTATATTATGATATTTGTTCTTGAAACAGAACCATTTAACTATCAACTTTTCCTTAGTACTACACTACTACAAAAAAATTGTTCACCATCTTTGAGGGATCCTGGATTTCTATTTATTCTTTATGTCTAGGAAATCCATAGTTATAAATAAAATGGATAGAAAGTCATGTCAGATTGACCTTCTCCCTTACCTAAGAAAGTTTTCACACAGCTTTTTAAAAGATCTGTACTTCTCCTGCTCTTCTTCCCAAACGTGGAGATAAATATGTTCCCTGACAGCTTGACTTTTTCTGAGGCAGCACTCAATTTATCACTCTGCTCCTTGAGCACATTTTCCAAATCCTGACAAAAACATCCCCGAAACCTTCAGAGGGGAAAAATAAACCCTCGTCTCAGGCTCTGTAAATTACCACCAAGTATAGCCATGAATAAAATAAGAATCAATCCTGATTCATGCTTTTGGAACATCCTAAAACACAGCAGCTTGGGCTCCAAAGACCATTGCTTGGCAGGCAGAACTTAGACCAGAGGAAATTAGGCAGGAAACAGAAAAGATACTAAATATTCTCTTTCATGCCACTTTTTGTTAAGAAGCCAATTATTGATGATCCTAGAATGGAGAAGTATTAAGCTACTCCTCCATCACTTCTCCTAAAACTGCTTTCTTCAAATGTATAACTGCGGGAGTGGGGCTCACTAAAAAGTCAGGACTTGGAACACAAAAGCAGGGCTATTGTTGCCAGAAGTGCTTAGTTAAAATTCACTTAAGAGTTCCGGGAGCTCAGGAAAATGCATTGGCTCTGATTGGTTTAGAAGATTGCTGACTTGAAAGCTTCTGTCCCTAAGAAAGAAGATGTGAGCCAGGTAACTTGATGTTCCTTGGTCGGGGGGTAGAGCCAAAACCAGTCTGTGTTGGAAGGAGAAGAGGCAATATCTATAGGTGATTGACAGAATTGCCCACTGACATTGCAATCATTTATTCACAAATATTGGAATAAATACTACACAAATAAAGTCTCTATACTCAAGTACCACCATGCGCTAAAAGATAAAAGAAAGGTATGGACATACATGTGGGAAATGAGACATATGTCAAAGTACATTAAAA
The DNA here is from genome assembly GCA_028533085.1 of Varecia variegata. Taxonomy (NCBI): domain Eukaryota; kingdom Metazoa; phylum Chordata; class Mammalia; order Primates; family Lemuridae; genus Varecia; species Varecia variegata. Next base: position 126,610,622 of record CM052437.1, on the reverse strand, counting down.
TGTGTAGTAGCAGAACCTGGGTTTAGGGATGAAGGAAGAGTTGGGAGTGAAAGGAATGTTTCCTGGATAGAGCTGTTACTGGAAAGAGGGAAGAAAAATGTAAACAGAAAGAAGTTGTGTTGTGAGGAAAATCTACCAAGAGAAGGAGGAGAAAACATTCTAGGCAAAAGAATGCTAGGAGTATAAAATGGCACATAGAGAGAAAATAAAAGGTATGCCCACTAGGTGGTTAAATGCACCTACATCCATGCATGTGGATGGGGCATAGTGGGAGTCAATAATAATAGAAGCTGCATTAGTTGATGCTAACTTTGTGCCATGGACTGTGCTAAGAGAATCCCATGGATTTAGACCTTAAAACAACAATGTAAATGAGTTGCTATTATTAGTCCCATTTGAAAAACCAAACATTGTGATTAAATAACTCAACCCAAATCACACAACTAGCGTTCTGTGAACACTAATGTCAGGATTTAAAACAGGTAGTTCTTAATCACTGCACTAACAATTGTGGAAAGCTAAGGGGAATTTACAGATTTTTTTTTAGCCTGAATGCCAGGTCAAAGTGAATCTACATCTGATTTAAAAGGAAAAGGGGAACTATGGAATTATTTTGAGCAAGGATATGCGAAAATTAGAACCTTATATGGGAAAATAGATCGTGAGGATAGGGAAAAAACATATCAAATAAGGAATGGATTAAAAATAAAGAGACCACATAGCAGATTAAGGATACAGTCAAATGAAATTTAAGAGTTTGAAATTGCCTAGCTGTGGCAGAAATGGAAAGAAAGGAACACATGTGAGAGAGAACAAAGACAGGAAAGATCACGAGATGGAATTTGAATCAGCCAACATGAAAGCTAGGAAGATACTAGCAAGAAGGAACATTTCAAGCTGACTAAGATTTGAACATGGGAAGAAGGGTTTGGAGGTATACAAATAAACTCAGTTTTGATAATATCCTTGAGTAGGATATATAGACAGAAAGGCCTACTAGACGAATGAGAAGGGCTTAAAAGATCCTCAAATTCAACATGTTTAAACTGAATTCATTAGGTGCACCAAAGTAACAGCAAACCGAAGGAGTCCTGCTCTAATTCTCTCTCAATTGGTGCAGGGCACTGGCTCCCTGCTGCTAATGCCAGAAGCCTAAAACTCCTTCTTGACTTCTGTACCTCATTCCCTCATACACTCATATTCAGACTGTCACAAGTCCTGTCAATTTCACTTCATACCTATCACTAAAATTTATCTTCCTCACCAATTCCATCATCATTGCTATAATCTAGGCTAAAATAATCACTCACCTCTATTACTACAATGGCTTGCTGACTGGCTATCAACTTCCATCTGGCTGACCTGCAGTTTAGCCTACACATTAAAGCTAGAGTAATCTCCTCAAAACATAGATTATGCTGTCCACATGTCCCCACCTTCCTTAAGCCCTCAATTATTTCCAGTGCCCTGAGATTAAAGATAAAGCAGCCTTGCACCATGTGACTCCTGTTTAATCTCGTATCATACCCACTCCAGCCAAAATGGACTTCTATTTCTCAAGTTTGCCTAGCAATAATGTCTTTTTATGTGCTTTTCTGCCTTCTCTTCATTATCTAGTTGCTACTGCCTCATTCTTCAGATCTCAATTTATAATCATTTCTTCAAAAAGCCTTTCAAACCCGCTACACTAGGTCAAACAATACTGTTCTATATAGAATATTTCCAGTGTGCTTTCCAATTTATTTGTGTGGTTATTAGATTTGTTTTCTCTCCACTTCAACACTAACAATTCACACTTTAATCTGCTTCCATCAGGCTTTTACTCTGCCACTCCACTGAAACTGACCTTTTTAAGATCAGCAAAGACCTACCTTTCCCAATCTTGTGGTCAACCCACAGTCCTCTTGCTGGTCCTCTCAGTAACAATTGACATGACCCATTCTTCTTGCAACACTTCTGTAACTTGGCATCCAAGACAGTGCACTTTCCTCGCTTTCTCTTGCTGTTTTTTCTCAGTTACCTTTGCAGATTGCTCCACCACTTATCTTTTGCAAAACGTTGGTTTACCCCAAGGCTCAGCATTGAGCCTTCTTCTCTATGTACATTCAGTTCTCAAGTGATCTCTCCTGCTTCCAGGTCTACACTCAACTCCCACAATTTTGTCTCCAACAACTCTCCTTAATTTCAGCCCCATATATCCAACATCATCACTTGAATTCGCAGAGGTATTTCAAATACAGTGTGTCCATAGGAGAATGGGACATATTTAAAAAATAAATCTAAAATAGCACATTATTTAAAATAACACCCATTCTCCATCATTCTTGTTTCTCTTGCCCTGACTTCCTCTCCTCATAGCTTATATATAAAATTGTATTACATATTTAAATTTTACTTTCTATACCCTCCAAGAAAATGTAAGTTCTTGAATATACTACTTTTAAACTGCACTTCCAATGTCCAGAACAGAACCTGGCATTGAGCAGGGTACTCAAAATACATTTGTTAAATTTCATAATACATAGTAATCAATCGCTCTCACTACATTGAAAACTCACCTGAGACAGAAAGTCTTTATATGTTTGATTAGCATTCTTTTTCCAATGCCTGACAAATAGCAGTTATTAAATGCTTTTTGGCTTCTTGAATAAATAGAAATAATACTAGGGTAGTGCCGGCTTACCAATGACAAAAAAGGACAGAGTTGCAACAAGGAGTAAAGCTGTCAAACATGGCAAATTTGTGGATGAAAAAAAATTGATAAAAGTCATGTGTATTTGATAATCAGAAAATCATTAATATATTTTAAGGCCAATTTAAATGTGGCACCTATTGATAGCAGGTTATAATTGGCTAAGGAACTAGTGCAAGGCCCAGAGACAGAAGCACCAAAGGTAGACATGATAGAGTAGATATTATTCCAAATATGTGAGTTCCTTTCATTCCATTTGCCAGTACTGAAATTTCTTGCATCATTATAGCAATAACCTTTTGTCTTGCACTTAAAGAATCTCCTTCCCTGTTGGGTATCTTAAATACTAAATGACTGACTCTCTTCATTTTCATCTCTGTGTAAAGAGCCATATATCTGAAAGTTGTGAGGATCAATCATTGCTTAGAATACATTACATTTAGCTTTTCAAGAGTTACAGTCAAAAATATAAATGATGCCCTTTATTATTTGTTAGTGTAAGGAAAATAAAAACTCATTAGTAGACCTAAAGGTGAGGTGCAATTAAAATACACATAAAAGACTGAGCAATCTAAAAGAGAATGTCTGTGAATTCTTCAAAATTTCCATTGCTTGAGCTCCTTCATTTTCATCTTTGTGTAAAGAAGGACTCATATATTGGAAAACTGTGAGGGGCAAAACAGTTAAGTTTCGAAGTTGTCTACATGTAGGCAGTGTCTAAGGCGTCTTATTTAAAAATTGAAATTAGGAAGTATAAGTAAATAAAGACTGGCTAAGCATAATGTTTCCTGGCCTGTCATAATTTTCTAAGCTTAATGAGTTTGAAAACACTTAACAAGATTATGTTCCTTGAATCTTGGTGGATAAAACATGGATAAAGCGGAACATCATGGAATTGCAGTAGCCAGGAAGTGTCAATTGTCTTATGTAAAAAGCAGCAATGAATCTTATGAGGTAGATCAGTAAAGATCTTTTTATCATAGACTCTAAACTGGTCAGAAAAAAAGCTGGTTCAGGTTCTGGCATTGGCAAGAATTAGGACCATGACTCATCTATGCTGGGCATTCACTTTGATTTACTATGAATATTATGCTAGCAAATAATCCTTGCAAAGGATATGCACAAGATTAAACATGCAAGTGAACAGATGCTCCCTGAGGCTTTGTTTTCTTCCACATAAGGGCATATCCAAAATTTTGTACTACCGGCATCCCATGCAGAGCAAGGAATCCTCCCAGTCAGCAAAGTGCAGAACATGGAAATTCGATCTTTTATAACCATATGTATGGGAGACCCTGTCAGCACTAAGGGGCCAGCCCCGCCCATTTCAGAGAGCTTCTTGCTGCATTACAGATAAACTCTTCTATATTTCAGTGTGCTTTATCAGACCATCCAAACTTCCAGTAGAGTAGGCCTGGCTATCACAAAACTCATTTGGAAAACAGATAGGAGATGGGAGAGGAAGCTCAACTCACAGACTAGTGCTCAGTTTGGGAAACTGGAGTTCCATGTCCAGCTAGCAGAGAATAAATAATCCTTGGGTAGTAGGCCATTAATATTTTGTTCATTGTATAAAGAAAAAACAGGTCTTCATAGGGATTAATTAATGGTTTATACTCAATATATTGGCAATCTCAAGTAGAAACTAAAAGGAAAAGAGTTTTTAAAATAACGACATAAAATCCCACTCCAAACTGACAAAAACAAAAACTGTAGAATGGTGGAATCTGTACAACATAAGACAGAGGGAATTTGACTTGATAGAGGTAGACAGAATCTTTACCTCAAATTTATCAAGGAAGTCATTTCTTCAGACTTAAAATTAGTTTTCCAATTTTTTTCCTGTGTAGACTGAGATAAATATCATACAAAACTACATTAACCTCTTTCAGTAATGTCTAAAACCAATAAAAAGAGGAAAAGTTATACATACATGCATTAAAAATACATCAGCCTATGAGAATTAAGCTAATCATAAAATCTAATGAAATTCCCCAGTCTGAGAGTCTTCTCATTCCACCCAATTTTCATTTTCTTATGAAGTTATACTTTTAAAAATCCCACAGATAAAATTAATGAGGACACATACTATATTGTGTTCCGGGCAAAATGACTGAGTATACTTTTTTTTAGGTCACAGCTAACCTTATTTATATTGCTTAGGTAAAATTACATAGACAAGAAATATTAGAAATTTAAAGGCTGTTCCAAGGGCAGCCTCATTCTATGATTTTTGAAGCTAAAGATAAATGGAAAATGCACACTTGCAAAATAGACTAGTATACTGCTATAGATAAATCCACTTGAAGCCCAAGTTTGATATAAATCATTCTTTTCCTTTAAAAATGCCTTCATTTATCTCACTAAGTAATATTTGCTTCCATGGGAAGAATGGAGGGAGGATAGGGTTATAGGAAATCAAAAATTTGATCAAGCGACCACCTACTTCTGAATCAAACCTGGAAATCATGAAAAAAAAAACCCTTTTATAAGCATTTTTCAAACTTACAGTATTATATTTGATGTAGATGAGAAAAATACTTTCTGTTAGTATAAGCATATCACCATTTCAATGAGTATCTGAAAAAGTGACAGCTCTGGTGAAAGTAGCCTAGGTTATCTTCTATTCTCTTCACATGGGTGACCTCTTAGCCTTCTGTTTACTTCCCATGAGCTCTCACAGTCCCCATGCTTGTTCTTGTCAAATACTAAAAATAACCTTCATCCCTCCTCTTTTTTACATCCAGGTTCACAATCTGAATGCCAATAATCAATTCACAGAATGTCACAAATAAAATAAATGCCTAAATCTAACTTAACCTGCTAAAGTTCTCAGAGAAGAAAGCTCCAATTGCTACACTTAGTCAAATTAAAAATAATCTCATTCTCACAAAAGAATACCAGATTGAATATTATCTCCAAAATGAGACAAGTATCTATTACTGTTAAGTACCAAAGGGGGAAACTATGCTAAAGGTCAGGCACTTCTTGTTCAGAATCAATACAAACCATACTGATAAATGGACAAAGAGCAGGGACAGTAGCCCCGCCTTATCCTTGAGGAATATGTGCCAAAGCCTCCAGTGGATGCCTGAAATCGCTGATAGTACCAAACCCTATGAATACTACAATATAGTGTATTTCAGAGGATGAAGGAGATGGTCACGTATCTCTTTAACATAGACTAAAAGATAAAAACACTGCTGACCTGGAGAGATGATTTATGAAACAACTCATCATCACCAATCAAGAAGGGATGTGATCGGAGTCCATCTAATTATTCAGTACTTTTTAGGTATCTGTTTTGTGCCAAACACTGTTCTAAACACTGAAAAAAATAAAGAATCAGAGACACAATGGGAGTGCAAGTAATGTGGAAAAGTAGTGCTGACAGAATGAATATTTTAAGCAGCTTAATGTCAAAGGAACATTAGACTGGAAGAGAATAGACATTCTTGAAGAGATAAAGAAGGGCCATGTTATGCAGCTTTATCTAAAAGCAAGGCATAGACAGAAGGTGGGCACTCGGAAGTAGAGTTGAAGTAGTTGAGGATATTAATAAATTTTAAATTAAAATTCAAATTTAATTCAAGCATTTAAATGTCAGTGCCAAAAATAAAAATAAATGACATGAAGAAGAGGGTAAAATATTCATCTCTTTTTTTCTTAAAAAAATATTAATATGAAGTGCATGTGTGGCAGGGCTTTATGAGAAGGCTGCTACGGAGAATGGAAAAGAAAATAAAACATAGGCACTTAGAAGAATTACCAGGGTCAAACTGAGATGAGAGATCACAAATTTACTATGAGACCAGTTTTCACAGTTTTGTGATTTTCAATAGCATTCAATACCCCAAAGTGAAAAAGCAATGCCAGATTGCTCAATTGAGAAAGAGTAAGGATTTTGCCAGATGGAAAATGGAAGGAAAAGAGTACTACAAGGAAATGAAAATTTGTGCATGAGAGTTATTTATGTTGTATACTAGGTCTTTTCTGTATAGTAAGGAAAGGGAAAATGAGAAAAGTATAATTGGAAGAAAATGAGGTGGGTCAAGGTACTGGAGATTGATGGGAGGTGGAAAGAGCAATGTTATTACTGTATTTGACTCCAAAGATGAGAAATTCTGGGTAAATAGCAACATCTAGACTGGAGCTGTTGCTTAATGGTTAACATGGAATGGAGTGGAATGTCAAGGAAAGTAAGGTGATTAAGGGATTTCTGCCAAGGGCAGTTGATTTGCCAACCTAAATACTTTAACCAATCCTAATGATGACAGGAGATACAGGTAAAGGAACATTGCCATCCAGATTTCTAAATCTGAAGGAGTAATAAGGAAGATGACAGATGACACTGAGGGGTAAGTAATAGCATTATAAAAATCAAGGCAAAATAAAACATCACATCTCAGAAAAGTAAAAGCTCCTTAAAACTTCTCTTATTCTCCTGCAACAGCTTTTTCTTTAAACCTTCATAGACGAACTCTGAATGAGTCACTCTGTCTCCATTTCCTGAACTCCTACCCGCTCAACACATTTTCATGTGGGTTTCACCCCTCATCGCTCCAGCAATACATCTTTAGCTCAAATCACCAATGATCTCCCGGTGTTCAAATCCATCAGATATTTTTAGTCCTCATCTCAATTAACCTCTCAGCAACATTCAACAGTAATGATTACTTTGTCATTTTTATAGGATGTTTTTCCATGGCCTTTAGAATATGATAGATTTCTGTTGTTGTTTTCCTCCTCTATAACATTTTATTTTCATTCTTTGCAAACAAGTACACTCTAATATAGTCTAAAAGTATTAGGATATGTCAAGAGTTATTCCTAAAATTATCTTCTTTTTCGCTAGACGTTCTTTTCCCAGGGATTCTTCTCTATGCCAAAGGCTTCCATTATCATCTATATCACCAAATTTATATATCTCTTTCCCAGTTTGTTGCTCTCATCTCTTTATTCATATAGCCAACTGTTCACTCAAGAGTTATGTTTGGATAAATGAAAGGAATACTAGTTTTCACAGGAGGGTAAAAGAATTATGATTTCTAAATATATCTTTGAAAGTGTTTTAATGTCCTATTTTGAGTAATTTCCTACTCTTCCCTCAAGACTCAACTCAATTCTAAATTATCTGTGATTAATTCCTTAGTCTCTTGTTCTCTTCATCTCTTCTAGTGACATGTGCCTACTTCTATAGCCCATGTTTTTATAATTTCTACACCTTTGTGTCTTCTTCCAACCCTAATTTAAGAGTTCCTTAATGTCAAGGTCAGATTCTATTCATAATATTTTTTTCAGAACTTACTACTTTGAGGTATGGTAGGTACTCAGAATTTTTAAATGAATAATTGAATGCCAATAGACCAGTACCTCCTAAAGTGTGCTCTGGGGTTTTCAGAGATATATTATAATAATAGATGCTCCCAGAGGAGGAATTCTGTGATTAAATAAGGTCATGGAAGTTTGTACTAAATCCCACTCTCAGAGATTCTGACACACACTTGCATCTAAAGTACTATAAATCCTTAAAATAGAAAACTGCCCAACTTTATTTAATGTTTAAATCAGGAAGATATCTTTTTCTTTTTGTTCTCTTTTAACACACATATTAGCATTCCTCAAACAGGTTTTCCCTATTACCATAGTTTGAGATTTACCAGTGAGGATCAGCAAAACAGGTGTTAAAGAAGCAGAGGGTATGGTGTATTCTCTTTGTCCAAGATGCTCCCTGATGCTAAAATACAGGTGCTATGATGCTTCTTAGTGAAGAAAAACTTTTGATCAATATAGCACTGCTATGCTCCTGACAAATACATCAATCTAACAAATTCTTTTTGTTTTTTTTCCAAGTGACTAATTTCAAGAATTAAAGACATTTCCATCCCATAAAAAATAGCAATATAAGTACAGCCACTTACTTACAAGTCATTGTTTTTTTTTTTGAAAGTGCTCCAATAAAGATAATATAGTTACCTAAGCACTAAATATACCACCGTGCAATTATGCAGGTAGCTTGGATGATAGAAGCGTTAATAGATCCAAAACAAAATTTCCACTTGAAGCTCAAAAATCTTACCACTTCACTTTCAGAATATGATGTCTAATAGAATTTAGATAGAGTACATTCAAAACCAGACACCAAAAAAAAAAAACAATGGTCCTCCCCTGAGTAGCTTTTATGCTATGCTTTCTTTAATGTGTGACAGGAAAGAAACTATTTGCCAAATAGAAAGTCCCAATATATGCCATGGCAAACATCATTATGTAACAATAGAGCACCCATCCTGGTAATCAGAACTCTTATTAAGAGCAACACGACAGCAAAGTGACTCATCAGCGTGTGTGCTCTGTCTCGATTCTAGTAATTTGGGACAAGTGTGGGAAAGTTACAAGTTGTTTATGTGCAGCCCAAAATGACAGGCATAAGAAGTTACTAAGCAACATCAAGTACTTGCATTTTTCTAATCTGTAAAAGCTGTCCAAAGCTGAATAATCCTGTAATATAAAGGTAAAGAGAAAATCATAGTGGGAGTTCTGTTTTTGACTGAATGAAAATGTTTTGCTCAATAATTCTAAAATTCGGATTCACCATGAGTTTATCTGTCTTGGTCTTAAGGATTACTTCAGGTGTATAATCCTCTTGCACTCACTGTCACTTCTTGTACTAGCTGTCAACAAGACAGAGGAGTTCTATAATGCAAAAAAGCACAGTGGGGTGGGGGGAGTGGTCCTCATGAGGCTTGAAAACAGCTTGTTCCCTGTCTAAATGGGGTCTTCTATTCTTCTGTACATCAGCTCTTTGTTTCTTTCATAGCACTATTACAACAACAACAACGACGACAATCTTGTTTAGTTGTGTTTCCTTCTATCTTTCCCTTTCACTGAAGTGTAACCTTTGGTACTGCAGGAACTTGTCTGTGATTATTATACTTTCTCCCTTGATCCTGGCAGAGTGGCTGACACAGAGTAGCCCATCGATGACTGAAGGATGAAACAGGATACAGGGTCAACGTGTGAGTAATTGTCTCTTAAGGTGATAGTTTTCATATCTCTATTTATATAAACCTTAAACTTCCCAGAAATAGCTGAGTATTACTTACAATCTCCAAATTACGTAGAGGAAAGACATGACAAGTGAGAATTCCCCAGCCCTGTTTCTTTTCATTAAGAAGCCAGCAGAAAGATTCGTTGCTTAAAAGCCAAGGAAGAAACACTTATATTCTCCGTCTCAGCAAAATAAGTTACTGAATAAACTACAAACTCATCTTTTCTGCCTGAAGTTCTGATTTCAGGTCAAGGATCCTGTGATGCTTTTCCATGGCACCTCTAGTTCTGTCTCCTTTCTAGTTCATAGAATTCCAAGGGATCTGATCCAGGCAGTATAGATTTTCTCATATAAGAGGTCACAGTATGCTTAGGTACAGATAGCAGAGTAGTCAATATAGAGCAAAACAGAATATTATTTTGTATACTAAATGGATGATAGCTATGACTATGTTTTAAGAATGTCAGAGGAGGAAAAATGAAAGACCTTTCATCATGGTTTTAGATAAGGAGAAGGGAATTAAAATTTCTGAGGGTTCATTGTACACTAGCCACTCTAGTTGAATAGTTTACATGTGTTATCTAATTTATCTATGTTAACAGTTATCTTTTTAAAAATTATTTATTTATTCATTCATTTATTATTATGTATTTTTAGAGACAGAGTCTTGCTCTGTCACCCAAGTTGGAGTGAAGTGGCAAGATGATATTTCACTGTAACTTCAAATTCCTGGGCTCAAGTGATCCTCCTGCCTCAGCCTCCCACGTAGCTTAGGACTACAGGTGCATGTCAACACACCCAGCTAATTTTTAATTTTTTTTTTTGTAGAGACAGAATATCGATATGTCACCCATGGTGGTCTCAAACTCCTGGCCTCAAATGATCCTCCCACTTTGGCCTCTCAAAGTGCTGGGATTACAGGCGTGAGCTACCATGCCTGGTCTCCTTTTTGTAATTTAATAAAAACCTTTTGGGCACAATAGTAGGTAATGGAGACCCTGTCAAGAGAGTATTTATAATAACATTTAATATATATTATGACTCTAAATATTTTATTAATATAAAAATAGACTAAGAATTATTTTAGATTTAAATTTTATTTAGAACATTTTCTTTACTACTGATATTTTATTCTTTCTCTAACACAACATTCCAATTAAATCAGAAATGATAAATAGCTAATATTTTTGAGTGTTTATTATGTGCATTCTGTTCTAAACCTTTTACATCCATGATTAAATCATGTAATTCTATGAAGTGGATTCTATTTTCATTATCCCTGCTTTATAAGAAAAAATCTAAAGCATAGAGTTTAAATTACTTGCTCAAGGTCATTCAAGTACTGAGGGTTTAAGTCCAGACAGTTTGAATGCAAAGACTAAGTTTTAGCCCCTATTATCATTGTACTTAAGAAGGAAATGATGAAACTCAAAAAGGCTTCTTTGTATATTGAGAAATTAAATGTGGAGTTGATTTCTCCACACCTTGATCCACAATTCCGTCTCATCATGAACAATCAAAACACAATATATAACCCAGGATTCTTTAAAGGAAAAAAATACATATTATAAAGCAAGTCCCAGCTGCCTCACTGGGGGAAACCTCATCCTGAGATTGTTGTGTTGATGGAACTCTAAAGACATTTTAAATAACGACTATACTTCTCATCCCATCTTTCTTTCCACTGATTATAATTCTTATTTGATAACTGATCCATGTGGATTAGAAGGAAGACTAAAACAGAATGATTTGACCCAAGATAACACTTTCTGACAAAGTATTGTATTTGGAAAGTCATATGTGTTGCCTAGTTCACATAGTTATAATGCTTTAAAACTTACTGAAAGAAATTTATAAAGTCATAAAAATAGAATTCAAATTATCACACAAACGGAAATGCTTCTTTGGGGGAGGGACGTTGGCGATTGATTTTCCCACCATCTACAATCACTCTATTCCTGTCTAGTAGCAGTGAAGTCTTGAATGTCTGCTTGCAGGTATGATTCACTGTTTGTGAGGTCTTACCGAATTTAAATCATCTAAGGCGTTTTTCCTCAAAGGAAATAAGAGTTTAAGAAAAAATTAAAAAGCAGTGTTTCACAACTTCACACTATAGTCCCACAAGAGCAAAACATCTTTGATAAATCACTTATTCTATTTGTTTTTTCCCCCTAAAGAAAAATGAATAACCTGAAGCCAGAAAAAAAGGTATCAGTAAATATTTCAATTTTGTGATCTGGAAATAAATATATCATCTGTCTGTTCCAAAATATTGTACCCTATATTCTAAATATATAATACCACAGAAGGTAATAAATATGTTCTGAGTAATTTTATACTAATGGTGACTTCTATTTATTAAATACACTCTTTGGATCAGATCTTATAACTTGAATTTGAAAGATAATTCTCTAGTCTTTTTGGGGGGTAAAGACTAAATATTGTGTAAGCAGGGCTACCTATCTATCCCTTCAGAGGATAGAATTAGAGACTTGAATTCCGTTTATTAAAAGAAGTGTTTATTGAGCTTTAATATTGTATCAGACACTACGGTAATTCCAAAGATAAATAAGGCTTGGTTCTCTTCCTAAATGTAGAAAACAGATGATTTTATTTCTCTGTGGTATATTCAATAATAAAGGCAAGTACAAGTTTCAGCACAACCACAGAGAAAGCCAGTTGGGCAGTGGTAGAATCCAAATAGAAACCCCTAAGTATCATTATACTACGCAGAGTAGAAACTTAAAGGAGAAAGATGCATCATCAGGTGAAACACATTAGTGTGGAGAGAGGGCAGAGGGGTTTGGGTGTCAAAAAGTAAATTACAGACAAAGAGGCAAGTGTAAGCAGAGACAAAGGAGGAGCAACATAACATGAACTGTGGAGGGTTAAAATAAACCAGTGATAGTTATTAGAAAACTTAAAGCCTTTTGGTTAAAAAGCACGGTCTCTAGAGCCAGACTGCCGGGGTCAAACTCCAGTTTGTAACCACGGACAAGTCACTTAACCTTGTTGTTCTTTGGTTTGCCCTTTCATAAAATGGAAATGAGGATAATAATAGAATTATCCTATAAGGGTATTTTCAAAATTAAATGTGCAAGATGCTTATAAAAGCAACTGGCACATAGTAAGCACTCAATAAAAGTTACTATCATTATTTTTAAACTACAAAAGGAAGAGAGCCAATGGGCAAAAGAGTTGATTTTAGCAGCACATTAAAAAATCAACGCTCAAAATGAACTCTATTTCCAACCTCAACCTGAAGAGTCACAAATGACAAGAGAATGAATCAGAGCAAACAATGTGAATGTTACTTGCAAAGCTTCATCACCACATACACATCTGACAATAGCTCAAGAGCATCAACTTTGCTTATGGAATATATTCATTTATCCTCTGATTTTGAAAATAACAGCTTTTGTACTCCTTGAATCTATAGTGATTGGCATATTGCCAGTCAAAAATAACTGAGTCAAGGACATTGTGTTTCAAATTTACGATGCAATACAAATTCCCTGTTAAAAGGCAAATCTTTCATTTCAAATTGTTGACTCAGATAATCCTTAAAAAAGAATTTCAGCTGTTTAAATTTAGCACGCTGAGAAAGACCAATCTTAAAATATTGTTTGGCTCTATGCCCATAACATTTTCATTTTATTCCTTGTTAGTGTTTATCTTCTGTGATAAAAAGACAAGTGACAGTGATCATGTTAGTTTCCGTAACACTTCACATTTTACCTAAATGAACCATTTTGTTTTCATCCTCACCAGTTAAAGATGGCCTTTTGCTTCCTGGCAAATTTTCAGAAAATGCTTATGCAAGAACCAGTGATATTTCCAATTACTGTTTTACCTCTTCAGTCATCATCTGGCCTTCGTTCCCCACTTTTCTTTAAATCATCATCTTTTTCTCTTTAAAAAATTTATGTACAGGAGATTATCTGAAGACAAGCCTAATCTAATTTTTATAATCAGACCTTACAACTATTTAAAGAAATGTTTAGAGTCTGTGCTTTATCTGTGACTAAAGCTCTCCACGCCACACACAGCCCAAAGAGTTTGTTCTTTATTGTCCCTCAGGAAAAAGAATTTGGACATATTTTTAGACCAGCCTCCCACCATGTGATCCCCGTATTTTCTTTTTGTTCTCCTTTGGTTTTGGAAGTTCCAACTTCTCTCCTCCCATGTTAACTCCATTATCTTCCTTCCTGGCAATGCCCCTATGTTCATTTCCACAGTTTGTACAGTCAAAGCAGAATCTGAAATTGGAATGGTGAGTATACTATGTTTGGATTTGGGGTCAATATAAGTTTCAATTTAGGTAGATCCAATCTTGGGTATCAGAGCAGGGAGCTCTCTCCTAACTCTTATGATTTCTCAATTACTCCCCACCCACAGCAGCCACAAAATGATACACTCACTCCACCTGGTCCACATTCAAGTACCACTTTAATAAAAAAAAGTAGCAAAGTGATTAAGAGTTAGAGTTAGTCACTCCTGGGGGATAATCCTAACCCACCATTTACTAAATATGTCGCTTTCAGCAATTTGTTTATTCCATCTGGGATGGAGTTTCTTCTATGTGGGAGAGAATGCTATCTCCTTCCTCTATCTGTTATACCATAAATGAGAGAACATATTCAAAGCACTTGACCCAGTACCTCCAATTACTGCACTCAAAATAACTGCCAACTACTCATTCGTTGTGTGGTGAGCAAACATACATGGAAATATCCAGGGAGCTGTCAAGGAGTTGAACCTACTTCTATTCAATATCTAAGGGTGAACAGTGCATGGGACTCTTACTGGAGGTCAGATTTTGTAGTTGATGTTTTACAAAAGAAAGAAAATGCTATGGATGGGAGAGAAGCAATAGGAAGAGGCTTCTTCACAGTTTTCCCTAAAGCTTCCTCTGAGCAGGTGCTCCTGGCCTAGAGATATTACTCTTAAGTGAATAATACCACAGTATCATGCATATATAAATATAGCTTTGTTCCTGAGACCAGGCAGGAGAAGAAGAATCCAGAAAAGGATAATACTAAAATGTCATTTAAAGCCTATATATCACATCATAGTCATTATTAGTAGGCAAAATTAGATTTAAGGATCAGCAGATATCTTTGTCTGGCTTGTCTGGCTACAACTCTTTCTACTTTCAGTAGTATGCAAAGAAAAGCATGAGTCATAGGATACTTGCCTAGTTCAAACTGTGTCCCAGCAAACTTTACCAATGGTTTTAACTTAAACTATTAAACAATTTAAACAATTGTTTTATTTCAAAATGATTTTGATAATCTTCTTCCTAGCTATAACATGAGCTTAGATTACCAGTAGGACAAGAAAACTACGAATCAAAGGCACTGTCACACTCAACTCCACCTACCTAAGTTTCTATCTTTAAAGAAATTTTAACTTCCTGTCAGTGATCTCAGTCTGATTTTTCTTCTCTTTAGCTAAATACTCAAAGTTCAAATAATGCTACATTCTAGAGTATCAGTGAACTGCTTGCAAACTAGTTACAACCATATTCTTCTAGTTTTTATAGAGACATTTCCTTTTCTTTCTTACTGCTATCTAAAAATTTTAATCACCATCATGTATGCACTATCATAACAAATATATCCTCTGGATTATATTTCACTCAGCGATTTATAAAGTCACATGTAGTATTTACGCACATGGAAACTACACGCGCGGAATGGGTTTGCCTGTAACAAATCAAGTACTCCAACAATGCCAAAAATATTAAGTAAGTCTTTATATTTGGAGATCCCCGAGATGAGTAGAATATAAGTCAAAACAATTCAAATTACATTCTAGACATGTTTTATTTTTATAAAATTATGAAGATTAGGCAGATTAGAGATGGAGTAATACAATTTAAAACTAAAATTATAGGATGGAAGTGACCCTTAGTTTCCTCTTTTCTAATGACAGAGGATTTCAGACTTATTCCACATTTCACACTAGTTATTTCCTAAGTTGTGAACTTTCTTATCCTACAGACTTTATGGTAGTATATGGAAGTGTCCAGCTTAAAATCCTAAATTCCGTTTTAGGTAATTTCCATTTTTTCAATAATCTTTCTTGGAGGAAAATGTAATAATATAGTAATTTCTCCAATGATTCTCCAATTATGTCTAACATTTTTGTGTAATATATCCTTTCTGCTTAAAATATTTTTTCCTTTTTTTTTTTCCATTATAAAAATCTGGTCAAATTAAGAGGCCCTGGTTAGATACACTAACATTTTTAGATTACTTATTTCTGGTTTCTCTTCCAGAAAAGACCTTTGTTATTCTGCAGGCATTCATGTTTATTTGGTCATTTGCTTTACAATGGCCTGGACCTTGCTGACCTGTTTTTAAAAGAGTTGGTTATCTGCAATTTGAGCAACCAGCTAAAGTTGTTTTTTAAAAGTTTTTTAAGCCTTCATTTTCAGCCAGTGAACACAATGCTGCCTGGATTCTAAGTATAGAGCAATCTATGTAAAAATCACCACTTTGAAACCACAAGGAAAAGACTGTTTAGCAGGTGGAAGAGATTATTGCAGCAGGAAGAAACTGGGGGAACCCTCCATGTGCCACCCACTAAAGAGTATTTGAATGTTTATCATATCATCAGTGTCGCCTAGGCTGTTGCCTAGCAGTTACCTAGAGACCTACTTCACATTTTATTTTAATATGGTAAATCAAAGACTTAATTTGTTTTGTTTGTTTGCTTGTTTTTTTTCACAGATTAGGAATAAATCTGGAATGGAATTTGTAACAATTAACTAGGGCATTTGAAAGTCTAAACCAGCCTCTTTATGAATTTTCTCTGGAATAGGCAAACTGCCATCTCATCAGTAACTTTCGGGAGACCATTCTTGGAATTACATCTAGAACACATTTACCAGTTTTGTTGCCTAAAATCACAACGGACTGGGGGGCACATTCTGCAAACCCAACACACAAGCGGAATCGGTCTGCAAATAACTGAGAGTAACCCGACTATAGCCTAAGTAGGACAGGAGTCAGGGAGACAAACCGATTTAACATTTCACGGAGAATTCAAAAGCTATGCTTTTCTAACTTTCCTCGCCATTTCTTCTTAGCTTCCCTTCCCCCGCACCACATACCCAGAAGCCACTCAATTTGCCAACCGTGTCCAGTTTAACTTACTGCAGTGTGATGCAGGCGAAGGCTGGGCGCATCTCTGAAGCGAGAGCGGCTGCTTTTCCGGAGAGGAACTGGGACTAGCCAGCTCTCAGGATCCTTTCCAATTCACACGCTCTCCGCTCAGTAAGGAAGGCTCCCACACAGCTCGGCTTCCCCAGAGGAGTGGAGCTTCAAGAACTCTGCTCACAGCATCCTCCTTCCTCCTGCCACCCCCTTCCAGAACACCCGGCCCATTGGAACTGGAGTCTGAAAGATGGAAATCTACTTCCAGGCACCAACACAGGCTGCCTGCAGTTCACCGGTCCCTGATCATTTGCAACTCAAAAACAGCGGAGGCTGAAAGACGTAGGTTTCCGGAGCCTGAAAGTCATCTTTGGCATCCCCCTTCCCCATCTCTCACTCCTCCCACTTCACTTCACCCCCCCTTCTCCACAGCGGCCACCTCCAGTCCTCCAGTCTCCCACTCAAGCTAGCTATCGCAAATGATTATTTTCTTATCCAAACCAATAAGCATCGGAAGGAAACTGAATTTGTCAGAGATGAAATACCTGTTGTCCATGACTAACGCTCTTCTCTCATTTTTCTTAGTCCTTGATTTATCTCAAGATGCGTTGATATTGGAAGTCTGTGCAGTGTGTGTGTGTGTGTGTGTGTGTGTGTGTGTGTGTGTGTGATGAGGAGGAGGCAATCTGCGCGGCTGCAAGCAACAGCCCTGCCTAGCTCTGGCTCTGCTGCTTCTCCAGCTGCTGTTGCTACTCTTGCTGTTGTAGCTCAGGGAAAAATGAGACAGGGAGACAAGGCTTTACAGCTGTTTAACTGCTGGTCCGGTTATAAGACTGGCCTGGGAGGAGGCAGTGCAGGTACTAGTGGCTGTCGTTTAGACTGTTAAGCTGTATTCCCTGCAATTACTAGCATTCAGTATACACTTCCTCTCCAGCAGGAAACCTGATACCTGTCTCCCCTCTCCCTTTTACTAACTATAGTCCTTGGTGGGTCATTGCAAGCACCTGCCTAACCCACTTCTCCCAGTTGTAGCAGCTGCATGCTCTCTTGCTGCATTCCAATTTGGTAACCTGGGAGCAGGTGACTGGAGGATGGATGAAGATAAAGTAGAAAGACAGTTAAATATGAAGAGGGAAACTGTATGTATGTGTAACCAATCAGGGCACAGATAAAAATGATCATTTTTTAACCCATGTATGAAATAATGTATTGGAGGTAATCAGAAGATAAGCCAGTCCATAATCAAGTTGTTTGCGGAATGTGTGCAAAACCAGATAGTTTTTAAGGAGCGTGCTTACTATCTTAAATGCAGGGTATCTTGACATACAAGTTCTGTGGTGACTCTCAGCTTCCCCACGTAGCATCCACAGTGAATTCAGTGCATTAATATCTCTCCCGCAGCTACAAACTCTGGTGAAACCAACTCATTCCTGTCGTCTGTTAACTCTCCTTATTCGTTGTGCATTCTCTGCCCTCATTTATCTCCAACATGCTCTCACATAAAATGATATTCAGCAAAACTTAGAATGAAAGATGTTCTCAAACCCCAAAAGACTAGATTGCTTCTTAATGACTAACTTCATTTGCTCTAGCAATAGTTTGTCTTCACTTTCTTGTGCTGTAATAGATTGGGTGATCATGTAAATCCCCTCCTAAATACACACACACACAAACACACACACACACACACACACACACACACACACATCGTGCTTAATTAATGATAGTTTTAATCCACTTTCTGCCTCATTTGTCTGAGCCAAAAATAAACTTAATTCCCTTTGATTTTATTTGGAATTCACACCTTTAATTATTTCTCCCTTTCCCTGAGTACGTTTCATATTTGCCATATATTTGCCCAGTTGTTAGGACTTGTGTAATCAGGATTAAATTAGAGAAGAACACAGAAAGAGGAAACTGTAAGAAAAGACCCAGAAAGAAGAAAAGAACATAAAAGGGTTAAATAATACGTCTTCTCCTGAATTGTTTATATTAGAA
Source organism: Varecia variegata (assembly GCA_028533085.1). Taxonomy (NCBI): domain Eukaryota; kingdom Metazoa; phylum Chordata; class Mammalia; order Primates; family Lemuridae; genus Varecia; species Varecia variegata. The sequence goes on along the minus strand of CM052437.1, from coordinate 126,591,721 downwards.
AATTACTGCCTTTAGCTAAAAGATGACCAGATAATGAACAAAGCATTTATCAATTAACCAATAAAAGCAATTTTCCAAAACCAACCAAACTACAATTATAAAAGAAATTATCATAACCTAATATTTTGTTTCAAAAATCATATAATACCTTCTATGCAAAGAGTATTTAGAATTTTTAAATGTCAAAATCCTAATTAAACATGATGCCAAATAGACATGTATTTTTGTCAGCTCATTTTCTGTCTATTACATTTTATACAACACAATATTATTAACAATCTGAAGAGTAACTTTTTTATGTTCATACTTGTATATACTGCAGTGTAAAGGAAGTAGACAAAACACATTTTGATTTTTTGTTTTGCTGATTTGTTTGAGTTCTTTGTAGTATCTGGGTATTGGCCCTTTATCAGATATACAGTTTGTGAATATTTTCTCCTATTCTGTAGGTTGTCTATTTACTTTTTTGATTATTTCCTTTGCTGTGCAGAAGCTTTTTAATTTACTTAAATCCTATTTATTTATTTTTGTTGTTGCTGCATTTGCCTTTGGGGTCTCAGTCATAAATTCTTTGCACAGGCCAATGTCTAGAAGAGTTTTTTCATAAGTTTTCTTCTAGAATTTTTATGGTTTCATGTCTTACATTTATGTCTTTTATACATCTTAAATTAATTTTTGTATATAGCAGGATATAGGGGTTCTGCTTCATACTTCCACATGTGGCTATCCTGTTTTCCTAGCACCATTTATTGAGTAGTTTCTTTTCCCCAGTGTATGTTGTCTGCTTTGTTGGAGATCAGTTGCTTGTAGGTAGATGGCTTTATTTCTGGGTTCTCTATTCTCTTCCATTGGTCTATGTCTCTACTTTTAACCCCATACCATATTGTTTTGATTATTATAGACTTGTAGTATAATTTGAAGTCAGGTAATGTGATGCCTCCAGATTTGTTCTTTTTAAGATTGCTTTGGCTACTCAGGCTCTTTTTTGGTTCCAAATGAAGCACAAAATTATTTTTTCTAAATCTGTGAAATATGACACTAGTATTTTGATGAGGATTATGCTGAATCTGTAAATCACTTTGGGCAGTATGCACATTTTAACAATGTTGATTCTACCAAAACATGAGCATGGGATGTTTTTAAAAAGTGGGCAAAAGAGATGAACAGAAGGTTTTCAAAAGAAGTTAGAAATATGACCAACAAACATATGAAAAAATGTTCAACATCACTAATCATCAGGGAAATGCAACTTAAAACCACAATGATATACCACCTTACCCCTGTCAGAATGGCCATTATTAAAAAGTTAAAAAACAATAGATGCTGGTGTGGATGCAGAGAGAAAGGAATCCTTATACACCGTTGGTGGGACTACACATTAGTACAACCTCTATGGAAAACAGTATGGAGTTTCCTCAAAGAAATAAATATACACTTACCATTCAATCCAGCATTCACACTACTGGGTATCTACCCAAAGGAAAAGAAGTCATTTTATCAAAAAGACTCCTGCACTCGAATTTTTATCACAGCACAGTTCATAATTGCAAAGATGTAGAATCAACTTAAGTGCCTACCAATTCATGAGGGGATAAAGAAAATAGGGGATAAATAAAAAACATATATATACACACATACACCATGGAGTACTACTCAGCCATAAAAAGGAATAAAATATGTCTTTTGCAACAACTTGTATGGAAATGGAGACCATTATCCTAAGCAAAGTCTCTCAGAAATGGAAAAATAAACACCATATATACTCACTAATAATTGGGAGCTAAATGACAGGTACACATGAGCACAAAGAGATGTAAAGGACACTGGAAGCCAAGAAGAGGGGAGGTTGGAAGGGAGTGGTGTTTAAAAATTTACCTGTCAGGTACAATGAACACTACTATTCTGGTGACAGACACACTAAAAGCCCCCAAATAAGCATTATACAAGGTATCTATGTAACAAAAACATTTGTACCCCTTTAATATTTTGAAATTTAAAAAATAAAATAAAATAAAATTTTCCTTTCAGGGAAAAAAGAAATACATTTTGATATAGAAGGCCAACTTCATCCACAAGTAGTGTGATTTTAAACTTATACTGCCTTGAAAACTTACCCCTTACTAAAACTACCAGGATCTGAAATTTCATGGTTTAGTATGTCTGTTTTTTGTTTTACTTTTACTCCTATTTTGAAATTCAAACATATTTAGGAAGAACACTTAAACTTTAAATATTCTTGAGTGACATAATTTATTACATATCTTCAATATAAATAAGCAGGAGGCTGAACATCTGGCCTGGGTAGAGATATAAGCAGCAAGAGATATTGAAATAATTGATAATGAGTGTTTAACACCATCTCATTGGTTTTTTAAAAGATCCTCATGGCATCATTGAGATTTAAAAAAGACATGACTCTCTTAAAACTATAAGGCTCGGTAATAAAAGAAGAAAATCTTCAGCTGGGGACCAATGGGTGACCCTAATCCCTGACTCTTGTAAATCAGGATTTTCCATTTTGTTGGAAAAGTTACAAATCACTGCTTTACAACCCCTGTGTTCATTTCTCCAAGATGTCTCTCTTCCCCCATCACTGGAATTTCAGAAACTTCATGGGGATCTTTTTATGGTTAATCAATCTAAAAAAGTGGAGAAAAATGAATAGTTTTTAATACAATCAAAAATTTATGGGGATAAACATCTAAGATTAGAAAGAAATAACCTTAATTTTTACCTAAGTCTCTTTCATCATCATAACATGTATTTCCAAACTAAATTCTGTAATTTGATGATACTCTTTTATTGAAAAGCCAAAAAACTTTGGAAGATCTACAATGGCAGAAGCCATGTTTGTTTAGTTCACCCATGTGTCTCTAGCATCTATTAAAGTGCTTAGAATGTGGTATGTGCACAGTAAATAGCTTTTGAATAGGTGAGTGAATGAGTAAATGAATTAATCTGTAAATGCAAGGCATTGGGAAGATAAGTGAGCTGGAAATAAGGGTGTTTGAATTCTTCTCATCTTTATTCTGCTGCTAAATTAACAGTGGCACTTTAGGGAAGTGACTCACTTCTCATGGTCTCTCAGCATGCTTTCGGGTCTGTCACTCACTTCATGAAACTGCATAATAAATGTCTGTCCCCAGTACTCCTCCAAAATGAATTTTCTACTATACAAATTTAATCAATAAAATTTCCTAGAATCCCATTTCCCAACTACTTTGCAAACCAGTAACATAAAGGATCTATTTAATCCCTAAGAAATGCATAGCACCCTCCCTTCCCCGGATTTTGGTGTCCAAATCTTTACCTAGTCTTCTAGTTGCTGGACTAGAGGTTTAAAGAAAGCAGGTTCTTATACATTTAAATATGTGTATCCTCCTGAAATGTTACTCCTAGATCAGGGATTACAAGCAAGACAACTTTCACTGACATTCTGTCACTTTTAATAAGATAATTCTTAAACCAAAAATAATATGATGAGAAACAGAGCTTAAATAATGAAGTATCAAAAGTTATTAAGTAGATATAAATCCATCTTTAATAACAGCCGTTTATGTAACCTGATGCTTAAAAATAATATTTTCAAGTTTATTTTATTCAGCAAACATTTATTGAGCACCTACTATCTATAAAGCATGGGGAAAAGAAACATAGTTTAATCAGACATCACATTGGATTTTAAAAAACATGTTGTCCCATAAATAAATGCATTCTTTATAATTTAAAATTTTTTATTTAAATAAAATCAAATTGCTCATATTTATAGTCACATGATTTATTAATAAATCCTTACCAATTTTGGCTTAAATGATGATAGGAGAGCTCCTTCCTAAATTGAGCAGATTGTCATATGGGAACTTGTCCACTGGTTTCAAGTCCATGAAATCAGTGGACATAGGCTGGGAGGTTAGGGGCAATTCAGAAAAGACATAATTTTATTGCACTCCCTTTAAAAATAATAATGATAATTAAATATTGGATTTCAACAGGCCCTTAGATCTCATCTAGTTCAATTCTCATCTTCTATAGGAAAGGAAACTAACAAAGTGGATTGCCATGGCTTATTGCTAGGAAGGCCATTTATGGGTCTTTCCACTGGACTCTCTGCCTTTGTCACAAAACAGACATGCTTCAATTCCCAGCTAGGTCAATGACCAGCTGTACGACTTTGGGAAAATAATCTTCTCCACATTTCAGTTTTCTCACCTATAAAATGATGATATCAGGCACCTACCCCATAGAGTGATTGAGAGAATCAAAGAAGATGTCACATATAAAGCACACAGCACAGTGCCTGGCAGAGTTCTGCATGTGCATGTACATGTGTGTGCACATGAATACACATACACACTGGGGTAGGGATTTTCATGACTGTTGCCACCTATCTTCATTTGGACCATAATTTCTGAGGTTAATGTTTAAGTACATGGCTTTCAAATTATTTTTTATTTCTTTATAAACAAATATACATAACTGAATGGTAATGGCAGAATCTGAATGATTCACTTAGAAGCAGCAAGTATATTACTGACCAAGGAGGTAATTTTTAAAATCAGAAAGAAAGAGAATTCTTCCTCTGCTTCAAAGAAGGTAACCAGTGTTGTAAATCTGGTGTTTACAAAGATAAGTAACATGATGTAGTGATGAAGCTATTCAGCCAAACTTCACTTTCTATGTGAAGTCCTCAGCTAGAGGACATAATTAAGGAACCATGGAAAATGCAGCAAAACACAATTTAAAGCACAAGAAAGAAAACCTGCGACAGAGAAATTGTAGTTTTGCAACTGAATTTTTATGTGGAAAATTAGCAGACTGTAATACAGCCCTGCCATTTATTTGGCTGTCTCAATGATGGATGTGGAGTATAGTATAATTGATTTAGCAATGGTCATCCACAGTGTTCCTGAAAATGTCCATATTTTACACTGCATGACCTCACTTTATTATTTAGACCAATGGTTTAAGAAAAGGCAAGGCATACAATATTATTCTGCAGTGATTTTTTTTCTTTCTTTTTTTTTTTTTTTTTCCCTAGGAAACCAGATAGGTTAATTTAACTGGTTCTTCTTCTGTAACTGTTCTAACCCTTGAATGACATCCATCACTCTCCCTAACACTCTGGAGGCCATTTATTCGTTTTTCTCTTCAATGAACTTAGGGCCAGATTATATTCATATTTATACAAAGCCCTGCACACAGAAGTCACTCAAAATATTATCAACTGTATTGATATGGAGCGGTATGTAAGAATCATTTTCAATGTCATTTTTGAAATAGAACAGATAACCTCCATCTAATAGCTATATCTTTAAAACACCATGCTATAAATTTTAAGCAAATAAATACTTTAGCTTTAAGCTATTTAAATGCATATTCTCTTTTTTTTTTTTTTTGGTGAGGGTTGAATAGCTTTGTATTATATCTTATATGTGATTTAAGCTTAAAGCAAATTTTTACTAAATCAAAACTTATATTTTCATAATTTCTAGAAATGCAGGTAACCTGAAAAAAAGATTGTAACAGTAATGAAAGCCACTTGCAGTATGCATTAAAAGTACATAAACATATAGACTGGTTTTGGGGTGGATTTAACAAAGCACTTTGTTGAAAAGATAGATGCTATATAATTGTGCAAATTTAGTAATAACAAAATTCATTATCATTATCTTCACTGTTGTAAATCAGCCATCTGTGTGGTATTTGTCCTTGAAGTTAGTTTGAGAAACTGAAAATGCATTTCTTCAATTAACCTTCTCAGTCTATACTGGCTGAGAGATAAATATGGATATTAAAATAATAAAATGTGTCTACAAAATAGAAAAGCTCATTCTAAGCCTCAATTAAATGTCTTTAAAATCAAACTCGTATTTTTTTTTATGATGGCTTTCTATGGTATGATTTCTCTGTATCGAGCTTGAAGAGCTGAAGGGAGAAAAGCTTAATCATGTAGGTGACCTGCACAGCCCAAACAGCTATGTCTGTTAATGCCAATTCGTTTTATCCCACAGTGAATAATTTCTTATCTTCATATTGTAACCATACTTTCAAATGTCAGATTCTCAAAAAAAGCTCAGCATAAAGAAAGATCTGCTGAAAGAGGAGGTGTTTTGTGCAATGTTACCATTTTCTAATCATTCTTATACGCTTTTTATAGCCTCTTTACTCTTATCAATATCAATATCGTGTGCATTACATTATTGGAATTCAGCTTCATAGCTCTTCTTAGAGTATTGTGAAGAGGCACTTTAATATTAAGAATTTGTAGAAATTAAAAATATTTTTTCATTTGCTATATTAATAATAGTTATAAATATACCTAGCCCAATGTTTAAAACTAAGGTTTCTTGGCTACTATGAGAAATTCAATTTGCCAGTAGACTTTATCGCATGTCAGCTTGCAAAATAAGAATAAATTGTACAATTGAAATAGACAATGAGTAAATACATTTTTGAAAATCAGTCACTTCTTTCCTCAATTGGCATGACCTGAATTCAGGAACCATATTTGCCCTGGATGATTTATCTAAAAATGGTTTTTGAGGTTGAATAGTTTCATGAAACACCGGCACATAAGCATCTTTACATCAATAGGAATTGATGTCAAAATTGTGAGGGAGAAATTGTCACCCATTGTGATAATCTTGGGACTCTGTGATGTCATAATGGTTCATACAAACAAAAGCATATGTTATTAAAAAGCATAAAATCTAACACCTATAGTATTTTATTTTTTATTGAAAATATTTCTTCTAAAATATTACATAAAGGCAGAAAGATCATATGCCTTAGTACTATTTTTTTTGTTTTCTTTTTTTCCTCCAACAAAATATGTTCAGGTTTGGTAAGAACAAATACTATTATGTTAGCCTCTAATCGAAGAGATATTAATATATAATAAACAAATGTCACCTCATTTAACTATTACAACTATCTTTTTAGGCAGATATTGTAGTTACTTCCAATTTTCAGATAAACAGAAATACAGAGAACTTAACTAATTTATCCAAGGACACACAACCTGCAGGGGTGACAACGGCATTGGGTTTACATAGTCTGGCTCCAAAGGTCATAGTCTTAACTGGTCTTCTATATTGCCTCTCCACTTCTAAGAAATAATATCATTTAAGATTTGAAATTAAAATGCTTAAGGAGATACACCAGGTGGTTGATTAACCTATGTTTAATCACTACAGGATGTAACTAACATTTTAAATATCAATAATTTATATTACCTTTAAATCACCTGGCAGTAGAATTCTTGACAATTTAATATACTCACTAAACTCCAAAGTTAAGGTTTCTTACATTTTTTCATTTTATAATCTATTTCAAGCATATGCATGTTTATTATAACTTATAATTACATAAGATTTTCCTAATTCCAAAGTAACAAATAACTGCATACAGCCATTAATTCATTAATCTTAATAACTGTGTTGACTTTGCAATGCATACATGTAGTGAAACATGTTATCTTATTATACTTATCACTTTTTCTGTGGCACTCCCCAATGACAATATGAACTCATTGATAGAAGGGACATATTTTATTTGCCTTTCTATCTTTAGTTCTTAAAAAAATGCATAGTATAAGAAATATTGTCAAAATTATCACAGCATCAATAAGTGTTTGTGTAAGGATCTGTCCAAATGCTGAAAATATTTTAAATAGTTGATCTTAAGTTATGTAAATTGTATAGCCTGGTGTTAGTATATTTTCTCATTTTTCTTTTATATGGCTTAGGATAATTATTTATTTTATAGTATAATATGTTTGTTATTTACTCTTTAACATTTGTCATTCTTACTTATAAGCTCTATAAGGGGTGGATTCTTAGAGGTTTGTTTCCCCACGATAGCTCTAACACTTAGCCCATTGCCTGGCACATCATCATTGAAGTTAAATGATTTATTAATTACCTGAGTCTAAATTGATTTAACAAATTCAGGAACTGTTGGCTGGCTTTCCTAAGTCTACATTATCTGAGAAAGATTGTATGTCTACCTGGAGCTCTGACGCTGGAGCCTTAAGCTACAGGACAAGCATCTGGGTATCATGACCCAGGGCAACAGTATGTTTCATTTAACCTCAGATGGGAGACCAAAGATGTAAAAATAAAAACGACGGCAATTAGTTAAATTAATGGACCATTCTTTGTTATGTATTTCCTCATTTTGTTTAAATAATAACATGTTGGAATATCAATAAAACAGTATACAGATGCCAGAAAAAAGAAGAGGCTGACTAATAGCTAAAATGTTTGGACTATGTCTAAAGCACATCTGAGTTCTGCTTGTTTTATATTTGTTTTAGTTTCTGTTTGCTTCTACTCAGTGTCCAGTCCTCCTTCTTCTGGTAACAAACTCTAATTTTTCTTTGAATGCAATTTTGTCAGAATGTAAATAAAGGTAACCTTGCTTCCAAGGCCAAGGGGACCTACATTAAACCAACCAGATTCTCTTCTTAGAAATTCGAACTTTTAAAACCATGCAGAGCTAGTGGAATGATAAATTCCAGCAGAATCACTCTCATATGATTTGTATCTAGATCTCCAAATAGGACTATTTCCTAACATTTCTAAGCTCAATCTTATTGTGGTTTCTGTTAGTCTGTCAACTACATTTGTGGTATGATATAATTTTGCACCATATGGCCAGAATCCATTTAACTTTCCTTTATTAAGAATATTAGCAAAGGCAATATATGTAACTTAAACATTTATACCCGCATAATATGATGAAATAAAAAAATATAATAGCAGCTGGATCAATAATAATGAAGCATTGGAGCTTGCCTCAGAGGAATGAGTTCATTAGGGGAATAGTCAGGGTGTTTCTCTGGTGGTAATAGGTACCATGTATTGGAATAAATAGAGACTAGTACCAAGCATCATGTAGCAGGCTGTTGAATAGTTTACATGAGAAGCCAGGACTGTTTTAATGAAGTTAAAATGAAAAGAATTTAGTGTTTTATACATTCAGCCACAAAATTCATCATTGCTTCTTTCCTTAACTTCAACTAAATAGGACTAAGTGGGCCAATGCCAAAGCCAAATATTATAGCCAAAATCTACCCAGTTGTCAGTTTTATTACCCATATCATGTTCATGATGTCAGTGGTGGTTCCAGGCTCTATTTCTCTTGCAAGGTGCTGACTGTCCCATACACGTGAATGTCCCACATATGACCACCTCTTATCTACCTACAGACCATCCTTTATATTGCCTTGTACAGATACCTCTTCTATGTTTCTTTCAAGTTGCTCCTCAGTGTTTTAAATCACTGTCTCTTATTTAACTTGTCAAAGGCAATTATTCTCTCTCATTTCCCTTAGACTTTATGACTCTCTTCTAGACTCCCACTTTGTTCAACCTTCTTCCTCATAGAAGATGACCTTGCCTTCCACTTCATCAAGAAATGTGATGCCGTCAAGCATTCTACCCAGCCTCACACATAATGTTCTGGCACCATGGATCAGTGAGTCTTCACATTATTGCGTTGTCACTCACCTTTACAACCTCACTGGAGATGCTTTCTCCGCCCTGCAAGATTCATGCCCCTGTGGTCCTTCCTTGCTCTGCTTGCCACAGCAACTCCTATTTTTACACTCAGTCCAGTTGTCTTCTCCTCTAGAAAACATACAATTCATCCTTCTTGTCGACCCCTATGGCACCTGCATATGTGACAATTACTGTGAGTTTTCACTATTATTATACTTGAGGACTTAACTCTAACCTTTTTTTGTTTTCTCTTGCCAAAATTTCTTTCTAAGAGGCCTGGTAAGTCATACCTATAAACAATAAAATCTCATTAAATTTGGTTTTATTACCACAGTATAATGTGTCTTACTTTCCAAGCTTATTCCAGTATGGCATCACACGACAGAAGACCCCTTTATCTTTACTCAAGCATTCTTTTCTACTGACTCCAGGTCTTTAGATAAAGCTTAACTCTTTCAACCAATTGCCAGCTAAAAATCCCTAAATCCCACCTATGACTTATAAGTCCCTGCTTTAAGATGTCCCACCTTTTCTGGCCAAACCAATGTATGCCTTCCCTGTATGGATTTAGGTTTTACCTGTAATTCCTGTCTCCATGAATGTATAAAACCATATTGTAACCTGGCTGCCTTAATCATAATTTCACAAGACCTTTTGAGAGCATGTTCCCTGGGTTGCAGTCACACATATTGGGAATAAATAATTTGGTTTATTCAGAGTAAAACTCTTTAAATGATTTTACAGTTTTAAATGATTTGGAGATTTTCTTCCATTAACTCACTTTTTACATTTCCTATAGAACCCCTATTAATGTGCCTGTTACTGTCACTAAAACACATAACTTCTTGAGGTTAGGTATCATATTCATCATAATAGTCATTATCCCTGCACAAGAAAATTGTGTCCTATATGCTGGATATGGTGCCAGGCACTGTAAATACAAATGAAATGCCACAGGCCCCACTGACACCAAGGACCTCTCACTAGGCGGAACATGACTAGCAATCCTAACATTACAGATGAAAGTGATAACAGTAGTAAAATGAGGGCCAAGAAACAAAAGAAGTGGGCAAACTAAATTAAATAAAAGAGGGAGGAAAATTACATGGAAGCTTTTCCTGGGGTAGTTGACATTTGAGGAGAATTTTCAAAGATGCTGGATGAAATAAATGGTAACGTTTCTTGACTTACGGTTTCAACTTATTCCAGTATATAGAGAGCTGGGACATCACCACTCCTAGCCTCACATTGAAAAAATGATGAATAAACTAAAAATCAATGACTTTTCTTAGATTCATCGGTGAATTGATGTCACAGGACAAACTACTACCCCCAAAGTAGAAGAGACAAGCAAATTAAAAAATCACAGCTGAGGTAAGCTTACCTGGTAAAAACTACTGGAGTTAGTAACTGGTGGTGACACTTAAAGGTAGCCACACTAGGTTCTCTCAGCAAAGATCAGAGAAAAATCTCTTCCCCTTATGCTTTGGGGAAAGGAAGGGATAAAGTAACTGTTTTTGAAATATGCTAGGGGAAAGTAATCATTTTGAAATAAGCCCAGAGTGTGCTCTCTAACAAAGGACTGCTTTCAAGGGAAATACTTTGCCAGAGCTTTCTCTGGCCTGGGGAAAGTGCAATTACACAACTCTAGCCCCATCTATTCTTCTTGTCTCACATAAAGGGAGGGGAGAGAAAGCTAATATATGCATCTGCGGTCACTGCCAAGGAACTCAGACTCACTATTAAAAAACTCAGGTTTAATGATAAGATTACAGAAAACTGCCCTCCCCCAAACCCAGCACTTCATTAACAGGGATTACAATTGAGAGAGCTACAAGATGCAGACTTTAATTAAGAAGATCTTTAGGAAACTCAAAGACAAAAACAAAGAAAAAGCAACTGTAAAAAACTTAATCCTCTGGCACATACAATACTGCAAATATTAAACACAACCCAGCATTTAGCCATAAGTCATCACATTAAAGGCTGATTACCTCAGTTTTATTACCAGATAGAGCCTGTCTGGTTTTCAATGAAAAACTGCAAAGCATACTAGAACCAAGAAAAAACAAAGTCTGAAGAGACAAAGCAAGTATCAGAACCAGACTCAGATATGAAATGAGGTTTTGAAATTATTAAATAGGGAATTTAAAATAACTGTGATTAATACGTTAAAAGCTCTAATGGAAAAAGGAGACAACATTCAAGAAAAGATAGGTAATGGAAACACAGAGATAGACCCTTTAAGAGAAAATCAAAAGGAAATGTTATAAATTAACAAACAAAACCCAACATTGTAATAGGCTTAAGATGACCTTATCAGTAGACTGGATGGAGCTGAGTAAATAATGCAATGAGTTTGAAAATATGGCAAAAAAGTTTTCCTGAAATGAAATACAAAGAAAAAAAAAAGAATGAAAAAAGTGAAATAGAACATCCAAGAATTATGGACCAATTGCATATGGTTTAATGTAAGTATAATCTGAAGGAGAATATCTGAAGAAAAAGCAAGAAAGAAAGAAGAAAGAAAGGAAAGAAAGGAAGAAAGAAAGAAAAAGAAAAGGAAGAAAGAAACAACAAGAAGAAATATCTGAAGTTATAACAACTAAGAATTTTCCAAAATTAATGACAAACACTAAATCACAGATTCAGAAAGCTCAGAGAATACCAATTAGAATAAAGTCTCTCTCTCTCTATATATATATATATGTATATGGTTAGATAGATATAGATATACACACATACATATATACATGTGTGTACACACACACACACACACACACACACACATGCTCGTACACCTAGGTATATCATATTCAAACTGCAGAAAATCAAAGACAAGTAGAAAATCTTAAGAAAAGCCAGAGAAAAGAAGCTTGTCTTTTTTTGTCTCATTTATAGGAGAACAAGAATCAGAATTACACTGCAAGCAAGAAGAAAGTGGAGTAAAATATTTAAAATGTTAAAAGGGAAAACCCCACCAACTTAGAACTCCATATTCCGTGAAATTATCCTTCAAAAGTGAAAGAGAAATAAACATTTTTCTCAGAGAAATCAAAAACAGGCAATTTGTCACCTGTAATCCTGCCTTGTAAGAAATGTTAAAACAAGTTCTTCAGAAAGAATAAAAATATATAGCTCAGAAACTCAGATTTATCAAAGAAAAAAAGAGTATCAAAGAAAGGAAAAATGAATATAAAATAAAATGTTATGTTTTTCTTATTCTGAATTGATTTAATAATAACTATTTATTATCAATAAACTAGAATTCTCAATAAAAGAGATATAGCTGGAAAATAGCAAACTACTTAGAAATTAAATAACACTTTTATTATTATTATTGACAGATCCAACAGGCAAAAAATCAGTGAGAATACAATTGAACTGAATTCAATCAACTGGATCTAATTGACATTTATAAAACACTTGGTCCAAAAACAGCTGAATACACATTCTTCTCAAGATCACATGGGACACTTATCAAGACAGACCACATTCTGGGCCATAAAACACACCTTAATAAATTTAAAGGAATAGACATCATATGCTCTCAAATCATTAATGGAATTAAACTAAAAATCAATAAAAGAGAGATAGCTGGAAATAGCAAACTACTTGGAAATTAAATACCACGTTTAAATAATATATGTCAAAGAAGTCTCAAAAGAAATTTAAAATTACTTTCAGTGAAATGGAAATTAAAACACAATGTATATGTGAGATACAACAAAAGCAATGCTAAGAGGGGAAGTTTGTAACATTGAACATATGTATTATAAAAGAGGAAAGATCTAAAGTCAACTATGCTTCCACCTTAGGAAACTTAGAGAAAGTAGAGGAATATGAATTTAAAACAATCAGAAAAAAAATAACAAAAGTTAAAGTGGAAATAAACAGAATTGAAAACATGAAATCAATAGAGAAAATCAATAAAAACAAAAGCTGGTTCTTAGAAAAGATCAATAAAATTAAAGAACTTCTAACCAGCCTATTCAAGAAAAAAAAGAGATGATGCAAATTTCTAATATCTGTAGCAAAATAGAGGTCATCACTACTGATCCCATTTACAGAAAAAGGATATAACAATATTATAAGCAACTCTGTGCCCACATATTTGATAATATAGATAAAACATACCAATTCCTTGAAAGACACAATTTCTCAAAACTCACACAAGCAGAAATAGGTAATCTGAATAGGCTTATATTTATTAAACATATTAAATGAACAAATAATAACCTTCCAAAACAGAAACATCATGCCCAGATAGTTTCACTATTGAATTGTAACTAACATTTAAAGAAGAAATAATACTAATTCTCTACAATCTGTTGCAAAAAATACAAGCAGACAGACCACTTCCCAACTCATTCTATGAAACCAGCATTGCCCTCATACCAAAATCAGACCTTTATAGGAGAGGAAAATTGCAGACTAATATATCTCATACACACAGATGCAGAAAATCTCAACCAAACATTAGCAAACTGAATCCAACAATGTATAAAAAGAACAATACACAACTACAAAGTGGGATTTATTTCAAGAATGTACAGCTACTTCAACATTTGAAAATCAATAATCATTAATCACATCAACAAGCTAAAAAAGGAAAATCATATAATCATATCAATTGATGCAGAAAACACATTTGACAAAATTCAACACCCATTCATGATGAAAACAATCTCAACTGCAGGGAAGAGAAAACTTCCTAAGTTTGATACAGAACATCTACAAAAAAATCTACAGCTAACATTACACTCAATGGCAAGAAAATAATTGCTTCTCCCTAAAACCAAAACAATACAAACATCTCCTTTCATTACTCCTACTTAACACTGTATTAAATGTTCTATGTTAATGCAGTAGGGTAAGAAAAGGAAGTGAACTCTTTGTTTGTAGATGCTATGATTGTCTATGTAGAAAATAAAGGAAAACAAACAAGCAAACAAAACTCTCCTGGAACTGATAAACAAATGTAGCAAGGTTGCAGTATACAAGATAATATATACAAGCAAATTGCTTTCCTACATAGCAGCAATGAACAAATGAAATTTGAATTTTAAAATACAATGCTTTTTACTCTAAAATTAGTGAAATAGTAAACCAGTGAAATTCTCAGGGATAAATTTAACAAAATATATACAGGGTATATATGACAAAATCTATAAAATTACAATCAAAGATAATCTAAATAAGTGGCAAGATATTTTGTATTCATGGATAGGAAGGCTCAATATTGTTTTGATGTCATTGATTTATATTGATATATATGCCCACTTTATCTATACAGTCAAAACAATCTCAGTCAAAATTTCAGCAAGATATTTTGGGATATTGATAAAATAATTCTTAAATTTATATGGAAAGGCAAAAGACCCAGAAATAGCCCATACAATTATGAAGAAAAATTTGAAGGATGAATACCACTCAACTTCAAGATTTACTGTACAGATACAGTAATAAAGACAGCATGTTATTGGCAAAGATTGTCCAGCTAGATCAATGGAATAGAACAGAAAGTCCAGAAAATACACTCACAGAAACAAATTCAACTGACCTTTGAGGACTGAAGGAGTGAAGACAATGCATTGGATAAAAAAATAGGGTTTTGAACAAGTAGTGGTAGAAAAATTGCATACACATATGCAAATATATACATACATACAAACATAAATCTATACAGAGACCTTACACCTTTCACAAAAATTATTTCAAAACAAATCATAGACATAAATGTAAAACACAAAACTATAAAACATGTAGAAGATATTGCCAGGCACGGTGGCTCACGCCTGTAATCCTAGACCTCTGGGAGGCCGAGGCGGGTGGATCGCTTGAGGTCAGGAGTTCGAGACCAGCCTGAGCAAGATCGAGAACCCGTCTCTACTAAAAATAGAAAGAAATTATCTGGCCAACTAAAAATATATATAGAAAAAATTAGCCGGGCATGGTGGCGCATGTCTGTAATTCCAGCTACTCGGGAGGCTGAGGCAGAAGGATCGCTTAAGCCCAGAAGTTTGAGGTTGCTGTGAGATAGGCTGACGCCACAGCACTCACTCTAGCCCAGGCAACAAAGCGAGACTGTGTCTCAAAAAAAAATAAAATAAAATAAAATAAAACATATAGAAGATATCATAAGAGAAAATCTAGTTTAATAATGATTTTTTAGCTATACTATTAAAAGCATAATCCATGAAAGAAAAAAATGATAATTTGTACATTAAATTTAAAACTTCTGGCAAAAGACACTGTTAAGATAATAAAAAGACAAATCACAACCTGGGAAAAAACATTTGTAAATTATATATATGATAAAGCACTTTCATTAACAACATACAAGGAACTCTTGACGGTCGATAATAAGAGAACAACCCAATTGAAAATGAGCAAAAGATCTGATCAAACATCTAACAAAAGAAGGTGTACAGATGGCAATAAATAAATGAAAATACGTTCAGTATCATATGTCATTAGATAGTCACAAACTATACTAACAATCAAATGTCACTATGTTTATAAGAATGTCTATAATGAAAAATTCTCCAATACCAAATGCTGGTGATGTAAAACAACCAGAACTCTCATTCACTGCTGGTGGGGAATGTAAAATGTAAACGTGACTTTGGAAGCCACTTTGGCAGTTTCTTAATAAAGCTAAACACAGTCTTATCATATGACCCACCAGTCGTACTCCTAAGTATATATCCAACTGAGTTGAAAACTTCTGTCCACACAAAAACCTGCACAAGAACGTTTATAGCAGCTTTACACATGATTGCAAAAAAAACCTGAAAGCAACCAAGATGTCCTTCAACAAATGAATGGATAAATAATCCGTGGTACATCTCTAAAATGGAATATTATCTGGTGATGAAAGGAAATGAGCTGCCAACAAAAATGAATAAACTCTAAATGCATTTTTCTAAGTGAAATAAAGCAGTCTTCAAAGCCCACAATACTAAATGAAATTCTCAAGAAGGCAAAACTATGGAGACAGTAAAAAGATCAGTGGTTTCCAGGAAGACAGCAGGAAAGTGATGAATAGGTGAGATTTTTAGGCTATCAACACTATTCTATATGAAACTGTAATGGTGGATGCATGACATTATTTGATTGTCAAAACTCAGAACAGTGCTACACAAATAGTTAACCTTAATGTAAACTATGGACTTTAGTTAACAACGTACCAATATCAATTTCAGTAAGTATAAGAAACATAGGACACTAATGCAAGATGTGCACTGGTGAAATGGGGGTGGGGAGAAAGATATATAGGGATATAGAGAAGGATATATATAACATTTGCTCAATTTCTCTGTAAGGCTAATCATGTTCTGAAAAATAAATTGTATTAATTTTAAAAAGTCAATATCTATATAAAACTTAGAGACTAAAATTAGAAAATAACATGACCTATGTGGGAAATTGAAGTCAGTTGTATAATACAGTGTTCCCCCACCAAGGGTTACTTACTGTGTTCCCTAGGGGACATTTGCAATGTCTACAGATGTTTTTGATTGTCATGATTAAGGCATGGCAGTGCTACTGGCACAAAGTGGGTAAAGACCAAGGATGTTGCTAAACACCCCACGATGCACAGGAAAGCTCCTCACAACAAAGAATTAGCTGGCTCAAAATATCAATAGTGCAGTGGTTGAGAAAACATGGACTAAAGTGGTATGTTTTGGGGGCCAAGTGTGGAAGGTAAGACCTAAACCATACATAATTTTGGCAATCATGCTAAGGAATTTGAAATTTACCCTAAATATTGTGGGTATCTCTTAAAGGAATTTAAACAAGATATAATATGATTAAATTTACATTTTGAAAAAGTCTCTTTGGGAAGAAGGTATTGACTGTGGGCAGATGTCAGCAAGATGGTTGACGAGAGATGAGATGCCTGACATTTGCTCCCCACCACCATCTGCCCAAGGAAGGATCAAAACAACAAATAAACCACTAAGATTCATTCGACTGGAATGTCAAAGGGAGAATGCTATAGTGTAGCAGGGGAGTGGAGACGTACCTACGGTGATTAGAAGTTCAAAAGGGCAGCGTGGAGGCACCCAGCTTCTGCAGTCCTGTCTCCCCTGCCCAGACCAGATGGGCCCAGAGACCGGAGGGGCTTCTCATTGTGGGGAAAGGTAGCAGAAGATCCCTACCAGCCCCTAGTGCTACCACAAACACTTACCGTCCTTACTACAGGAGAATCCCACAGTCCTTACAAGATGAAAGCCCACTTTCAAGAGCTGCCAGGAATTCACACAGGTGCACTGCCCCAGATTAGGACCATAGGTGTGCAATCCCCACCCTCCACCCACACCCTGTGAGCCAGGCTGCTGCAGCACCTTGTCATTTTGAGGCCAGAGCCACCTCTGGAGTGGTTTGTCTCCTGGAACCAGTTGCCACTGCACCTCTCCAGCACTAGGGATCTGTCTTCACTACACCAAGCCCACACAGGTGGTTGAATGCCATAACCCCAGCAGCACAGAACTTGGGCTCAGGATCGGCTGTGACTCTGGTCTTGCAGAGCAGGAAAACCAACCCCGGCCACTGCACTTCCAGCCAGAGGAACAGTCTGCCAGGCCCAACCAGGATGAACCCACCCTTGAGCTGGCCAAAATGCTGGGCTTCCTTCCCTAAGCAGGAGAGGTCTCTGAGCCTCCTAGAAGCTTATATGCTCTCAGGCTATCCGAGTGGCTACATGCCTATGCTCACCAGCTTAGAAGTAGCAACACAGCACCCCTGCCCCCACAGACATGCCCTTGGCCTTCCCAGTGGCCTGGCACCCCCAATAAACACCTGAAGAACAGCCCCATGGGCCACCTCTGGTGGGCATGTCCCCAAGCCAACCAAGAAGCCCTGTATCCTCATCCCAGCCTAAGAAACATCCCCATAATGTCTCTAAAAATAATAAACAAGCCAGATGTGGTGGCATGCAGCTCTAGTCCCAGCCACTTGGGAAGCTGGGACAGGAGGATCACTTGAGCCCAGGAATTCGAGGCTGCAGTGAGCTATGATTGGGCTCATAGTCTCATAGTGAGACTTTGCAGTGAGACTCTGCAATGGAATGAGACTCTGTCTCAAAAGAGAAAAAAAGAATGAACAAACAAACTAAAGAAGGAAAGAGAAAAGAAAGAAGGAAAGAAGGAAGGAAGGAAAGAAGAGCCTTGTGGGCCACCCCCACAGAAATGCCCCCAGGCTAGCCAAGCGGCCTTGCATCCTCATCCCCGGCATCACAAGCAGCCCCATGAGTCACCTTGGCAGACAGGACCCCGTGATTGCTGAGGATGTGCACCCACATCCTGAGGCAGAGAAACAGCCGTGTGGGCAACCTAGAGCAGACATGCTCCTAGGCCAGCTAAGAAGCTCTGTGACCATGTCCTAGGCCTAAGAAACAGCTCTGTGTCATGCCCCTGTCAAGCATACCCCTAGACCAATCAAAGAGCTGTGCAGCTGTGTCCCAGGCCTGAGAAACAGCCCCATGGATTTCCTCCAGCCGACAAATCCCCAGGCCAGCCAAGCAGCCCTGTGCCTGTGGCCTGGCTGGAGAAACAGGCCCATGGGCCACCATTGGCAGACGCACCCCCAGACCAGCAGACCAGCTTTGCACCTACATCTTGGGCTTGAGAAACAGCCGTATGGGGCACCCCTGGCAGACAAATCCCCAGGCCAGTTGAGTAGTTGCGTGTCTGTGCCCTGGACCTGAGAAACAGCTCTTCCAGCCTGTCCTGGCAGGCACACCCTCTGGCCAGCTGGACAACTGTATACCAGCCAGAGTTTTAGCCCCATGGCTCCAACCCCAGCAGGCCAGACCCCAAGTTGGCCAACCCAACATGTGTATGCACACACCCATGACTTGAGAAACAGGCTGGCAAGCCCACCCTTGGCAAAGCCACACCACTGTCACCACAAAGTAGATTGTACAACAAAATGTTACCAGAGATAAATAGTTATTTTTATAATAATAAATAGGTCAATTCATCAAGAAAAAAATGAAATTCAAAAATTACACAAAACAAATTAAAATAGAAACACAACATACCAAAACCTATGGGATATAGTAAAAGCAGTATTAGGATGCAAGTTGATAGCAATAAATGCCTACATCAAGAAACTAGAAAGATTTCAGATAAACAATCTAACTATGCACCTCAAAGAACTAGACAAGCAGGAACAAACTAAACTCAAAATCAGTAAAAGAAGTAATAAAGATCAGAGAAGAAATAATTGAAATTAAGACTAAAAATAAAATACAAAAGAAGACCAACAAAACAAAAAGCTGGGCTTTTTAAAAGATAAATTGAACAAATCGTTAGATAAACTAACTTAAAAAAGAGAAGATCTAAATAAATAAAATCAGAAAAAAAGGAGATGTCACAGCAAATACTATAGAAATGCAAAGGATCATTAGAGACTAGCATGAACAACTACATGCCAATATAATAGAAAACCTAGAAGAAATGGATAAATTTCTGGTCACATGGCCTACAAAGATTGAACCAAGAAGAAATAGAAAACCTCTACTGACTAATAACAAATAATGAGATCAAATCACTAATAAAAATGTCTTTCATCAAAGAAAAGTCCAGAACCAAATGGCTTTACCACTGAATTTCACCAAAACTTAAAGAAGAATTAATACCATTTCTTCTCAAAGTATTCCAAAATACTGAAGCAGAGGGAATTCTTTATAACTTATTCTATGAGGCCAGCATAACTCTGATACCAAAACCAAACAAAGACATAACACATAAAAAAAAAAAAAAAAAAAAAAACAACCTACAGGCCCCTGTCCCTGATGAACACACACACAAAAATCTTCAACAAAATAGAAGCAAACTCAATCCAACAGCACATCAAAAAGATAATACACCATGATCAAGTGGAATTTATCCTAGTAATGCAAGGATGTTTCAACATAACAAATCAATAAAAATAATACATTACATCAACAGGATGAAGGACAAAAACTATGTGATCATCTCAATAGATGCAGAAAGGCTTTTGATAAAATGCAACTTCCCTTCGTGATAAAAACTCTCAATAAATTAAGGTTAGAAGGAAAGCACATCCACACAAATAAGGCCATACATGACAAAACCACAGCTAACATGTTACTGAACAGGGAAAAGCTGAAAGATTTTCCTCTAAGAATTGGAACAAGACATGGATGCCTACTCTCGCCACTCTTATTCAACATAGTGCTGGAAACCTTAGCCAGAGCAGTTAGGCAAGGGAAAGAATAAAGGGCATCCAAACTGGAAAAGAGAAAGTCAAACTATCCCTGTTTGTAAATGACATGATCTAATATGAAGAAAAACCTAAAGACTCTACCAAAACACTGTTCAAACTGATAAACCAATTCAGTAAATTTGTAGAATACAAAGTTAATATACAAAAATCAGTAGCATTTCTATACACAAAGAACTAGCTGAAAAAGAAAACAAGAAGGCAATTGCATTTATAATATCTACAGAAAAAAATTCAAGGAATAAATTTAACCAAGGAGTTGAAAGACATCTACCAGCTATTTTCCTGGAGTTTCTCTTTCTCTCTCTCTCAATATATATACACATATGCATACACACACACACACACACACACACACACACACATATGAATGAAATAGCTAGAATAATGTTGTGATATTCCAATATTTGTTTTTGTGATGAATGCTACTATTTCCTTCATAAGTGTGATATGTTACACCCGAGACAGTGGGAGTATAGACGTATGTGACATCCCTACTCCTGGAATTTATTAAATGAATCACTCATTCTCTCTTCTCTTTGTAACTGTCATTCCTTTAATTAGCATCTTTTTATTCTGTGCTTGGATAACATAAATAGTTTGCAATTGCTCTTCCATTTTGACTTTTCTTTGCAAATTCTATTCTACATTACATGTTAGGAGTCATTTTATCAAAAAGACACTTGCACTAGAATGTTTACTGCAGCACAATTCACAATTGCAAAGATGTGGAATCAACCCAAGTGCCCATCAGTTCATGAGTGGATTAATAAAATGTGGTATATGTATACCATGGAGTACTACTCAGCCATAAAAAAAGAATTAATACCTTTTGCAACAATCTGGAAGGAACTGGAGACCATTCTCCTAAGTGAAGTGAAGACCATTCTTCTCTCTTGTGAAGTCTCCATCACAAGAATGGAAAAACAAACACCACATGTACTCACTATTAAATTGGGATTCATCAATCAGCACTCATGTGCACAGATGGAAGTAAAACTCAATGGAAATCATACAGGTGGGAGGGGGAGGAGGGTGTAGGTGAAATCATACCTAATGGGTACAATGTACACTATCTGGGTGATGGGCACACTTATAACTTTGACTCAAGCAGTACAAAAGCAATCCATATAACCAAACATTTGTACGCCCATAATATTCTGAAATAAATAGTTTTGCAATAAAAGTGAAAAAAAAATTATGAACATACTCCCATCACTACTAAATATTTTTTGTGCATATCACTTGGGGAAGATACTCTTTATCCAAGTCTTCATTTTAGCATCTCTTCTGAAAAGGTATTGCTTGATGCAAGTGAATAAGCCTTTTTGATAATAGCCATTCTAGGGTGAGCTGACACCTCACTGTGGTTTTGATTTGCATTTCCCTGATGATTAGTGCTGTTGAGTATTTTTTCATATATTTGTTGGCCTTTTGTATGTCTTTTGAAAAATGTTCAGATCATTTGCCCATTTTTTAATTGGATTGTTTGTTTTATTGCTTTTGATATATTTGCATGCCTTGTGTATTCTGGATATTAATCTGGCAGCTGTATAGTTTGCAACTATTTTCCCCCATACTGTAGGTTGTCTTTTTATGCTGTTGATTGTTTTCTTTGCTGTGTATGAGCTTTTTGGTTTGATATAATTCCCTTTGTTTATTATTGCTTTTGTTGCTTGTACTTTTGATGTCTTAGTCATAAAATCTTTTCCCAGACCAATGCCCTCAAGCATTTTCCCTGTAGTCTTCTACTAGATAGGTTTATAGTTTTTGGTGCTTCATTGAGGTCTTTGATCCATTTTGAGTTGATTTTTGTATAGGATGAGAGGTGGAGGTCCAGTTTCATTCTTCTGTATATGCATATCCAGTTTTCCCTGCACCATTTATTGAACAGAATTTCCTTTCTCCAAGGAGTTTTTTTGACAACTTTGTGAGAAATCAGTTGGCTGTAGATAATATGCATTAATATCTAGGTTCTCTATTCTGTTCCAATGGACTATGTATCTGTTTTTATACTAGTACCATACCATTTTGGTTACTACAGCTTTGTAGTATATTTTCAGGTCTGGTAGTGTGTTACTTCCAGCTTTGTACTTTTTGTTCAGGATTTATTTGGCTATCTATGGCATCTTATGCTTTCGTGCAAATTTTATGATTTTTTTTCTATTTCTATGAAGAATTTCATTGGTATTTGTTAGAGATTGCATTGAATCTGTAGACTTGCTTTCAGTCGTATTTTAACAATATTAGTTCTTCTGTTCCATGGGCATGGGATGTCTTTCCATTTGTTTGTATCTTCTTCAATTTCTTTCATCAGTGTTTTGTAGATCAGACTTTTTTCTTTCAGAGTATAATAATGATTTAGAATAGTAGCAGGGTTTGGAAGGCAGAAGGTAGAAGGATATATATCATTGCTTCATCTATAGCCAAAAATAGCTTGAATTGGGAGCTAGGATATCTAAATTTTCATCCTCCCTCTGCTACTAAACAGTTTTGTGATTTTTAAAATATATCTTTGATTGACAAATAATAATTGCATATATTTATGAGGTACAATATGATGTTTTGATTTATGTGTACATTGTAAAAAGATTCAGCCAAGCTAATTAATATACCCATCATCTCACCAACTCATCATTTTATTTGTGGTGAGACCATTAAAAATCTATTAAGCAATTTTGAAATATACAATGCATTGTTACTAACTGTGGTCACCTTACAGTGCAATAGATCACTAAAACATTCCTCCAGTCTACCTTAAACTTTGTACCTTTGATCAATATCTCCCTTTTCCCCATCCTTCCTTCACCACAGCCTCTGGTAGCCATCCTTCCACTATTTTTTCTGTGAGATCGTCTTTTTTCGATTCCACATAAAAATGAAATCATATAGTTTTGTGATTTTTTTTAATCAAGTCACTTTGCCATGCAAAGCTCATTTTCTTATTTGTAAAATATACAAAGCAGAAGGTATAGTCCCCAAAATTCCTTGAAATTCATAATTTCAAATGTACCTCCTTTCTCATTTTCTATATTATAGTTCAAGCCATCATTATTTCCTTCTCAAAACATTGAGTTCACATCCCCATTGAATATCTGGAACTGATTCTTGCATTTTTACAATTCATTCTCTGCAGAGCAAACATCAAGATATATTTAAACTCCTCTATATAAAACATTTGTGCTATTCTTGCAATAAAGATTTCTAATATGACTTTATATGCCTTTATTCTTACCTACTTCTAATGAGGTCTAACAATACTGTGTTCATTGCAACCATTTAGTTTGTTGATTTTGTGTATTTTGGGTTTTGTTATAGAATTGCTTTTATTTTTCCATAGTTCTTAAAAAATATTTTTGCTGAGTACATAATTCTAAACAGATATTTTCTCTACATGCTTTGAAGCTCTTATTCCACTGTCTTATGGATTCAAATATTACTGTTCAGTCAGTCAAATTATGATTTCTTAGAAGGCAATTGGTATTTTCTTTGGTATTTTCTAGTATTACTACGATATTTATTTTCTTTTTAGTTTATGAACTTTCTGAATCTTTCCAAAGTTTTAAAAAGTTTGCAGCTGTTATATCTTCAGACATTTCCCTCATTGTACATTCACTCTTCTGTCCTTGTGGAGCTCCAAATAGACACCTATCAGACCTTTCTACATTCTCCAATTTTCTACATTCTCCAATTACACATTCTACAAAATGGGTAAATACATTTTTGTATTTTTCCTCTCTGAGTTGCATTCCTTATAAGTTGGTCAGAACTGTCTTATAGTTCACTAGTGCCCTCTTCAGCTAGGTTTAATATAATAAAAAGTCATCCATCAAAGGTTTTGAAAATACTGTTTTTTATTTCTGGTTTTTTGTTTCAATAGTAATTATTGAATTTTGTGTATTTGCCACAGCATGGTGTTTTATAAATTAAACTTTTTATTATGATCAGTGTAGATTCCCATGCAGTTATAAGACATACTACAGAAATACTGTGATACCCTTTACCCAGTTTCCCCCATGGGAAGCTATACAATTTTATTATGTGTATATAAGTTCGCAGTGATCCCTCATGTTGTTCTTCAACAATCACATCTACCTCCCTGCTGCACAGCTTCCCTCCTCTCCTTGCCTCAACCTCGTAACCACAAATCTCTTCTCTATTTCTTAAATGGTATCTTTTAAAAACTATTATATAAATAGAAATGTATAATATGTAACCTACAATGATTGGCTTTTCTCACTCACCATAATTCTCTAGAGATTCATCCAAGTTGTTTTATATATTAATAATTCTTTTCCTTTTGATTGCCCAGTAGTATTTGAAATATGGTTGTCCTAAAATTTGTTCAACTGTTCACCCAGTGAAGGATACCTGAGTTTTTGTTCAGTTTCTACCTATCACAAAGAAAGCTACTATGACCATTAATGTACAAGTTTTTGTATGAATATAATATTTCATCTCTCTGGATTAATGCCACGAGTATAACGGCTGTGTCATATGGTAACTATCATTGGTATATCCTCTTTAGTGAAATGTCCGTTCATGCTTTTCTGTCCATGTTTTTAAATCACATTGATTAATTTTTACTATTGAGTTTCGAGAGTTCTTTATTCGAGACGCAAGGCTTTGCTTGGATCTTTATAGGCATTGCATAAAACTTATGGGTCAATTTATGGAGATTGATATCTTTTACTACAGTGAGGTGTTAAATTCATGAAAATGGTCTGCTGTTTTATTTAGATCTTCCTTGGTTTATTTCATCAAAAGTTTTCAAATTTCAGCATATGCAGACTACACATTTTCGGTGAGATTTATACCTAAGTATTTCATTTTTGTTAGAGCAGTGGTAAATGGTATTGTTTTTAATTTCAGTTTTTATGTATTCATTGTAGTATACACAAATGCAATTTATTTTGTAGTTTGATCTTGTGCCCAGCAACCTTGCAAAACTAACTTACTATTTTAAGAGACTGTTTTTGTTTTCAGATGCTATGAAATTTTGTATATAGACAATTATGTCATGTGCAAATACAGATGGATTGTTTTTCTTTTTTGCTTTCCATGTCTTTCATTTCTTTTTCTTTCTTTTTTCTTTCCTTTTCTATTTTTTTTTCCTTGTCACATGGGTAGAAAGGAGTTCTGGTATTGTATTGAATAAGAATGGAGAAAGCAGAAATCTTTGCCTGATCTCAAACTTTCAGTCTTTCACCATTAAGTATGATTTTAGCTGTGGATTTCTGTAGATGTTTTTTACTACATTGAGGAAGTTTTCTTATATTCCTAATTTGCAAAGAGTTTTTGTCATAAATGGGTGTTAGAATTTTTAAAATATATTTTTTGCACCTATTGATATGATCATATGATTTCTCTTCTTTAAACTCTTGCTATGATACATTTTATATATTTTTTTCATTTGTTTCAAGAGATTTTGCAATTGGTTTTTGAGGCAACTTTTATTATGGTTGCTTTCAAATCCTTGCAAGGCAACTACATCATTTGATTCATTTTGGTGCTGCCATATGTTGACTTTCTTTTTCATTCAATTTGTGATTTTCCTGGTTCTTGATGAGTGATTTTTGATTGTATATTTGAATGTTTCATTTTTCAAATCCTGCAGTTCTTAGACAGCTCGCCTTCTTTTCTTCCCACCTTTCAGAATCTATTTTTTTCATTATTGTTGCATTATGTTTAGTTTTTTTTTAAGTTGTAAGTGGGAGGATTTGTGAAGAATAAGCTGCTTTATTGTCATGGAACCAGAAGTCGCATACTTCTAGATTTTGTATGTTTTTGGTTTGTTTTAAAAATTTTGGGCCGAGCATGATGGCTCACTCCTGTAATCCTAGCACTCTGGGAGGCCGAGGTGGGAGGATTGCTCGAGGTCATTAGTTCGAGACCATCCTGAGTAAGAGCGAGACCCTGTCTCTACTAAAAAAAAAAAAGTAGAAAGAAACTAGCCAGACAACTAAAAATATACAGAAAAAAAATTAGCCAGGCATGGTGGCACATGCCTGCAGTCCCAGCTACTCGGGAGGCTGAGGCAGGAGGATTGCTTGAGCCCAGGAGTTTGAGGTTTCTGTGAGCTAGGCTGATGCCATGGCACTCTAGCCTGGGCAACAGAGTGAGACTCTGTCTCAAAAAAAAAAGTTTTGATGGGTCAATTTTTATGTCTCATGCTTCTCTCTCATATTATAACCCTTATTTTTATTTCTTTGAATATGTTTAATATAAGTATTTTATATTATGTCTGATATACCCAATATTTAATGTCCCTGCTGCTAAATTTGGCATGTATTATTTCTTTCTGCTCTTGTTGGTAGTGTCTGCTTTCTATGTGTGTGTTTTGTAATTTTTAGCAATCTACTCATTTTCCCTTAACATTTACCATGGGGGCCGGGCGCGGTGGCTCACGCCTGTAATCCTAGCACTCTGGGAGGCCAAGGCGGGTGGATCGCTCAAGGTCAGGAGTTCGAGACCAGCCTGAGCAAGAGCGAGACCCCATCTCTACTAAAAATAGAAAGAAATTATATGGACAACTAAAAATATATATAGAAAAAATTAGCCGGGCATGGTGGTGCATGCCTGTAGTCCCAGCTACACGGGAGGCTGAGGCAGTAGGATCGCTTGAGCCCAGGAGTTTGAGGTTGCTGTGAGCTAGGCTGACGCCATGGCACTCACTCTAGCCCGGGCAACAAAAGCTAGACTCTGTCTCAAAAAAAAAAAAAAAAAAAAAAAAAAGCATTTACCACGGGAACTCTTTGACCCCTTTGCTGAATGTAGTTCTCCACAGAAGACTCGTGTTTGCTTCTATCTGGTTGGAAGGGTGCTGGTGACCCTTCCATTTAAATATAAATTCTGAGCTTTAGGTTTTGAGCCACCCAACTAGTGAAAACTTAGTCTGCATACTCATGAAGGATCATATTTATCATTACAAATTCACTGGGGTAATTATTGTTTTTCTGTCTACACTAAGCATCAAGTTTCAAGATAGGCAATTTTTCTTAGAGTTCTTTGTTCTTGAAATGATTGGGAGAAGGATATTTCTATTTATCTGTTTCAATGATGATTTAGAATTTGTGAGTTCTGATTTTATGCAGGGATGAGGAGAATCATGGTCTCCTCAACTGTGAGTGGTCCCAGGACCTTTTTCATCTCTCCCCTGTATCCCTGTGTCACTAAAAATTATGTGTATCTGTTTCGGCAAATGTTCTCAAGATAGAGAAAGCTGTATTCAGTGTTCTTCTCACCTATCTGCTTCCTTCCTTGTCTTAGTTTGAGCCACTAAGTACTAATTTTATTTCCAGTTCATTGATTTAAATTGAAAACATTTTATCTAACTTGTTTGTTCATTAGTTTTCTGAAAGTGGGTATGGCAGAGCCTTTATTCTACCATTTATGAGGCTTATCCTTTAAAAAATATCTACCCTGACTTATGATGATGCTAACTAGGTTTTGTTTTGTTTTATATCATCTCTCTAATTAAGACACTTTTAAAACCATAAAAAATTCAATGCAAACTCCTACACAAATCCTGCAGTATTAAATATAGAAATCATGGTCAAGAAATATTAAAATAAAGATTTAAATAGCAACAGGATCATATCTACTTTTAAAAAGGTATACTGCTTTCTGCTGTCATTGAATTTTCGATTATTATTTCCACATTTTCTCCTGAAGCTATATTCTGTGTTCATAGAAAGCAGTCAGAAAACATAACAAACTAACACACCTCAAAATAATTTTTTGAAAAAATGTAACTAGTTTTATAAAGTGGCAGCTGATTTACATTTCCTATCTTCTCCTTTCCTAAATATTTATATATAAAATCTGCTCTAAAATCCTGATTTTGAGATCCTAGTACAGAATTTATAAGAATTGCATTATAGACTAGTTTATTTGGAGACAATTTATAGTTAATTCTGAGCCAGTCTGTAAAAAGGCAAGGCTATTACTATAAATATATCCCTCATAGTGCTGCATCTAGATGGTATGACAAGTGTAACTAATGGAGTAGCTTGGAAATTGGGAAAATCTAATTAAATAAGTTTTCTTATAGAAGTCCTTTCAACATGGAAACAAAAATATATTTAAAATTACATTTACATATAACAATTAAGACAAATAAATACACTAAAATATAGACTAATTCTTTCAACAAATGTTTAGTGAGCACCTATTTTTTGCCAGGCACTGGTGATTCAGAAGTCAGCATAAAGTTCTGAACTTGTGGAGCTTACATCATAGTGGGCAATTGTATAGAAATTTATATAGTGGAAATTATGGAAACACAAGGAATTCTCAAACATTAAAAAATGTTAACCATCTAAATATCTAATTATCCTACTAATACTCTATCAAAATTTTCTCTGAATTTTACTTAAGCCATTAGTATATCAAAATAATGAAGAAACAAGTATGTCATTTTCTCTGTTCAATTAAAAATATCTCTCTGATCACACATATTTCTTACATTATGGAATTTCTCTGTTCTTTCTCAGCCAATTTTTTTCCTAAATAATAACATACACATGCTAGATTAACTTTCTCAATGCTTCAACCGACTGTTATCTCTACTGTGTTCAATGTCACAGAAACTGCTTTTAAGAATGTCATCAGTGACCTACTGCTGTCAAAATGAAGTCATCCTGTTTCTCTTTACCTGAATTACTAATAGTTCTTCCAATGAACACCATTCTTCAAGATTCTCATACATTCTATTAATCCTGCAAACCTCAAAATTACACATTTTAAATTACATCACTATATGCCACCCCAAGGGCAAAATATCTCAGTGCTTTCCATATCAGTTAAGATACATTCATAAAATAGAAATGAAGCTAGGAATAATTTCAAGCACGGGTCATTTAGTATACATAATTGATTCCTCAGGTATCAGATACAGAAAGAAATACACTATCTACAAGAACATTGGAGAACTTAAGGTTTCAGAACCAAAGGATCAGAAGTCACCAGGAACTAGGAGTTTATCAGAGCTACTGTGCTGACCACCAAGCGGCTTCCAGATGGCTGGTGTTGCTACCAAGCTGGGGGCTGGAGAGAAGGAGGAGGCATCGGGGCAGTGGGTGATAGGAACTTTGTGGGTGATTCTTAGGCCATCTGGGAATGTGCTATTTGGTAGGTCCAGAAGTACCAAATGGCACTGGAGCTGCAAGGATACCGACAGATAGTGGAGGCGGGAAGATTACCCCTTCTTCTCTCCTCTGACCTTTCACACTATTACCCCCCAGATGATAAGAAAATCTTGGAGATGGAGTTTGCAGATTCTCATCCCCAATATCACAAAGCATATTATAAAATTGGTGAGCCTGGGCTGAGAGACACTAACCACCACAGTTTACCCCACTCAAAATAAACTTTTGCTTCCAGATTAATCTAGTGCTAAAGCATCACTAATTATTTTCTATTCGATTATTCTCCATCACCAGAACACATTTAAACTTTCCCAGTATGCTCATTATATCATGACAATTTTGTATCCCAGGAGTACACATCCTGTTCCTTCTAGATAACTGGAAATTGCATCTTTCAATCTTTCAGTTCCTCTCTTAAATTTGATTTGCCTAGAAAAATTTTCCTTCTGCCCCCAGTTAAATTCTTATTCTTAGCATAGTGCTTGGCATATAGTCTCTGGGAACTTTTTGTGTTGAATGGATAAGGTGCGTTTTCCATCTATATTTGTATCTCTTCCAAAGTGGCTATATTCTGCCTCTTTCTTTCAGATAATTATTGTTGTGCTAATTGTATCACTCCACAAGTTCCTTCAGGATACAAATGATGTTTTACTCCTGTCTGCAGTCCCAGATGTTAAGTGCTCATTAATTGGTACAATCTTCAAAACTGATGTTTATAAAGGTAAAAAAGCAACCAAGGTCTTATGAATATATGAATTTTAATTTTAGAAAGCTGAAAAGTTTAGCTTCTTCAGATTATGAATTTCTTAGTTTTTTTTTTTCTATTTTATACTTCACTTTTCCTCAATTGTAATGTTTAAGAGATTAAAATATCTAATTTTCAGCAGCCCCAGAAGTTTCTCTGTTTCTTGTTGATTGAACATTACAAGCCATTGCTTTATTATTTTTTGTCCTTTATCAATTATGACACATAGGCCAAGAACTGTGAAAGCTTGTCTCCCCAACTATGTGACAGTAAACTACACGGCTCTGTAGAAAAATAATGTCCTGTCAGTAGTAATTTTTTTTCATAGCATAGCAAAACACTATAGATCTGAATAGCATTTCGTTGTTTTATATCTGCAGAAGATCAGTGTTCTCAGGAAAAAGTGAGCATTTGAATTACCTGTCAGCTCTGGATTTGATAAACAAAGTTTCAGGGCTTCAACCTCATGAATAATTTCAACTTCCATTTGATGAGCAGAAAAATAATTAAATTATTTTTTTTTTCTTGATAACACTAATATCCAAAATTACTTATGTAATAAATTGCTCACAGGAGAGAAAAATCACTTTTTAAAAATTTCAACAAGCCTTATTTGTAGGCCAATATTTTAAATAAGCATTTATAATGTAAATTAAAAGTGTGATATACATAAGAGCAAGCAATTATCTGATAATCTGCTGTCGTATCAATCTTGTGAGTGCTGGAGTGTTTAGTATGCTATAAATCATCAATGTATAATCTCATTGAATTAAAAATCAGTTTTCATTTATTTATTTTTTAATCATCATTTTGAGGTTAAGCTGCTGCTTTTTGAATGTGCTGATTGGGGACACCAAAGTAGAGAAGAGATAAGCAATAACAAATCATTAAATGTTAATTTTAAAAATAATTAAAAGTGATTTTTATGTACATATGCATAAAACATTAATCTTTCTTCTTGTTTATATCTCAAAAACAATATTCTGCTTAATATAATAAATTTTGTCATGTAAAATTAATATGCAAAGGGGTTTATTTCAGAACTAATCCTCAAGTAGATGAAAAACAGACAAAGTCAAGTGATTATAATAAGGAATGTCTGTTTCAATCAATCCCTTAACTTGATTTAAACTCCATGTGGTTTACTGATCTGTATTTGACATCTGTCCAACTTTTCTAATTCAATGCATTTTTATCAGTGACTGAAACCAACAAAAGTAAACCCACATAACTGAATTTCTTTACAGTCATAATTTTACCTACAGCCTCATGCTACTTTTAGAGTCTCCTGGTTCTAAAAGCACATTATGTACTAACACTGAGACCAGCCTTAGAGCCAATTTTAATATTATGAGATAGAAAGCATTCGAGTGCCTGCTTCTTTCTGAGAGTATCAGCTGACAAATAGTACTGGGTTCTATCTCTTTATGTGCTCTAATGAGCATCCAAATGGTTCCCCAATTTAAAGTGGCTTTGGCAGCCGCATTGATCGTGAATTTTGGATGTTTCTAAAGAGAATCACTAACAAGGAAGACCATGTTTATTATGAAAATGTGTAAAAGAGGTGGATGTGCCACATTGAGTTATTTATCAAGGAGAAAACAACATTCCTCTTACAGTAACAGCCAGGACTCTGTAGGTTTTGAATGGATCACAAAGGTTACACTAAGGCTCAATGTCAGGCCCCAATCATCAGAGTGTCTATCAATAATCTTTTTTTCCCTAAAAATATCGCATCAGACAATTTTTGACAAAAAATATATAAAAATAATTTAATGAAATATTACATACATTTTTGACTCCAAGAATTCAAATAAATCTTTCCATTGGTTATTTGCAGTCAGGATATAGTAAACATAAATAACAACAGTAATTTTATATAAAAATACAAAATGAGAAAATAAATGAATATAAAATAGCTACTATGCCTAGAATGCTCTTTACAAGATCTTTAATGTACATTATATGTAAAATTCTATTTCTGTACTGTAAGACCTTACATTAGCTTTAAACAGACTAGTTACATTGTCGATATCCAAGAAGAGAAACAATGTGTTCTCTCTTTGCTTGTCTCCTCTCCTTTCCCCTTCTCTTTCTCCTGCCCTCCATTTCTCTCTCCCCCCACCCACTAGCCCACCCACCCCAATATCTCGTAAAATTTATACTCTATAGAAAATGTTTCTCAGAATAAGAGAAACACCTTATTCTGAGTAACGCTGGGATCTTGTTAAAATGTAGATTCTGATTCATTAGGGTCTGGGGATTCTACATTTCCAAAAACTTCCCTGGT
The DNA here is from genome assembly GCA_028533085.1 of Varecia variegata. NCBI lineage: Eukaryota > Metazoa > Chordata > Mammalia > Primates > Lemuridae > Varecia > Varecia variegata. The sequence continues at coordinate 126,558,775 of CM052437.1, read as the reverse complement.
GATGCCCATGTTGCTGGTCTGTCAACAATATTTTGAGTAGCAAGACTATAGAAATCAGTTTGGGAAATGCTAATCTAGGTAAGAGGTAATGGGCAGCTAATCAGGGAATGCTGACTGTGAGACTGAGAAAGAGAGAACTGAGATGAGTGATTTTTCAGAGCCATGAATTTGAGTTATAAGGAGCCTCTGTAGGTTTTTAACATGGTTTAAACAGGCAAGCTTGAATGTATTGTCAGAGGCAGGTGAGGTCACTAGATAGATAGAGGGCTGGAGTGCACAAACAAGATTGGAGGAAAGTGATGGAGAATGGTCTCTGTAAAAATAGACTAAATTGGACCAAAATCACAAGTGGAAATACTAAATCTGAATGAAGAGAAACTCTTAATTCAGGAGAATGGAAAAGGAGGATGAAATTGAGCATGGGGTCATTCATTTTTGTAAAATAACATGGAGGGTCCATCATTTTCTTGCCTTCAGTACAAAACATTACTCTCAATTTTAGACAGCAATTAAAGACAGGGCTTGGAAGTTTCTGAAGTATACCCACAGCAGGAGAGACTAGGAAAGTGACAGCCAAATTTCTCTAGAGTACACTTTCCATTGTTTTACCAATCTTTAAATGCCTTGCTTTAATTTGATTTGCCTACAGAGATTTTTCTTACATCTTCAAAAGGAAACAGGGAAGGAAGAAAAAGAACTGGGAATTCAAGTGATCATAGTTTAGAATTGCATGTCAACATAGGGCAGGCCTATTGGCCTGATTAGCAACCTTTCCACCGTCTTTTGGTGGCAGACTTAGTCTTTCCTTTTGTAAACTAACCCTCTCTCATTATCATGTAATCCTGCTGAAACCGTTACTGTGGTCTCCAAGTTTCCAGACCAATAAAACTTGCCTTTTCAGGAGTGTGAACCTTGAGCAGTGTTACAGAAGGATGAGAATACTTACAGTTAAATCATTCCAGTGGTGGGACTTGTAGGAGACTGGCCTTTAATTCATATCACAGAGGTCCCAGCCCTTGTCTTTGTTTCTCCCATGATGTAAATGATTAAATACCCCCTAATAATAACCTCCTGCTTAAGTGTTATAAAATTAACTATTGATTTAATTGCTTCCATTCATTATATATACACATGTGCACACACTCATACACATATCCTTTGTTAAATTTACAATTATGCCACATTTTTCACATTTTATTACCAAATAATACAAATATTCATGGCTTTTACAATTTGCATACTATCAATGCATTAATCTATTGACTTATTTATTACTAATAGAATTTAGATAAAAACAAAAGCATTCATGTTTCTAAATGTAGCTTAATTTTATAAATGTATTCAAATTCTGATTAAATATAAAGTGTATATGGAGAACATCCTATAAAAGATTCTCCCCTTTTAAAGGAAGGAGACAACCATGCATACTTATAGTTACAAAAACCCAGCTTAATATGAGCATATCTCTAGCATAATATGGGCAAATCAGCTCCACAACTGAATAATCACATTCACATGTATATATAGATTTTTTAACTACAAATTTTCATTATTCTTTTTATAACATTACTATGTATATAATTTATAAAATAGGATGATGGTTGATACCAGCATCAAAGCATTTTTGTAAAGACTAAATGAAATAATGTATCTAAGATGCTTAGAGAGTATTTGATACAGACTAAGAAAAAAATAAGATACTTGTTCCCTGACTCTCCTTTTTCCTTTTTCTCTACTATTTCTGTGGTTTCTCCCTCTTCTCTGCTTTACATACAGTTAACCCTTGAACAAAACAGGTTTATGTGAGTCCACTGATAAGCAATTTTCTTCCTTTTCTACCACCCCTGAGACAGCAAGACCAATCCTTCCTTCTCCTCAGCCTGTGTAACGTGAAGATGATGAAAATGAAGACCTTTATGCTGATCCACTTCCACTTAATGAGTAGTAAATATATTCTCTCTTTCTTATGCTTTTCTTTTCTTTTTTCTTTCTTTTTTCTTTTTTTTTTTTTTTTTTTTTGAGACAGAGTCTCACTCTGTTGCCTGGACTAGAGTGCCATGGCGTCAGCCTAGCTCACAACAACCGAAAACTCCTGGGCTCAAGCGATCTTACTGCCTCAACCTCCCGAGTAGCTGGGACTACAAGCATATGCTACCATGCCCGGATAATTTTTTCTATATATTTTTAGTTGTCCAGGTAATTTCTTTCTATTTTTAGTAGAGATGGGGTCTCGCTCTTGCTCAGGCTGGTCTCAAACTCCTGAGCTCAAACAATCTGCCCTCCTCGGCCTCCCAGAGTGCTAGGTTACAGGTGTGAGCCACCGCACCCAGCCCTTATGCTTTTCTTAATAGTATTTTCTTTTCTCTAGTTTGCTTTATTGTAAATACAGTATATAATACATACAACATACAAAATATGTGTTAGATGACTATTTATGTCAGGGGTAAGGCTTTTGGCTGGCAGTAGGCTATTAGTAATTACATTTCTGGGGAGTCAAAACGTATATGCACATTTTTGACTGTGTGGGTGCTCAGCACCCCTAACCCTCACATTGTTCAAGGGTCAACTGTGTATGAACATGCACATATAAACACAAGTACACAAGCAGGCACACATGTTTGTGCAACACGCATATACAAAGAGGAATCTAGAAGACATTCTTCGTGTGGTCTCTAAGTCTTCAGACACACAAAATATCAAAGTGCTTAAAAAATGTGCATATGTTGCCTATGGACTCTGAAAAGGCTACTGAATGCAATTTTCAAGATAGTATCCGAGTGATAAAACAGAATCAGAGTCAGAAGAGCCCTAGAGTGGATATTAGTAGCATTTGAGATGGACCAGTTATAATATGTAAGCACATAATTAGGCTATGAGTTTCCATCATAATTAAAATAAATAAATAAAACTTTCAGTTGCATTATTTTTCTTAACTGATAAAATAAAATGTATGAACAAATCTGTAGAGACAAATATATTTCTGGAACTATACAAATATTTCTCTGCAAGAGACATTTGTCTCGGACCATATTTCATCAAGAACACAAAATCACTATTCAGAATCTAACATTTCTTATTTTATTTTTCTATAAAAACTGGGAACATTGGTAAATCCTATTTCAGTTTAGGTATATATCTTGGACAGTAAGATAGAATTCCAGGTATTTTATTTCATGGTGATGTAGCATGATATTAACTGATTTTTAATAATTTCTTAGGCTGTCTCAAGTAATATATGTCTGAAATAAGAGTTTGATAGGAGAGAATATGAATTTATTATTGAATTCTCTAAGTGTACAGATCATACTTTTTGTTATGGTAAGGACCATGATTTAAATACGAGATGTGAGGAAGACAGAGTTATATTTTTTCATGAAAATTTATGCGATGAATTACTTATTCTCGCCCCAAACAAAGGCCAACTAACTTCAGTAGGACACGGACAGCAGGAATGATTATAAATAGAACTGTTTTTGGCACAAAAATTACGACTTTTCAAGTACTTGCAAAAAATAAATTATTAAAACAGTGGTGCTCTGTATGATAAAAAGGAATTTTAGGCTGAGAATGTATGGGGGCAGGTCTTAGGAAGAAAATGCCTTATCCACAAAAGTATTTGAAATGTGATTTTTATAATAGATAGAACTATATCATTATAGGATCCAGCTAATTAAAATCAGCTGAATGAATTGAATAGGAAAGATGATTTTTTTTTAAATGTTCATTTAAATAAGAATTCCTATCCTGAGGTTCACAGACTTATGGGGTACTTTAATGGATTTCATAGAGAGTGAGCATTCACTTTAGAAATATTATGCATAATTTGTAGACATACATAGTTATCCTGGAGATGGTTTACAGCTGCAGTTCCTAACTCCTGGGGCCTCGGACCAGCAGCAGTCCATGACCTGTTAAGAACAGAGCTGCACAGCCGGAGGTGAGGGGCTGGTGGAGATGAGCAGGGTAAGTGAGGCTTCATCTGTATTTACAGCTGCTCCCCACCCACTGCATCACCACCCATGCCTCCTATCAGAGCAGGGGCGGCATCAGAGTCTCATAGGAGCAGGAGCCCTACTGCAAACTGCGCATACGCAGGATCTAGGTTGTGTGCTCCTTATGAGAATTTGTCTGAAACCATTCCCCACCCCGCCCACCCCCGGGCGGTGGAAAAATTGTCTTGCATGAAACTAGTCCCTGGTGCCAAAAAAGTTGGGGACCACTGGTTTACAGTACATACAATTCTTGAAGTGGTCTTCAAAAAGTTAACAATGATGATTTAAATATTGGTGAATTATGCCAAATATGAAAACCAATTTTTTTTTTTATTTTACTCATTTTGTTACTTATTCTGAGAAGCCTTCTGTGGATAATTAGCAAAAGGGGTCAATTCTTAATCATACAAAATGATCACATAAAAACTTAAAAATCATACTATATTTTAGGTTTGAATACAGTGAAAAGATCTGAAAGATTGTGCTAAATAGTTTAGATAGAGATTAATAAAAGGGACGCTTGGCAGCAGCATAGATATAACAAGATATAATTTCAAAATGTATTAAAGTATTACTTCCAACTCAACCTTTATCAACAGTTAATTCTAGAATCGAATAAGTAGTCATTTTTTTTAGAGCTTTGCTCATTTTTGCTTATTGGTTCATGAACTTATCTTTGTAATTGAATGAAAGATTTGTCAATTTGAATAAATTGAGTAAAATAAAGAGGGAGATATTGTTTGCCCACTCAATAGCTATTTTGCCCAAGCCCTACTTCCTTGTTAACAAAACCCCTGATTCAAAAAACATTTTTTTTTAGGTTAGACAAAGCAATTTGTTTTGTCAAGGCGGGCTCTTTTTTCACCCCAGATCCTGAATCAGGGATGACCTAAATGGGTAATCCTGTGACTGACTGTCAATGACTAATTTACTACCGAACCTGAAAAGAAGTCTTTATCCCCATTCAAGAGAGAAAGAGGGGGGAGGAAGTGAGGCATGCATTATGAATCATTCTCTTCTAGACTAGTCAAAGACATGATAGGATACATGCAGCAGCAAAAGCAATCCTTGGGACATCAGAGAGAAGAACTGAAAATTGTGTAAACTAGCCGAGTGCTCTTATGACACCTTGTGCCTTTGAACTAATCCTAAAACTACCTAATTCCAGGCCTTTGGTTTGAGAAAAAAATAAATGAATAAACACCCCTATTGTTTAAGACAGTTTGAGGTGAGATTTCTATTACTGGCAGCTAAAAGCATCTCAAATAAGTGCCATTGAATGTCATCTTCAGGTTGTCTTATAAGGAAACATGCACAAAATCGAACTCTCCAGTCTTAGCCATAATAATGTTTCAAATACAGAAAAGTAATATCTCAACAACAGTCTATTATAATTTATTATCTCAATCGAAAGTAGAGAAGCATCTACCATAAATGTGCAAGTTCTAAAAATTCAAATATAATATTAAAACCGAATTGCATATTAAGACGTTTAAAAGTATGTTAAAGGGCTAGAATATCAAGTGAATCTAAAATGCCTTTATAATACTTTGAATTATAAAATAGAATATATCATGTTATAAAAACCATTGAAAACAGAAAATATTTTTATTATACTTTTTATCTCTTAGTCTTACAAAAGAACTTGGCACAAAAATTATGCATATAAATATTCAGTAAATAAAGGAATAAATGAATGAATAAAGTAAATGTCTCCAAAGAATGCTTATTATAATAAAATATATAGAAAGGTGAGATACTACTTAATTTAACAGTAATAACATTATTTCCATTACTGTTCTTTATATTATTACCATTAATAACCTTTTTATAAGGTTCTTTCATGTTTGTGCTTTTTACACAAGGGTCATAGTTTTCCTATTTTTAGTTTAATATTGAGATATATTCTAACAATGCTTAAATAATTATAGCTTCAGGCTGTAATTGTGTGGTTTGGCCACTGGCTATCTTCCATCTCCTACTATTGCTCCAGCTTTACTCACTTCTCTCTGTTCCTTGAATCTCAAAACATGCTTCTGCCCCAGGTCCTTTGCCCTTTCCATGTACTCTGTCTGGAATTCTTTTCCCCTAGATATTTGTAAGGCTCAATTTCTTATTGAGTCTTCAATTCAAGTCACTTTTTCAAAATTCTTTCCTTTAGCACTTTACCTAAAATACCTTCTCCATTTTACTTGCAATTCTCTTTCTTATCCTGAATTATTTTCATAACACCTAATTTGTTTCAAAGCCTGACCTAGCATAACATACAGTTATCTTTTCATTTGTTCATTATTTTTACCTCTAGAATGAAATCTCTGTGAGGACAGGGATGTGGTTTATTTTACTCTTACCTAGAACAATTTAATGAGCACATTGTAATTGCTCATTAAATATGAATTGATTGACTTGTTGATAACTGTGTAAGTTTTCTTTGTTTTTATATTTATATATATATAAGCACTTTTAAAATACCATGCTTGCATTCTTTCCCTTGAGATATGATAAAAACTCATTTTTCTGTTGTGTTATAACATGGTTTTTACCTGGATGAAAATATATATCATTATGTTTAATGAAGTCCTAGTTTTATAATGGAAAAAATATATTTATGTACATCAATTAATTTCTTTCCTGAATTCTAATATTATACATAATGTCATAAGAAAATAAAAACATCTCTAATCAAAGAAGTCAGATTGACATAATAAATCTAGTCAAGTGTAGCCTACAATGATTACTTCTAGATGCTTATTGAATAGACACATTTTGTGTTCATGGAACATTTAAACAGATAAGCTCAAGCAGACGATTTCAAGAAGAAATTGTCCACATTGCTTTTATTGTTATGTAATGATGAAAATAAGTCTTAGTCTCAGGTCTGTAGAAATTTTGATAATCCAGAGACATTTTTGGCCAGACATTTGTTGAAAATAACTTTGATATGTAATGCCTGGTTTTGAGCACATTTATACATATTAATCACATATTTCCACAATTTTTTTAGTCTGTGGTTAGCTAGAGGCAGTTTGCACTAATTCCCAAGAACTGATCATTAAATTTTCAAGAATTTTGTGACCTACAATTAAATTAACTTATATTAAAAATAAAAGAAATAAATACTAAAAATCCATCACTTCTGAATTGTTTTTCTGCATTTTATTATTAAATCAATTTACTCCCCTTCTGGCCCCCAAAAGTCATTATTTTCTTTCCCAGTTTCATCTGCTTCTCTTTAGCAGTGGATGGCTCTTGACTCTCTACACAACAAAGCTGGCCCTTGTCCTCCTGACAAAGTATCTATCACAGCCCAATTTATTAATTGCAGCAGTGTTTTTCTGGGGGCTCATAAATGAATTAAAGCTCATTGTCAATGGCATTGTAAAAATTATTTTCATTGTATTACCTAATAAATTCATCAGTGTTATTTTTTATTATCCCAATGCTTTTTATACTTTATATATAGAATTACACTTAGTTATCATAATAACTCTACATGCTAAAGGCAACAACATTTCACAGATGGCAGAATTGAGAGCTACAGAGATTAAGTAGCTCACTTGTAATCATAAAATTAGTAAATGGTAGATCCAGGAACCTAGATTTATTTGATACCACTTAACCGTAATAGAATTAGCTAATAAAACAGGGATTTGTGATATTTGGGAAGAGATACAGAAGGTAGTAACAGCTAATGATAAAAGATTTTGAAATCCAGGGTAAATAGTTTAAACATTGTCCTTTTGCAATTGATTATTTTTGAAAATGAGAGGTTCATTTTCAAATTTGTCTTTAAAATACAATTTTAAAAGAATTTATTTATGAAATTTTTGGAGAAGCAAATCACAGAATTTCTCTTCTGTAATAAGTATATCACTGCTATCTATTAATTTTTCTGAAAATTTAATTCCAGTGATGCTAAACCAAGGGTGATTCCTCCCCCCCTGCCCCAGGACATCCGGCCATGTCTGGAGAAAATTTTGATTATGACTGTATGTGTAAGGAGGTTGCTACTGGCATCTTGCGGATAGAGGCCAGGGATACTGCTCAATATCTTACAATGCACAGGACAGACCTCTGCAACCTATAGATTTCCCATCCAAAAATGTCAATAATTTTAAGATTGGAAAAAATGAATTAAATCTGCATATTATTTTGTTTGTATGGGCAATGAATTTATCAGAAGGTAAATTAGAAGTATAAACTTTAGGAAGAATGAGAATAATTTATTTTTTTCAGAGGATATGACAATCATCTGAAAACAATCTAGTATGAAATGAACAAGTATTGAGGTATATATGTAACAGAAATGGGTTATATTAATATATGTTCCCTAAAATACATGTACAGGTGTTTATAACATCTTATTCATAATACCACAAAAGTGAAAATCATCTAAATGTTCACAGCAGGAGAGTGGGAAAATAAATTGTGGTATAATCACATAATGGATACCTCACAGCCAAAATTTGAATCAACTACTGCTACAAGCAATGACAGAAATAAATCCTCACAGGCATACTGTTGATAAAGACACAATAATGTATATATTGTGTAATTATATTTATAAAAATTTAAAAAACAGATGAGATTCATGTATAGTGTTAGAAGGCAGGGGTGTACTTATCTTTGAAGAGGGGTAAAAACTGGAAGGGAACATTCACGAGGAACTGGCATATTGGTCATGTTCCAGTTCTTAAACTTGGTTCTGGTCACATGGGTGTGTTCAATTTGTAGAAAAGTATTATTTTATACAACTTATGATTTGCCCACTTTCTTCCATTTATGTTATTAATTAAATACTTACTTAGAATATTAAAAACTGATCTGGTTACAAATAACCATACCACAATCAGATCTCTTATAAATATGCATGATTATTAGTAATTACAATAATTATTCTCCTATACATTCACACACAGCCCCCCACACAAGCATGTATATCCCAGAAGCAACTAAATCTGAATACATTTCACTAATCAGAGACAAATAACAGACAATAATACAAATGTTATGTTAACAGAAATTCAACCTTTTAAGATATAGATGAAGAAAAATGAAAAAGGTAATGTCAAATATCGATATTACAATTATTGTTTATTTATTGTACTTTGGTTATCATTCAGAATTTGCAAAATTCTTATTCTTTGATGGCACATCAATATCACACACAATACATCCACATTAGGCAAATGAGGAAATTATAGTAGGCAGTTTGTAAGTTTTTTCCTGGAGTTTTCTACACTTAAGACTTTCTAAAAGAATAATCTTGAATTTCAAGGGGAAAATATTTTAGTACTAATATTACTGTGATACTAGGGAATTAAATATTTTTCTTTTAGATGTATCAAAATGAATATATACTAAACATTTAATGTAATATTATGCTATTAATAGATAAAATATTATTAATATGTGAGTATTCTTAAGACCTGTTCTAATTTTGATATGTTGAGATTATATACACTCTACAGTATTAAGTGTTTCTTCCTAAATTTTCCATACTTTTCCCCAGTTGATTTTATAGTCTAATTCCATATAGGTTCTACAGCATTTGTGCTTTTAGTTTTTCATAATTTATTCAACACTTCCAGTAGAATTTAACCTTGACTTTTGACGCAGAGTTTTTAGGGAAAAAAATTCATAGACCAATGCTTGCACAGAAAATCAAGGGACGCTCCATTTCCTTAAGTACCACCTTTAGGCTAACCTCCCATTTGTTTTTACACTGTCTTTTTAATGTATTTCTCTGCATCTCGATCATGGTAATCTTTCATTCAAACTTAATCCCCCACCCAACACGCGTATGTACTACATATAAAATAAAATACATCTACATTTTATAGTGTCACATTTAATCCTATTATATATATAATGCAGTTTGATAACAGCATCCTCACCCACCCACACTACAAAACTACACACATACACACAACACACAAGTATCAGGCCCTCATGTTTCTGAATGCCTCGTACCACAAAGGAATCTCTGTCATTATGTAAGTAGGGAAATTGAGAAGTTTTGTAAAAGGGTATGACTTGCTCCAAGTCACATAGCCATTGAGTAATTGAAATAGGAAGATCACTCAGGACTTATGAGAGTTTAGTTCTAAGCTCCCTTCTAAATATTGTCTACCATTGTATCTAATTGGTAAGATTCCTCTAACATTTGAATCAAAGTCTTTAAAATAAATCTATTTTTTTATTATACTTGATTGTATAATCCAATAAAATCATCAACTACGTATTTATTACCTCATAGAACTAATTAAAAAGTATTTCAAAATAAAATAGCTTATTTATAACAATTAGAAAATAATGTTATATTCTAAAAATATATTTAAATGAGGGTTGCAGGTTTAAAACGAGATTAACATAGCTAGGTTGTTTTTCGCTTAAGAGAAGGATTTAAAGCGGGAGGAAATCAATGTTTGTTGTACACAGTATCAGGGACCTCTACAAGGAAAGAGAAATTTTAATTTTTGTAATGAGTCACCTTCTTATTTTACTAAGCATCTTTATAATGTTTCAGTTTGTTATGTTTAAACCTAAAAAGCATAAGGTCTGTTTAGGTATCTGAGAGCCTAGCAACAAGAAAATTGTTCCAAGCCATTTGTTACTTTGCTTGTAAAACAAACTCCTTTATATAGAAATGGAAAAACAAAACTGTTCTGTTAAGAATCTTTTAATTTATGTTTCTGGCATTCCACTTATTTCTGGTTGAATTATTGTTAACATGTAAACTTGTACTTAAAAAGATTTATCTTGCATTCTTACCTTTCTGAAACATATAGAAATTATTCATATATTTAACTGAAACTCTTATGCTAAAGTAATGAGATTATACCGAACACATAGGAGCCAATTTAATGTAATTATATGATCAGACAATAGTATATATTGAATGGTGCCCATATAAGAAAAGGTTGAGGTATATGAAGAGCTTTAAAAACAAATAAACCTGAAAGTTTTTATGTGTGTCTCCTGTGCATCTTAATGAATATAATGTGTGTTTTAACATGTCTTTTCAAAGAAAAGTTAGAGAGAGGTGAATGTGGAAAGAGATATAGATATTCAATTTACCGGTATACACTCAGTTCCTCAGAAACTTTCTGATCCAAGCATCCCTTATTCTTTCTGACAGCAACAGGTTTAATAATTCCACCAAGCCCGTTATCATTAATCTACTACTTTCATTGCAGAACTTCTCCTCATATTAATTCTTATTCTTTCCCATTCATTGGCTTCTATATAAAACCAAAATATTGTGATGATGAAAGAGAAAAATAAAACAGACCCTACTCTCACTCAGTCCAAAGAATAAAGGATGAACCTAGACATCTGCACAAGCGACACACCTGAAGCAATACTCTTTAAATGGGTAGCTCAGGAGAAATGGCTATATTATCAGAAATCTAAATTTAATGTATTGGCAATTGTATTTTCCTTCTCTGAAAGGGAGCTTTTCAACACAGGCAAATAATGTTTATGGCACCTAGAGAATGAAATTCGGGAGCAAGAATGTATCAGAACATCTGAATTAGAATAAATAGAATGGCAAATTTGAGACTACAAACATTCGAATGCTACCCACCCCTTTTCTTTCTTCATTTTTTTTTTCTAATCTAAAGGATCATGTACCTTAAATTTGTTTGTTATGAAAATTCTTAATTCTTCCCCCTTGAGTTTATACTAAAATCTCCTTCTAAAATGTCAAACTTAGCAATATGGCATTTAAATAGTGTTTTGGCAGACACAGTACTTTAACACTCCCCTCTCCCTGCTAAAATATATTAAGCCTCTGTGTGAACTAAAACGTAAAAAAAGTTTAATGCACTATTGGTTTCATTAAAAGGTAAAGAAAATTTATGAAGTTTAAAACTACAACAATAAATACAGAGTTTAAATTTTGGCAGGGATAAGAGACAAGGAAAATATAAAATTTAAAATGTTTTATCTTATGATATCTGCAATCAGAGATAAGTACACTAATAGTGGGTCCCACAAGAATGTGAAAAATTTAAAGCTAAGATTCTCACATTAATCTAAAGACAGTGAAAATGAATTGAACTTGTCAGTAGCATCTCTGGTCATCACCAGAAACAAACAAAAATTCTGTCTGGAAGTAGAAACTTCCAATCTACTACCAATTTCATGGTATTCTCCATTTATTAAATTTAATAAAATATGGGTCATAATAAAAATTGCTACAAAGAATGAGAATCAACAAAGACATTAACAACATATTTAGATAACTGAATAAGTCACATACTATAATTATCATATTGAGATAGTGTAGGAGGTGGACTTTGGCTACCTGCCTGAGCCTTGAGCCAAAGATTAAGTTTGCTTACAACACTGAACAAAAGTTTTGAAAATGATTAACACCCAGCTTCAATAGAAGGTAGTTCTAGTTTCTTTAACAGGATGTGGCAACCATTGGAGCAGGGGTCTGCCAGCCTCAGTCAAAGCCAGCACCAACTGGTTGCTGCCAAAATGAAGCCCAAGTTGACAGATCATAGACCTTTTGCCTCATTTTAATGCTGAAAATCATGCCAAGGGCAGAGATTTAACATGTTAATGAGACATGTGATGTATGAAGAAGCATGATTGGGAGATGTGCAGCTGCCAACAAAACTCTGCCTCTACATGTTATGATTTCAATGCTAGCATCAAACTTAACATGCTCTACCCTTAAAAATTCCTCAGCCGTTTGTTCAGAGAGGCAGTCTGGTTGCTTCTTAACCAGCACTGTCTTCCTTGGTTCCAGCAAACCACCCCTCCACCCCACCCAAAGCCTTGCCTGTATAAATTCCTTTTTCAGTCTCCTGCCAGTTTTTATTGACTTGGGGACAAAGAATAAGGAGGTCAGAAATCATACAATGAACATAAAATAACTATGTATAACATATTTAAAGAAATAAAATATGGAATTAAAAATGAACAAAAAAGGGATTATGGAAATGGCTAGATAGATATTAAAAGAATTAAAATAAATTTTTAGAGATATACTTGTTAAATTTGATTAGTCAATGCATGTCCTAAACAAAATAATAGACACAGATAAGGTAAATTATGGAACCTAAATAAACCTGAAAATATTACTCACAGTGATGCTTGAGGAAAAAAGGAAATGGAACATATGAAAAAGAGAGTTTAGGATGTATTCTAAGACAGAAAGTTACAACTTATATTTAATAAGATTCATCAAGAAGACTAGAGAAAGAATGAAGAAATCATGGAATAATATTTCTAGAATTAAGGAGAAATATCAGTTTATAAATACAAAAAGCAAAACACAGAGCAATAAGGATAGATGAAATTAAAGTGTTATTTAGGACATACATACTAAAACTGCTGAACAACAAAGATCAAGAGGATACTTAAAAGTAACCAGAAATAAATGACAATTAAGTTAATATTAGACTTCTCAATAGCAATAATGGCATCTAGAGGAGAGTGGAATAATATCTTCAACACAGAGACGAATAACTCATTAAAAAGAGAGAAAATAATTCATAATATCCTAGAATTTTGTATCTAGGAATATTATTTCTCCAAACTGAGGACTAAGTAAATCTACTTTGTATATTAATGAGGACAAACTAAATTCACTTTGTACATAAACAAAAATGGAAAGAAATATGCCAACAACTTTCACTAAAACAAAACAAACAAACAAAAACCAAGTAAATGATGTATTCCAATAAGTAGCAAAGTAAACCCAGATAGCAGGTTTAAGATACAAAAAGGAATAGTAAAAAAACAAAGGACAAATTGAGAAAAGATATTTGCAACTCATATGAGTAACATAGGATGTATACCATTATACGTAAGGAAATTTAGTGAATCAAACAACTTAAAAAAAAATAGGAAAAAGAGAAACAAGTATTTCACAAAAGAAACATAAATGCAAACCGAGTGTATTAAAAAAATATTCAATCCCATCTAAAATAGGGGAATGAAAATTAAGAAAAACCATAAAGATGCTGGTTTCCACTCACTGTTTATAGCAAATGCCAGTACACCATGTGGGGGATGACTTACAGCAAAAAAGGTTGTGTTAAATTGACACATACATACTGGAAAACCACTTACTACCTTTTTCAAAAACTTTATGGAAGCTTTAAATTAACAGAAAATTTGCAAACATTATACAGAGAGTTCTCATATATTTCGAAGAATAAAGAAAAAAAAATTAACATGGGCCCAGAGAAGTGTCTGACATCACTAAGCAAACCAATATATGCATAACCCAAGTAACAAGAGTGGAGGAGATTAAGAAGCAGTACAGATATTTGAAGTAATAATGTCTGAACACTTACCAAATTTGATGAAAAACATTAATCTACAAATCTAAGAGATATAACAAACTCCAAATAAGATGAATGCAAAGAGATTCACACAGACACAGCAAAAATATTGGAAAGCCAAAGCAAAGAGAAAATCTTAAAAACAGTAAGAAAAAAAAAAACCTCATCTCTTAAAAGAAAAGCCCAGTAAGGTGCAACTAATTCGATGTGTAAGGTGATATTTACAGCTATAAACTCCTATTTTAAAAAATAATAAATTTCACAAATTAATAACCTAACTTTTCAGTTTAAGTCACCAAAACACAAAAAAACTAGAGAAAACCAAATCTAAACCAAGTTGAGCAGCGGTCCCCAACCTTTTTGGTAACAGGGACTGGTTTCATGGAAGACAATTTCTCCACACACTGAGGTGGGGAATAGTTTCAGGATGATTCAAGTGCATTACATTTATTGTGCACTTTATTTCTATTATTATTACATTGTAATATATAATGAAATAATTATACAACTCACCAGAATGCAGAATCACTGGCAGCTCTGAGCTCTGATCCAGCGGTGATATGAGGATGGAGATCAGCTGTAAATACAGACGAAGCTTCACTTGCTCACCTGCCTCTCACTTCCTGCAGTGCAGCCCAGTTCCTAACAGGCCACGGACCTGGACCAGTACGGGTCTGTGGCATGGGGGCTGCGAACCAGAGAAGTAGGTGAAAGGAAATAATAAAAACTGAAACAATAATTGATGAATAGAGAATAGAAAAACAATAGAGAAAATCAATGAAGCCACAAGTTGGTTTGTTAAACATGATCAGAAAATCAGAAAATCAGTAAATTTTTAGCTAGATTGATCAAGAAAAAAAGAGAGAAGACACAAATTCCTAAAACCAAGAACAAAAAAGAAAATTGGAATAGACGTATAATAGGCAAAGAGATTAATAATAAAATGTTACCCACAAAGAAAAGCCCAAGCACACATAGTTTCACTGGTAGACAGTATCACACATTAAAGGAGAATTAATGAAAGTTTTCCAAACAATAGAACTGAAAGAAATACTCCCTAACTTATTCAATGAAGCCAGGAAAACCAGACAAAGCTATCACAAGCAAAGAAAACCATAGGCCAATATCTTTTCTGAATATCACTGCAAATATCCTAAATAAGATACTGACAACTCAAACCCAGCAACTTATGAAAAGGATTATACACCATGATCAAGCGGGTTTATCTCATAAATGCAAGGCTGGTTTACATCCAAAAATCATTTAATGTCATACTAATCATTAAAAAACCATATAATCATAAAGTCATGTTGATAGATTAAAAAAACAAATGCTCATGTCAATAGACACAGCAAAAGCATTTGACAAAATCCAACATGCTTTCACAATGAAAAATGGTAAAGATGGTAAATTACATATGTAAATTTTAAAAATTCCAATTATATATTAAAAAAAGAAAAAGCTTGATCCCAGGAGTTCAAGGCTGCAGTAAGCTGTGATTGCACCACCGTACTCCAGTCTAGGTGACAGAATGAAACCTTGTCACTACAAAAATAACAAATAAAAGAAGAAAGCAAATAAAAAGAGTTCAAGAGAGGACATGGTTAGAAAATGCATTATTCTATAGGGTAAAAAAATATATAGATTCAAAACTAGGAATAGAAGGTAACTTCTTCAACCTGATAAATGGCATCTATACAAACCCCACAGCTAACATCACACTTAATGGTG